>NW_019091370.1:1964357-2208583 GCF_001949145.1 Acanthaster planci | reverse complement strand
GACCTCGGGGGGGGGGGGGTTTATGGGTGGGGGAGAGGGGAGAAGGGGACACCTTTTTATAAACAAGAAAAACAATTGGGTCAGGGTTGCTTCATTAAAAATCGTGAGCAAAATGTTGCCAAAATGTCAACATTTGGGGCAGTGTGGGACCCATTTTTTTTGCTTTGGCCATGCCCATGTTGGTTGTTTATTCTCCACATAGTGATTTACTAGTTCATGTTTTGGAAAACTTTTCAGTAAAATTGGATTGAATGCTCCACCTCACAACTGCTTTATACATGTACACTACGAAGATTTACATTGCGATGCATTGTCGGATGGTTTAGGTTGTAAATCTGAACGTGACCATCTCACGAATGGGCTATGTGCAAACTTGAAGCGCTCCACATTGAATTGTCAGTATTTATATTACAAATGGAATTTCCAGTGATAATTCAACTCTTTCTATAATGAAATTAGGATATTCTTGAAGAGGACCTGTTCTAGTTGGGGAAGGTTATGGGCGGGGCAATGGGGGGCATAATTGAATTGTGTACGTGTGCATTTTCATCAGTGTGTTGACCAATCAAACATAATCTCATGTTTGCAGGTGTGGAATTTAGCGTTGCTACAGACTTGCAGTGCTAACATTTAAGCTATCTGTTCCCAAGCAGAGCATGATGTGGCCATTGCATGCTCGTGGTCGTTTTAAACCTTTACCATTTTTACTTATTTTGCCTCAATTTTACCTGTGCCCATCCGTTTAATGAACAAGAAGTCACTGGTTTCCTTGCTCTGTGGTGTGAGACATGCATTTACTTACGTGTACATGTGTGTTCATCTATCTGTAGTCTCAGTTCAAGTCTTTGTGTTGTACGTGTACTTGGAACGCACAGCTTACTGATCTAGCTGCCACAGAACAGGAGCAGACAAGAGTGATCTGACCTTAGTGGATTACGCATGACAACAATTTGTAGGCAGTGATACACTTTTGCTGCATTTGACAAGGCACAAATACATGGTACCTTTCTCCTTCCTTCTTCCATGCTTGGTCTTGAACTGAGACTGATTTTTCAGTTGCTTGGGTGTGACACGTGCATAAACGAATGTCCTAAAAAGCAGACCTGCCAACACGCCGTACTCCTTCTTGAGGTCAGGCATTACCACACAATAGATTAAAAATTTCAATGAACCGAAGACTCATTTGAATACCTTTTAATAATCTATTGTGTGGTAATGCCTGACCTCAGGAAGGAGTACGGCAAGGTTGGCAGGTCTGAAAAAGGGTAAGCATAAATGCCCAAACTGCACGAGCTGAACATTCAAAATGTTCACAGAGTGTACTATCGTTTTCATTGTGCATGTTCCATCACCATCCTGTTCCGCATGTGGCTTTTTTTTTTTTATCTGCAGAGGGCCAAAGGAAGTATGTGACAGATATCGCTCGTTTTAGGTGTTAATGTCATTTGATTATCTGCGCATGCACCTTTTAGGTGATTTCTGCCTTTCCACCGTACTCTACGAATACATAACATCATATGTCTGCCTGAAATCAGCCGTGATGTTGTATCTGTTTTACCACTCCTCATGCGTTATTCATTGGCATTTGCTGGTTACAATTGTAGTCAACAACATGAAAGTGTACCACCATTTTTTCGATTGTATTTGGGACGATCCTTGCAGTGAACTGTTCCCGGAGCCCCGGGGAATCCATCCAAGGAATATTACATTTGCATCATTGACTTGTGAGTGGATCCTTGTGTGGGTGCCTCTCCATCCTTATAGTGACTGGCACATTATATGATGACTGGACCACGAAGAATTAGTTCTTCAATATGAATTAGTATGAGGTGTGGTGATTTCAACTATCTCCACCAAGAACGCTCTGAAAGTGTTTGGTTAGGGATGCATACCGGTACGATGATAGTGCTGACACTTTGGGTTGCGCAATCAGAGTTGATCAAACCCCATCAGATTCCCATCATTTGGATTACATGTAAATGTGGAGGGATTTCTTTCCCGTTTTTGCTTTTTTTATTTTATCATTCTTACATGTACATGTATGTCACTGCCAATAGTTCAACATTTTTCAGTTTCAGAGTAATTGCTTTTCGTTTAGCTGATCATTTTTTAACTGAACATTTAGCTATTAAAACGCTTTGCTTGAGTCGGATAAGCATTGTGCCGTTGCCACAACTTTCATAAGTCTCCCACACTTTCCCTGCTTGTTTTACATTTATTACCATTATTAACACATTTTAACCAGAGTTTGTATATTGGAAAAGAAAAAGTTTCCAATTTGAAACTGTTGATATTCAACGTAACCCAAAATACACATGGACCTAACAGGATCAGTAGGTCTTATTTAGTTCGAATGAAAGTTTCATGCCATTACCGCAGGTTTTGCCAACCCGTGAAACCATTTGGTCAGAAAGTCAGTTGGCCTTTGAAACTGCCCCGTTGGATGGTAAAGGTGTAACTTTAGAGCCAGTTTTTGGTAACTTTTGCCTGTTATTTACCTCTGTGTCCACGTAGGACTTAATTGAATTGCCAAAAGTCTCCAGGTGGTTTACTGTCATCAGTCCAGTGCAACCATACTATGTAACTTGATACGTTTCTCCTGGATTTTATTTTTCCTCTACTGGTGCAGCATAATTGAGTTCAGCATTGTCAAAATTTTCCTCACTCAGAAGAGAATGGATTTGTTTGAATCAGCGGTGCTGATCCTGTTTCAAAATTTTATTCTTTCCCCAGAAAGTTTCAATGCATGTAACGTAGCAAGCACATGTGTGTACATTTGGTCAAATTTTCTGGAGCTCTCCAGAGGCCAGTTACTATCTTTGTTGTCTGTTCAGGATCTTCCCAACTTTGTCAATCAGATGGGGACTTTGAAAGTCTACCAAGATGCCTTTTTTCCCCTCCAAATGTAAATAGAGATCATGACTTGTTTTTTGGTTTGTTTTTGCCCCACCCCACAGCTGGACCCTCTTGAGCACCAGTGGATGATGGAGTCTGCCAAGGCCAACTTGGCTGCGCTGTCCAACCTCCTTAAACAAGACATCAAACTCGCTGGGAAGAAGGTAAAACATACTTTTTCCCCACACTCTCAGAATTTGGGTTTTGTTGTTGTTAATCCAGGATTACTATAAGTAAATTTGCCTTAGTGTTATGAATAGACTAATGGTGGACTTGAAAATGTGGAGCTTTTCAAAGTACACATCAGAAAACTGTGAAATGGTGCCGTGCACTGGTAATAGTCAAGTACTATGCACTGTGTACTGTGCATGTCCAGTAGTATATTACATGGGCCTAAAAAGTTGTAATGGGCACGTGTGCTACATGTAACAGTAGGCCTGTACAATATTGTGGATTTGCCTGCTGCACAGTTATTACATTCACTCTGACGTGCTGCAATGTACAGTACATGGTTGTCAAAACCAGGCAGAATTTAGCAGTTCTAAATAGAAAACAGTTGAGAATGATTTAGGGGGGATCTTTAACAATTTGGAGCTTTTTGGAAATCTGTGATGGTACTTATATTTAAACATTCTGGAAAGTTTCATTGTAAACTTTTTCAATGATGCATTTATTGTCGTTTCTTCAAATAGTCCAGTTCCAAATATAAAATTTCAACATAAAAAACCTTTGAAATAGCAAGTTCTGTATTATATTTCGAGAACTTAAAATGACTAGTTGCCCATAATTTACCTGATTTTAGCATATCATATACCAGTTATTTAATTAAGAAGGATTTTGAAACGAGCCAAGAAATCAGGTCAGTGTAAATTTACTTTTTAACTGTTTGGTGCACATGTTGTTAGCGCATAGTTTAATTCTCAGTCCAGATCAAAATCTAACGTAATGTATGTACAGCAACCACCTGTATCGCAAAAGATAATTGTGAGCAAGCAAGCAAGATTTACCGACAAATAACCCTCCAATACAGACACACCAATTTTACTGCCAGACTGGACATTCATCAGCAGATCCCCCCCTCCCTCCAAGTATTCGATGGCCAATTGATTGTGTACGAGTCAATTTATTATTCATGAAGTGGTTTATTATTCATGAAACTTTCCCACATTGAGTGGCCGCAGAATCAATTATTAACGCTTAGAACCCCATTTCCGGTTATAGACCTGTTTTGGCAAACATGTACTATTTCAATGATGAGTACAAACTACGGGTATCACATCTTACAAGGTATTGTGTAAGATTTGGTGAGATTTGCTTTGGATAATCTCATAATCCAGGGGGATTTGATTCCTAATTTGCAGTTGGCTTGTGAAGGCCAAAGAATGATGATCTTGTTTTTAATGGAAGAGAAGTGCACAGTATGCAGCTCTTGCTGTTGAAACTCCAGGATAGCTGATACATCTGAGGATGACTGGCCCCAGATGCAGAGAAGCCAATTTGACAGGCCACTAATCAGGACTTTGTCAGCCCATTCATAACCGTCATGATCATCAGCATTAAAAAAAAAGAGTTGCATCCCGCCCTTTGCAGCGAATTATGTCATGGGATGGTAAACGATTTTGAAACAGTGCAGGAAGCCAGCAGTGTGAAGTGCAGACAGGCCGACTCTGCCCCGGATTAAGAGCCTGGCAATGTTGAGACCTTATCACTGACTGTCAGATGAACCTGTAACCACCCTTCCCCCTCCCCTTTCCATGGGGATCTTGTCATTTCATGTCATCAGTCCCCTGTCAACTTGTTCCTGTTAAGAATTCCTCCCCACGTCCCTTTCACACATTGTATATATCTTGCTTAAATCCTGAAGGAGCTCCTTTTCCCCTGAATCCGTGTTTTGTTAAAGCAATACGCAGCGAGCGGAATATGAATTTGATTCATTTAAATTAACAAAAATTCAGTGTTGACAACCTCTGTTCCCAATATCCTTTTTAAAATTTGACTGATTTTGAAGAGAAGGGTGGAGTTGCTGTTGCTGGACACTCTGATTTTATCAGTCTCATAAAACTAAAAATTCCCCTTGTGATTGTTTCAAAACAAAAATACCCTTTGGACAAAAGTTCAGACAAACATCTCTGTCCTTCAGGTCGGCAGCAGTAACTAGCTATCTGTCGCTGAAGTTATGTGGTAACTGGTACCTGCCAGCTGGGGGTGTGCATAATTTTATGTGACTCCCTCCCCTAAATCTATCAAATCCTTGCGTCAGAGACAATGTTTGGACTGCCCTTCCACTAAAGACTTTATCCTGACTTCTTGGTGGAGGAAAGAAATGTGAGGGGAAAAAAAATTTGTTCTGACAAAACTGATTCCATTTTTAATTTAGCCCAGAAATGTGAGTAATATCTTTCCTTCCCTTAACATTCCAATCACTTTTTCTCCTCAATACCTCTGCTCATCTCCCCGCATTCCCTCTCCTAATAAGAAAAAATTGGACCCAAAATATTTGCCTGGAAATACGTCTCCAAAGTGGGACTGTCATTTGCTCCTTTACTTACAAGGAGGGCTACACGGACCTGAAGCAGCCACCTTAACCCCATCGTGATCACAAGCAAAGATCATGTCCCTTGATTTTCCATCATGATGAGTAGGAAAAATTGTCTTTGCTCTTACCATGACCAGAGTGAGTCGAAGCCCTATCATTTCCCATCCTTGCCCTCCAGCATCTGTTCCAAGCAAACATCACAAAGTCCCTGTAGGGATTTTTTTCCCTGTTGCATCTCAGAATTCTGCAGCATCAGCTCTCAAGGGTTAGCCCTCTATCTCTCTATCTAGACGAGAAAATTGGAGTTTACAGGACTGACTCTCTTGGCGATTGGTAGAATTGCAAAGGAAGAAAATCCCACCCCCCCTCCCATCGCCTCCTGCTCCCCTAAGTGTGGCAGCTGGACCCAGGGGTGGCGCCTCCAGTTGAAATTCAAGAAAGCCACTGTTTGCAGTCAGAGGGTGCAGTGTTTGCCGACACTTGCTCTCTCAGTGGAGTGGATTGTTGGTTGAGCACCAACCATCGTTTGCCGTGGACAAATGGGCGGTATTAGCCGGTGTTGATCAGGGACTGCTACCAGGGTAATGAACACGTGGTGCAGAAGATTGTTTAAAGGGGTGTCAGCTCATACCCTTCACAGATACTGTGGATGTGCAGGTGATCTTTTTCAGATGGGCAGTCAGATCACAAACTTTGCAGATGCCGTTTATTAGGGATTTGCTGTTGTGATGTTTATGGAGTTGGGTTCAGGTTTTCTAAGTCTAGTACCCATTGAAGTACATGCACATGTATGATTTAGTTTAAATTATATAAGATTAAGCAGTAAAGTTTTCTGTCTTCATTTTCAAACATAGTGCCCCACACGTGTAGTTTGCCACCAGGCTGCCTTCTCCATCCTGTGTGGCACGATACATTTTCCAGCACATTATTGTTAGTGTTAACATCAATAACTAATATCTACCACCTTGGAGTTGGAATCCCTTTGAGAAGGATGGCATTGCATTTCTCCAAGGTGTTTTATATTGAAACGATGAAACAGGGTACCTGTGGTTTTCCGTCAGGCATCTGATATCCAGGCTTAGCTGGAAATGGATGAGCTAATATAAGTGTAATTTACTACTTGCCCCACCTTGGTGACATTTGTTAGTGTTGTAATGGCCAAGCCCCACGCTGACTCATTTTGGAAAGGAAAGGTGAAAAAGAGGGCATGGATTTGCTTTAAGAAAAATCAGATGTGAAGATAACTTCAGAGCCTCTCAGTTGATTTGCTCTTTGATGAAAAGGCCAGACACCTTAGGCGCGAGAATCAATATGTTGGTTGTGTTGTCAGGCATGAGAGTTTTGTCCATGGTAGGAAGAGGAGAAAATTCTGCTTGAATTTTATGCTTGAATGAACTGGGATGAACTACTGCCGATGTCTTGACAGACTTGTCAACAAGGCCCGGTAAAGGCTGGAAGTATAGTTGCCCACAGAGGGTGACTGGTGTCAACAAGGGTAGTGCCAAGGGCAGACGTGCACGAGCACATGTTCCTGGTGCCACCATCGAATCATTTGCCCAGGTTGCTTCAGTGTTCAAAGCCAAACACCATGTACATGGAAAAGCAGTCCGCATCAGGGAAGAGGAGATGAACGGAGGGGGAAGTGAGGGAAGAAGGTTGAAAAATCACTGTACGGCCAGACACGGTTAATAACCCATTCCAGCACACCCCCTTGCCTCTTTAATGACTCAGTCACGCAAAAAACGTACGATCTTCCTGCCCGCCGCGTGGCAGGAAATTAAGGCGCGGGGAAGAGAACAGAGAAGGGGAGCTCTCATTACAACGCAAACAGGATCAATATAAACTGTGGCTTAGCGAAAGAAATCGACGACACGAGTCCATCAGTGCTGCCTCGACTGCTGGCATTGTTAAAACAAAGTAGGGGCCGTCTTCAGGCTCTAAACTTATCAGGCTTCAGGCTTGTGGAACAAGTGTCTAGGGTTTGTCTCGTTAGCTGTACAGGATAATTCTTGAGTTCCTGACTTGCACTAATTGCTGGAGGGGGAAGAGTAATGTTATTTTATTGTGGTGGATAGTCCGATGAGTCGGGGTTGTGTCATAAGTTTATAAGTCTGATATGCTGTATCAAGAATGTGGTCGTTTAGAACTGCACTACATGTCAAGTGATTATCTTCATAAACATGATCGCTTTGATGGTTTTAGGACACGCATTGAAAACATCTTTGGCAGTTGAAGCACTTTCTAAGGATGTACGGTTTTGGAGTATTATCCAGAACAAAGCAAGTACAACATGTGGTTCATGGGAAGGTAACTTCAGATTATCAGTTAAAAGCGCATGAGATTTATTTTTAAACCATTTTCTCCACAAAACACAACAGATTTGTTAACAAACAATCACTTCTGCAAGTACTCTAAAAGATTAAAATTTTCATTTCACAATACAGTAAATTCCGGCTAAGTCGGCACTCTCGGGACTCAAGAAATTATGACAACTTACGCGAATGCTGACTTGTGCTGTAAGTCGTCATTTTGCCGACTGACACTTACACATGTATTGCCTATGTACATTTTGATCCCTTCCACTTTGATTTACCCAGGTTTATTTTTACCTCTATGGTCAATCCCAGCTAATTCGTTCTCAATTATTATCCTCACAGGCTGTAAATTCAATAATTGATCACATGCCCCTAAGGACGAAGCAAGGACGGCAAGCCACTTGCATATCACATCACAACTCGACAGTGCAGTACGTGTGTACGTGATACAGTTACGGTACGGAAAACATACACACATGCGCATTGGTTAAGTTCGTTCAATATAGTCTGGATACCAGACCCGATGATTCTGACTACATGTACCTGACGAATCATTATCAAGGGTCGTCAGGGAGTCTTTGGGCAGGAAACCAGACTACGTTCAATAAGGCGACCCCCAAAATGGACAGAGCGCATGCGTATAGCAACAGAGGGGTTACTGGTGTTGATGTACTCATGCTGGCCGATTATCAACCACGGCCTGTGCTGCTAATAAACAGACATTAGTCAAGCAGTGTGGGACTTGTCACTTGACACTTCTTGGCAACTGCAGCGAAGGAAACTGATGCTGATGCTTAATTTTTTTTTAATACTGAGTTACACAAAGGAATTTGTGTGGTTTTGTGGAAAAGGGATGAGAAAACATGCCGACTTATGAGAAATGACAACTTAGAAATGAAATTTTCAATGGAAAGGCATTACAGACGATCAGGACTTTTGTCAAAAGGCCGACTTAGATGATATGACGAGTTACATGTACGAGATGCCGACTTAGTCAGAGTTTACTGTATTCCATATATACATGTATGCTATTAAGCACCCATGCAAGTGTGTATGCAAGTGCATATCTATCAGATGTCAAGTTCTTTGTTTCAACTTACAGTTTGGCCCAGTTTGGCCACATCCTATAGAGATGAAAAACTTAGAAACAAGAAAGATGTATGTAATTAGTACATGTAATTACATTACATGTACTTGTAAATAAGAAATCAAAAGGCTGTATACACATTTATGGCCAACAAGAGATCCCACATTATTCCCGCTCTCTTTGTGTTAACAGGTCTCCTAACCTCTGCTTTGGGCTTTCATCTCAATGTGCCCAACGAGAAGATCAAGGGGTCGAGGTGCACTTTGCACACGCTCGGACTAGCTAGAAGGATTATTCATAGTCAATTTTCTTTTTTCTCCTAACAGATAAGAAGTCAGCACACTTTCATTACCGCAATATTTGTTTCGCTCATTCAGCACAATCTTTGGGGTTTTTTTTGGACGGGTGGGGAAATGGACAAAATAGGAGCACGTGTACATGGATGTGTGTACCTGATAAAAGATGATTATATTGGAGGCAGCGTCAGAGTTTGGAGTGTGCCCTATCGCCTATTTATCGGGGATGTGACGTTTTGGCGTTATCATAAGATTATTAATTATCCCTTATCGGGGCCCCTGGAGGCTTATCGGTGCCCCGCCGATTGCGTGTCAATCAAGTTGTTGATACGGGCACCGACCGATTGTGTTGTTGGACATGTGTTTTAATGGGTGTTTCTCCCCTGAAACAAATAAGCTATGTTGGGGGGTGAAGGGAATGCGGCACCAGGCAACGTGCAGTAGAAAGAGTCTCTGTGTACTTTTGGTTGGAAAACGGAAGAAAGAAAGAGATTTCTTTTGCTTCGTCGGCTTGACTAGAGTATGTTCCAAAGTGAAGACCTTTTCCTTCCTCCCATAAAAACTAGGGGGAAAAGGATGGTTACACTGTACTGATAGAGATATCTTCATGTTATGGATGATTAACCCTAACCCTCCTCAATCCTTCACCTGTTGGAGGACTGAGGAGTGTTAGGGTTAAAGATTTTACTCTTATCTGTCAGACTAGATAATTTAACACCGTTTGACAGGACTATTTTAGGCTCCCTCTCTGTGAAGTGTGTAAAGTGAAGTTTATCCGTGTTGTGGTGAAACATCAAGGTTTCTGCTACCCTTCATTCTCTTCAAGATGACATCTCTCATGCCATTTTGAAACCGTCATCCCCGCCCCGCCCAACCCCAGTACTCCTGCTTTCCCTCACATGTAGCTTCTCGTCACTTATAAACACAGGGACCTCCCAAATTTGTTGCCTGGAATGATTTTGTGGCATTATTTTCTCCCCTTCAGAGATTGTTCCTTTTTTTTATTTTGAAGGAGGTCAGTTTCAGTGCTTTGACAAAGGCTGTTCTGCTCACCGTCAATAAAAAAAATGATTAATATTTTGTTAATCCTTGGGGAAGTCAAGGAGGTCAGGGCTGCCAGGACCAATCATGGCCGCCTCGACTCATATCTTAACCTCGCCATTTTAGAAAAAAGGCAGACCGGGTCCCCTAAGTGGTGAAATCCGCCCCCATTCATATCCAAATCATAAATCTCAATTATTACTAAATGGGCTCAGTATGTTGTGCAAACAGTTTAAATCTACTAACCCATATTCCCCACCTCTCTTTTTCTAAAAGCTCTTCAGCCCAAGTAGCCTAAAGAAAAGGTGGGGGGGGACAGCTTATCTCCTATTTGCCAGGGGAAACCTGTAAGACTGGGAATATTCTTGGTCAAACTCCCCGGGGTAACCATGACAGTCCATCACTCATATTTTTTCCCTCCAACTCATGTCAACTGAATGGGAGGGGGGATTTGTTTGAATGGAAACAGTGCCTAGTCATAGTCATGACACAGCTTTGGAAACAGCAAGAGGATATTTTGATCAAAAAATTGAACAGGAGGGAATACCTCTTGGGTATTACTCTAGCTTTTTTTTTTACTGATGACGGAATGAGTGAGATGGTAAGAAATTGTAAGATTGCATCATGGCAATACCCAATCTCCCCCCATCCCACAATAAAGAGTCATTTTCCCTCTTCTGGCATCCGTAAGAAAAGGTGGTTTCTGTTGTTTATTTGTTGTTTGTAAACTGGCACCTTTTTACGGAGATGTGAAGTAGAGTCTCTCTGGTTGGAATCACAAGAGCAGGTCTTTACATGTTCACGGATTTATAACTTTGGCTTGATGTTAAATATTCTTACGTCATACTGTTCATAGAATTTAATATAGATGCCAGTAAGAAATATTCCAAGTTCACATTTAGGCCTAAGGTTGGTAAAAAGAAAAGAAACCAGACTGAGTCTTCAAGAATGATGTTGGAATAGAAGTGTGTAAAAGTACGTATCACGCTCATCAGCGCATGCACTGTTATATTGTGCTAGCTATCAAGTAAATATAGCCAAGTAATCATTTAGTGCAGTGCAGTCTTCTTGTTTTCCATTGGACAACATTTTAGTGTGTCAGTTAAATGGTCTAAACAATATTTTCTTGTTTCCTCCTTTCCAACTCGTGTCATTTTCATGGGTGCTGCTTCCCTCCCGCCTTCCCATGTTCTTCCTATTTCAACTGGCCAACACGGAATGGCAGGATTTCATCACGGTAAGTGTTAACTTACCTGTATGTAATTGAAACAAATGTCGTATTAGATTAATATATATTACCCTTTTCCTCTTTTTACTAGAAACACGGGCAACTTTGATTGATTCCTTCCCTACTAAATCCGACCAATCAGTAATCAGGTTGTTTTTTCTTTGATTGAAATTCAACCCCAAATCTCCCTTTCCCAGTGGTGCACTTTTGAGTGTCCTATGCTAACCTGGTCAGTCTGGGTCAAAAGGTGAGGTATTCCCTCCCTCCATTCTTTGAACAATTTGGGCATTCCAGAGCCCAGCCCACCTTAATTACCATTGATTGTCTGCAGTTCGCCTCCCACAGGCCAAATAACAGGCTTCATCAATGCCAATGGTCCATCAGTTAATGCCTGATCAGCATAATAGAACACAGAGAGATGAGCAAGACAGGCCATTGCTCTGGGTCCAATTTCAGCAAACCTCCGCTTTTCAAATAGCATAACTTGAAGAAGAGGTTAACTGAAACATTGAAGGTGCATTCTAAAGGGTAATATTTGTCTTGTATAGACACTTGTGAACCAGTCACAGAATGATACACAGCATGGGATATTCTAGCTGGTTGCCTGTTGCTGTTGAACTGTTGTTCCTGTGTTCAGCAAAATTCTTCCTGTAATACATCTACGTAATGACGTCATGCTTTGTTCACATGTGGGCTTTCCTGTAGGAACTCGATGGACAGTGTCCCACCTCACTCTAACAGAAAAGCGGACATGTAAACAAAGTGTGGCATTGTTAAGTTTAGAGTTGTAATGACTCAAGTCAGTGACTCAACTTGAGTCTGACTCAAGTCACAATTTTCGGTGACTCAACGTGACTCGAGTCCCAACAAGTAAATGACTAAACTCAAGTCTCTGCAACCAAGTGACTTGACTCGAGTCTCAAAAGAATTAAAAACAAAAGTTCAGCATGTCTAAATGAAAATAAAAATACTTGTACCAAAAAATGACTTACATGTATTTGTGTTTGTATTGTATTTTGTTAAAAAGTTGTGACTCCAATTGACTTGAGCACGGTACTTGATTTGACTCAACTCAACTCGACTACACAAAGTGCCTCGACTCGACTTCTTGACCTAATGACTCAACTCGAATCACAATGTTAACTTTACTCAACTTGAGTCACCAAATTTAGTGACTCATTAGAACACTGGTCAAGTTACAGGTGCATTGGTCTGGATGCTTGCAGACCTATTTAAAGAGTATGTTTTGGATGAGTTTTTTACCGTAGCAGTCATAGCAGTCCAGATCCGAAAGTGTTAATAAAAGCAAAGTAAAAAAAACAAAAATGCTGTTACTCCTGATCTTTGGGCCCTTAAATGTTTCTGACACCATGACCTATATGACTTGTAAACTACACGTATACACATTTTAGTATCTTACCCCTTCACACAATGCTGTGCTTGAGAGTGACCATCAACACAAATCAAGTTCTCGTGGTCTGACCGAGATGGAACCGACCCTTTAGAAAACTGGCCATGGCAAACAGTGTGACCATTGTGGATGCCCCGACCAGATACCATGACAGGAGAAGAGTCCTGATCAAAAGTTTGTCAGAGTGTACTGTCCTGTCTCACAGAGTGCACATTAACCACAGAAAAAACATGTCAGTCGTTCCACCTCAAATCCCACTGATACGATATTGATGAATTTGGAGCAACTGAAGCAGACGGCAGTTCATGTAGGTGTGAGTATACCGGGGAAGGAATAGCGTAATTAAAGACTTGTTTTTTGGTTTCGATGCACAGGTCCCAGCTAAGCATTTCTCTTCCATTTCTTGTGTTTTCTCCTTGGGCGTCACTGCGAAAAACTCAGACTTAGTCACTTTCTAGTCCCCGGAGGATGTATCCGTCTTGTCGTAAAGGAACTAATCGGGTTTTTGGCACATTTTCAGGAAATTGCATCTGCTTATCTGAAGTCATAACTGGCCAGTCCAAACCGGGATGCCCCTAGGCTTTGCACAAACTGTTGAACTATTCAAAAATAAATCACGCAAGGGTTACACCTGTACTCTCTCACTGTCATTTACCCTTGCAAGCAGCAAGTGTAGTCAGAAGCCAGATCTCAAAACGCATTTGGCTACGGCTGACAATGATGCATGCACCCGTGGAAGCAGCCACGTTACAAGCTTTAGCCGAGTAATTCAGACCCAGGCCTTATTTTCAGCTGTTATGTTGTGACCTCAGTGGTTTCAAATAGGGGCACATTTCTCTAATGGGAGACAATGGGGGCTTTATTATTGACAGGCCATAAGTACCATACACAACTAATCTCCCCCCCCCACATACATACACACCCAAGTGTGTATTTGCCTGCAACTGGGGACCCCCTATTGTTCCTCTTTTGTTTGTACTAATTTTTTTGTGACGTTGTTGTAATCCCCAATATGTTCCCTTATTTTTCTTATTGGGAATTTTTAACAGGTAACAACCATGACAAATTCCCCCCCCCCTTGCTGAAATTATTATCATTATATATATTTCTGATAATGACACCAAGGATTCAAAGGATTCAAAGGCGTCCTAGGCACTGTAGCTCGCAAGCCTGAGGAAACCTGTGGAGAGGAGACAGTGAGAAGCAGTTACAGTTTAAGAGGTGGGAGGAAAACCCCAAAGGAATATTTTGGGATAAACACACAGAATCAGGTAGGGACTGAAAACCCAATCCACACGTGGACCGGGCCGGGATTCGAACCCGGGCCACAGAGGTGGAAGACGAGGAAAGAACCACTACGCCAACCAGAACTACCTGTCACGTGCACGGTTGCTTTTGAAATCATTTCCGTCTTTTGTTGAAAAAGAAAACTGTGAAAGTCTAAACCAGTGTAGAACCTTACAAGCCTTGGCAAGTTCCTTGGTCATTTCAGTTCAATGGTACTTGTACATGTACCAAACATGTAACGGCTAATATATAAGTTACTTGGTGATGACTGTGCGTACACACACCGTGGCACACACCGCTACGCAAACATCCTGGCCAAATCTTGTTGCCCCTCTCCTCCCCTTCATTTTACCTCTCAGTGTGCGATCTTTGCACTCCCTGGAGACATTGTTGATGGGAGGGAGAGGGGACCGGAGAGGGTGCGTGCTTACGATGACACGTCCCAACTATTTTACTGGGGATTTTTGCTACTGCAGTGCAGATAATACATGTAATTTGTATATCCCGTAGTAGGTCTCACTAAAGCACCCTTGCAGTGTTCAATTGTAAGTTATTTCTTAAGTCTTGGTTTTTTTTGTTTTTTTTTTCAAAAGAAAAAGTGTCATGAAACTGCATAATAAATAATTCACGACACGGTCTCGGATTTGATGTTCTGTTCTGTCTCTTAATAATGCAGCAAGGCATTCAAACTCTGAGGAGATTCGGGCGACCCCATGCTGAGTCTCGCTCAGGCTCGGCTGACTTGGAAACCACTCATCATGCTTGATTTCTGATCACATCAGGGGTGTCCTTGTCATTGGCCTGAAAAATCAGAATCAGAAAAGAGGTTTGGGATTAGGCTGGGTTGGGTGTAAGGGGGGATGGAAAGGGGCTGAAATGGAGGCATCTGCGTCTACAATTGCACCCACTCACTGAAATAGGCTGTAATATTGTTACGCCCTATTGGCTAACACAAATGGTAGTCACCCTAACTCTGCTGGACCAATGATGCTGTGCATGGTTTGATGGTATCGATTTAAAGAGACCCAAAGTTGTAATTGTAAGACCCAAAGTACATGCAGTTCTTAAAAAACTGCTTTGACGTGTCCCCCCACAAGGTTTTGGTTAATCGTAAGTACAATTCAACAGAAAAAAAGGGCAGGGGGTTGGACACTTTCGGTATGTTTCTCTGGGGTTAGACTAGGGGATTGTTCCCAGAATTGCACTTCAGTGTACATGTATAAAAAACTGATCTTGACCTTTTTCTGGCCATGTTGGTGTGTTCCCCGTCCCTCTCATTTGCTGCCAGCCTGACTTTGGGTGAACAAGTGAGGTACCAGCCTACTAAAGGTTTTGCACCCCATGACACCTACCACTGATGGGTGCAGGCCACTAATTCAAGCGAGAATTTCTGGCCAGCTCATTAATTTTAAAAGTTTCACCACAGTATCTATTGAAAAAGGAGATTGTTTGGCCCTCAAAATGGTGAGATTGTGTAAAATCCTTGCCAGGATCAACTCCCTGGGTCTTTGAGCTTTCATATGAGAGCAGAATGGCCAAAACTGCGGATGAAAAATGGTCATAAGTGCCTGAAAAGTTGAGGGTTGCCACTTGAAAAATTGCTGCAATGAGACTTCGGAAAAATTACTTTATGGGGGTTGATTTTGTTTTGTGGGAATAATTAAAAATGTAATTGGTTAACCCACCAAAAAAGAAATTGAAAGATTAGAGACAAGACAATAATTTCATTTGTGTTTCAGAAATCTCAGGGATGTTGGCGTGCATGTTACTGGGCCATGAACAGTGCTGATTTTACACTGTTTTCAATAGGGCTTGAATTAGTGGACTGCACCCTGATATATCGCAGTTTACTAACTACATGCACTTGCCAGCTGACAGAATTCACCAAAACATCGCAGTGATGTGCCCTTCTGACTACAATAGCAAATGCCAGCTTCATCAGCCATACAGCAACTGAGAACTCTCCAACATGTTTACATTGCACAATGCATTCCAATCAAACCTTGATTTCACTGTAACTTTTTTGGAAGAGATGTAATGGTTAATGTGATGATTTCGAAAGGACAATTTCAAAACCACCCCATTTGGAAAAGTGACGCCCCGATTTCATTGTATGAAATTAAAAGTTCATGCATTCAGTCATTGGAATTAATACAAGATTTCTGTTCGGCCATTCCATCTGGATCATGGCACTAGACAATAACAGCAGCCACTGATATATGTCCCATTTGTAAACATAGGTTTCTAGACTTTCAGCGCTTGGTCTTGCAATTTATTATTTTTTTTTTTACCTCACATACACTGGATGTGGGAACTGGCCCAGCTGTCGACCGGGAGCATACTAAGTAACTTCTCCCTTAGCCAGCTGACAATGGACGACATACGTTTGAAGTGTAGTGCATGTGTTTGGGCTTTGAAAAGTACACACCGCTTTCTTCTCACCCACCCCTCCCATTTTTGTTGTTTTTTTTTAAAGTCGTCGGCAAAGGTGAACAGTACTTTTTGTTTGAGTTTCACCCCAAATTAAACAAGGGCATGGGAGGACTGTTGGAGCCTGGAGCAGTATCGTCAAGTGCAGTCACAATGGTATCGAGCAGACATGCCCATACTTGCGTAGAACAGATGTTTTTTTTCTCCTGTTTAGTCATAATGTACTTATGGCACAGAGAAATACAGAATTAGCCATAATCATCCATGCGCAGTTTTCATCAGGACAAATATTAATCTGCATTAGTAACCGCGGCTTTAATCAAAAGGGCATTGTGTAAAAGAAATTGATTGCCAGAGATATATGTACATGAACATGAGAAGTGTCATCAGAAGATTGGCATTTTTTAGTCAGATCCCTGGCAACAGTAAAGCATGATTAATAGTGTACATTAAATTGACATCAGAATGAACCCGAGTACTGTGTGCAAAAGATATGTTTGTGAAGAATCATTGAAAAGTAACAGTAGCAGGCCTCCACAGAATAAGTAGACAAATCAGTTACAGAGCGAAACAACTAGAAAAACAAGACCACATGCATATAAATGTAAGCAGACCTGCTTGCAAGTTGTAGATCTGTACCTAAAGACCCAAAAGTAAGCAGTCAAGTTGCAAAGTCCTTTTTTCATTGCATTTGATTAATGAGATCATTTTTCTCATTTTCGCCCCCCCCCTTCTCTGCCCTTATTTCTCTCTCCTTTCATTTCCTGGTTTATAAATGTCTGGGAATGACTTGCCCCTGGATTGAATGTGCCTGATCATGATCTATGCCTACTGCCAACATCTTGGAACAACAAACCGATCACCTTCCCTTACAGGGGGTAAGTCTCTGCTATTGCACCCAGAATGTTTGCCTTGCTGCACAGGATTTGAAATAATGCCTTTAATGAAGGGACACTGACTGATGGGGCAACAGCCAACTGTACTGTATTCCAGGTCATGCAAGTTCAACTACTGTACTATTACTGAAGACAGCCAAAACGTGACTAGTTCATTTCTCGCTCAGTGAGTCGAGTCAAAACGCAACCAAAGAATCATGGGTTATTGTTTCTTAGGATATTTCTAGATTTCGGAATTCTTAACTGCAAAATTCTGGATATCTAGAAGTTTTATTCAGTTTTTTTTTTTTTAAATCTTTTTTGCACTTGGTAAAAACAAGGCACATGCAAGAGCCTCATACCCAGAGTCATTTGGGAGAAAATTCATGCCTGTTGGCCATTAAAAAGCTCCGACAAGAAATGATGTATTATTGTCACAAAGCAGACTATTAGAAGTCTTCCTCAAATGTGTACTTGCAGGATAAACAAATCCATGGATACTCTTCCCCCAGCAGAAAACATTGTTTTGGGTTTTGTAGTTTGTACAGAGTATTAAACTTAGTACCGTCATTGGCGGGGGCCACCTTGTTACCGAATTCATCCTTACATTAATGTGCCAGGTGCATTGTATGTTATGAGCTTACAATGTTTTCCATACAATGTCTTATATGTAAAGAAAACCAGACTTTCTTACAGTGAATACAAAAATATGAACTTCAACTCAAGACCTTTGAAGGACAGTTCCGATTCGGCTTCTGTCTTTGAATGAGATCCTTTCTGAGAAAGTCTTTTTTCTCACCAAATTTAACAGAAATTTAAACAGAATCTGAAACAAGCCTGTTTCATGTATTCTGCGGTACATTTTGAGAGTTGTCTAATAAACAAAGAAGAAATACAATTGGTTGCACAGGCTAATTCAATCTTTGACCCTTTTCGTTGATTTCACTGGCTCTGCTGGTTCTCCATTGCCGGACTGTCATCCCTCCCTGGTGACTTCTGACACTTCTGTGCTCCATTTCAATCAACAGTTTGTAAGTACATGGCACTTTTTCTTATTCTTGTCTGTTGAAACAAATGCAACATGGTTTGTCAGGGAATCAGGCACTGCTGCGGACGGAGAAACAGTTTGGGGAAAATAAAGACATGGGGTGAATTTCAGTTTGAGACTTTTTGCAAATTCACTCACATGAAGCTTTATTAGTCCTGTTGTCATCTTTGAGATTTTAGCCAGTCCAGTTTTTTTTATTTAATAACTTGGCTTTCGGACATCAAGTTTGAAAGAACAGAGGGGTACTTGAATAGCAAGGTCTGTGTTTAACTAAGTACATGTACCCAGTAGTCCAATATCGCCCAGTTGACCAAATTTGTCCAATTGTGACAAACCGTGTTACAATTTATATGTATTTTTCAATGAAATGCTAAAGTTGGTAACGAGAAGTTTGCCATTGGATTTGAGCCTGGAACCTATCTGCTATCAGCACAACTTTCCCCTCTGCTATGACAAATGGAGAGGCTGATGCAAGGATTGAATGCACAGCCCGCCCCCTCAACATATTTCTGTGAAGGTAAAAATTTGCCGATATTTTCTGCTGCACAGTTCAGCGCAATAAACATTATTCTTAGAAAGTTTTTTGTTACGAAGAGTATCAGTATTTGTTTATGAAGAGACAAACCATTCCATTGTTGAATTTGTATTCCAAACAAAAAGACATTACATGTACAAGGAAGATGCTTTGTTGTGGAAAGACAAAATGCTGCCCGGAGGTTCTCAGGCAGGCAGCATCCACAACCTCAACATGGTCAGATGGTTTTGGTCGTAGGCTTTTTCCCCGTGCTGTCTACCCAGGGGCCGGAATCATGTGTACACAAGCTGGCTTGGAAGTCAGCCACATAAGCTGTCTATTACCCACCATATAGCATGGGGGTATCTACATCTAAATATCCCCTGGCAAATTCCCTTACTTTGCCCTGGAGTTCTATTTTGCACCTTCCATCTAGTTTGTAGAATTGCCCCTAGCTTTGTGTTTGTCGGGAGCCGGTATCATGGAATTACTTCTCCGTCGAAATGTTTAACCTCTGCCTGTAAATTCTTGGAATGTTTTTCCAAGTGCGAAATGTCTGTTACATATCTTCAACTGGCTGTGGCAGTTGCATTGCCACGACTGAATGTTCTCGTATTGTTTTTCCCCTCTCACCAAACTTTTCCTTTTTTTATTTTACTGAAAGCTGGACCGTCAAGAAGACTGGTATTGAAATCCAAATCAGTGTACAATGTGTGTACATCTTCCATAGATCAGTCTCAGTTTTATTTTTTTTTACCCTTCTTATTTGTAATGGCGGCCAAAACTTGCACTTTTTCAGAAATATCACCCTAGGTCAGTTTCAGATTTTACCATTTGAAGCTCAGATAGCTGCGTGAATTACTCTTTCACTTTTGTACTGATGGCCAACCATACTTTTTCAGTCCTTTGTGGACAAAAATATGACTGTGACATAGAAAAAGTAGCTGCCATAAAATTGTACAGAGATTCTGCCTGAAGATAGAGGCATCGTGGACCTGAAAATGATGACGTGGACAATGTGCAGACGATATCAGTTGTTCATCCGTGTGTGAAAGTCATGGCTGTTAGGCAGCACAAGTGTCAAATTCTTTTCCCTTGTAGAATGCCACATTGTATACACTGTGGCATTTTCATTTACTATGAGGACATAGGAATGTAGACTAAAACCGTGCATCTTTCACACATTTGGATGTCCACTGAGTTGAACAAGGGACAGGTAGACCATTGGGAATTGTCTAATGTCTGTAGTCTGACCTGCCCTGTTAGTTTAGAATTTAACATCAACAATTTCATTCCTAGGTAGTAGTGATAATATTACTGTCCTGTTGTCACTCCTCGTAACATGTTTTGGTTCTCACACCATGAGGGCAGTATTCAACCCCGTGTGGTCATAGTTTCAAGCTATCTTTTGGCTGAAAGATAACTGAAATATGATGCCTTTGACAAACAATTCTCATTTTCTTCAGAAACAGAGCATGCCAATCACAAGGTTTTCCCCTTATCCTGTCCCTGTCTGTACAGGTGCACCAAAGGTTGACCCAATTCCCAGCAGATTTTTGTACCAGCGTAAAAGGATAAGTCTTTAATCAGAAAATCGCTTCCTCCTTTTTTTTCTTGTGAGATCCCCTCAGGTTGTGGTTTTCGTTTGGTGAGTTTCAAATTATCAGAGATCTAAGTGGTCTAAATTGCACGTTCTTAACCACCAAAGTGTGCAATGCTGCCAGTGGGGTTTTGTTCAAGGAAGGTTTCAATATCGGGCAGCATTCCCAAGTATAAGAAACCCAGAATCAGTCGGCATGCCGGTCCCTTTTTTTTTTCGCCAACATATCCAATGACCAGACTTTTTAAGATGAATGTCTGTGTGGCAGAGGGTTGTTCCTGAAAATCAAGATCATTGGAAGCGAAACTGCAGAGGTGATATTCTCTGTGGGAATTGCGGGTGCAGGAGTGTCCCCCCCCCTGCTGTTTCGGCTGTCCCTCTCATTGCCCAGATTGGATATCGAGATAATTCCTATTTGGGGGGCCATGTAGAACATGTGTTTGACATAGATTCCAAAGGAGGGAAGTGTACTAACAGGACAGGGTTGAAAATTAGTATTTTAGGGTTAGGAACTAGTGGCTTCTGTGGAGGAAGTTTTTAATGAGTAGGATTTTCCTAAGAATGCGTATGTAGTACACTTTTGTAGAATTGAAAATTTGGCCAGCTTTATTTGAGAATTTTCTCAGATTTGTGAGATTATGACAGTTGCAATTTTTTATCTCTGGAAGTGGTCCCCTGAAATTACTTTAAGATTAATACACAGTGCAGTTATTAAATTCAAACTCGTCGTGAAGATTTTGCATTTTCAAGTCGTTAAAAGTTATGCATTTCACAGCCAAGTTGGCCAAGTCTGAATTAAGTCAGGTGAAAAACTCAAAAGAAAAGTGTCAAATAGAACTGTGCTCAGCTGTAGCATACTTCCCAAGCTGATTTACCCGTACAGACCTACAGTACGTAGTTTTTACCTCTCTTTCTGACTTTTGTTGAGCATGGCACAAAGGTAAAGCTAAGGCCTGAAGTCCCCCCCCAGCACTAGAAAGTACAGTAGGTAGAATATTTGAACACATTCTGTGCAAAGATAACAACTGCTTGGTATTCCTGATGTACCTGTATGAAAGGTAAAGGGTCTGCCCAGTGCAGGTACCCCTACCTCAATAGAAGCCTTAAAAATACACCTTTTTGTTTCAATTGACCTTTCCCCTCCATTTTTTGTTTGGCTACTTGTAAAGGTGCACGTTCATGCATGTTGGGTCCATGTGGATTGTTGTTTCGGCATTCTTGAGCAAAGCTTCGATGTCTCTCTAGGGAGAACACCTCAGTGTTTCTTCGAATTGAATCCAGAAATTGCTGGAAGTTTTTGTATTTTGCTGTCCTAAGTATATGTCTCTTTGGTGATTTATTGTTTGATAAATGTACATATATGGAAACATGTCCGCTGGCAACCCTTTTTAGAAATGTTTTCAATACGCAATTTTGGGTTCACAATGTGAACACAAAACATGTTAACTGAACATTGTCTCAGTGTCTAGCCTGACTGACTGCAACATCATATTAGCAGCTTCCTCAGTTGTCCAGATGAGCTTGGACAATTTTGAATGTTTAAAAAAGTTACTTAAGTGCATTTTTTTTCAGTAGATTTCATCCCGAAAAGACCTCAAATAGTTTTCACACATTGAAGAGATGTACCAAAAGTTTGTCTGACAAATCGCATAGGCCCTGTAACTTGTGCTTTCACACATTGGCGATAAAAACAAATTTTCTCGTCTGAAACTGGGTTTCAGATCCATACCACAGCAGGGAAAACAAGTGACAAAAGTGTCTGGGTGTGAGGTAAAGTCCCACTTCACCTAGATTTTAACCTGCACATGTACAATTGTATATACGGTACCCCTTGATGAAAAATCACCTCTTATTCGTCCCCAGGTAATGTAAACACTTCACCCGTTGTCTGTTTGACTGGCCTCAATTCCCTGTGTGTTCTCCACCTGTGGTCTGACTGTCAAATCCATTCTTTGCTGCCAGAGACTAGATCCTCTGCTACTAACAGCACTTGTCTTTTTAATTGGCCATATTAGTATACCACAGTTGATTCTGCATCTGTACATCAAATGTTTGACTTTGTTACTTCCATACATACTTCTGTGTTGAATTCACAGCTAGGAACAAAAGAACAAGCATCTCTTCTTTACTTTGTAAACTACACTTTAGTTGGACAATTTCAAGTTTATAGCGTATTTGCTAGCTAAAGTCACCATCGAAAGAGAGTTGATTTCTGGCTGTTCCATTTGCACCTTGCTTCCCTCTGTTTCAAAAGGCTCGCTTGAAAACACTGCCTTTTTAGCCACCGAAACAATAGAAAAAACTATGCATGTGCCCTTGCCACTTGGATTAAACACCATTCTTTGAAGTTATTTCTTTCTAATGTGTAATCTTAATGTGCAATATTAGAATTGGATTACATAGACAGTTCCTGAAATGTTAAACTTGTGAAAAAAAGGAATCGTATGATGGTATTGCATGATTCATGGTGACATCATCACCACAGTTCAGTATTGGACAAATGCTACTGATTTGACCCGTCCAAGCACTACTAAAGTTTTATTTTGACTGAATTGAAATGATGTGGAAATGGGCTTGGGCTCCACCTCAGATGATGGATTTCCAAACCCATTTTATGCATCCTGTTGATCAGATAGTTTGGATCCTTTTCGGATCAGATGACTTCCGCTTTCTGAGGACTGAAGTGCTTGAAAAAAAAAAGGACATTCCCTTCAATCATAGATCTCCCTTCAGTTGTCTTTTGGGCTTTTGGAACCATCTCACAGCCAGGATGAACAACATCTGTGATATTTCAATTCAGTCCTTCTCTGGGTTTTGTTCTTATGGTCACGAATGCTTCATGGCCACACATGGGCATTGCCAGGATTATGGGGGGGGGGACAAACCACTTTTTTTCTTAGGGAGGGATTTTTTAGGAGGAAGGGAAGACAGAGGGGGGAAAGTTACATGTAACATTCTCGGGAAAATGGGCATTTGACGAGAACAGCAGGTCTGATTTACTTAAAACTGGAGTCACATTGATCGTAAGACAGTACTTGAAAAACTCCTGAAGGTTCTGGTCCCAAAAAATGCATAGTGACGATATTTCAAGAAACTGTCGAGGGATGGTCTGCTCCTTCAGGGTTTAAACTTGAGCAAGTTTAACTTCTTGAGAGGTCTCACAATTTCACTGTGACGGACACAACTGGAGGAGAATGTGACAGTGTCAATTGGCATGGCCTTGCTGTGGTTCTTGTTCTGGATCACAGAATAAGTATTGAAGGTCATAGAACCAAGACTAAGCTATGGCTTGAAATCACATATTGTGCGACTTGACTAGTGACATGCCTGTTCTTGGATCAAATTGACTTGTGACTTGACTTGACCTGTGATCAAATGACTTGTGACTGGACTAAATGACTTGTGACTTTGCTTAGAATTGAAAAACTTTCCTTGTTACCACCTCTGTCTCTAACTCATTTTTTTTAACAGCACACAGGAAAGGGAGTAATCTCCCTTTTCAGGAGAGTAATTTACAATTGTACTCCGGACTTCCGAAATTTTGGAAATGGAGATTTGGGATTTAGTAGAGGTTTAATCATTTAGATTTTGCTGTTTTGGGTGCTTAGTACATAGGTTTAAGGTTAGAAAAACCTATTAGCTATTCAATCCCAAAATAAGAGATAGAATTTCATTGTCATCATTGTTACAACCCCTTTGCCGAGTTGCGTCGGGGAGGGAACCCTGGGGTACGTGCCTTTTAAAAAACACTTTCAAAGCATTGTTATCATTTTCAAGAGGGGAGCAGTGAGGATTCTTTTAAAGGATGAAAGAATTTGGATAATTGGTTTTTGAAAATCTCATTTTGTCTCTATCCGCTCCTCCCCTGCCAGAAGAATTTTTCTTCCTCATTCTACTCGCTCCAATCTTGGTCTTTTCATTAAGAGATTGAGTTACAGTTTGGTAGACACATAGGGACCTCCACATTGAGTGCATCATACAGTAGCTCCACCTTATGACAAAGCATCTTGCAATGATGGTCAGGAATAACCTTTTACTGCTATGCTTTACCCCAGCTGGTTGCTTTCCTCCCAGTGCACAATCACCATGAACAGTTTCGGGGTACTCCTTGTCCAGACTGGTGACATTTTGGAAGAACTGTTTATCCGCATGGCAAGACATTTTCTGTAGAAATGCGCACATGCAGGATACACTTGTGAATCACAGAGGCAGAGTTCTGAAAAACTTGCCTTGTTTGGGGGGGGGTGTTTTATCAATATATCAGTGACACCCTCCGCCTCTCTAAGGTGAAGGGAGACATCTCAACCACCCTGAATCCTTGACCGAATTCTCCCTCAGGGCCTGACACTTACACCGTTCTGCTCTCCTGCTGGTCAACAATGCAGTGAATGCTGACCCTCCCATTTCAAGCGCAGCATCTAATGACTACCAGACTCTGGGATACCACACCAACGGCAATTATAGAACTACACACTTAAGTTTTTTCCCCCTGACAGAATACCTTACTAATCACTGGTAAAAAATTGGTTAGTTGGGACCCAAGGACTTTGGTAACAGATAGGATAGACTTAGAAAGATCACACCCTCCAAGCTTGATGCCTGAAGGGGAGTTGTGTAATCTTGGTCGGTGTCTCAAAGCAAGTTTTGAAAAGCTAATTCATTCAGTCTCTGCTGGGGAAATAGTTAAGTCATCATAATTGAGTCTTGAAAATTTTGTCCAGCTGTGTGTGGAGTACATGTTCCGTATGTGTTTAAAAAGGTGGTTGCTTAACACTTGTAAAACATGATACTATCAAAGTTGTAGATGTAGAAAACTTTTACATGATATGTAGTTATTATGCACGTACATTTACATGGCCTTGATAGTAGGATTATCAGTCCTGATTACAGCAAAAATCATGAAGAAATACCTATAAGTAAAGTCACACCTACGACCAACACTCACTGACCAAACTTTTAGAAAATTGTAAAGCACTGAATCTATACTAGCCCACTCTTCTTGGAAGGGGTGAGTGAGACCTGTCAGAATTTTCCTGATTTCAGGCTTTATCAAGTAGTCTGTTTTAGAATCTCGAAAATTCTGAGTTTACCTCCATGGTTATCTTTATGCATAACAGTTGATACAGACCACCAAAAATGGGTATTTAGGGGTGTCTTTAAGCACACATAGACCCTACATGTCCGTGGAGGGAGCCATGATCAAACTCTTGTGGGATTATTTCATGGATATCTCATTTTTCCTCCAGTCTCAACCCCCGTCTTGGCCAATCAAAAACTTACTGGCTGAGCAATTTTGACTTTCTTGCTAAATTCAAGTAGCCGTAAAAATGCCTTTTTAAAATGGCTTTAATCACACCCCTACGGCATATTTTGGTAAACCTTGAACACCTTCCACAGTCTCTAAAACAGTTATTTGAATTTGGTCATGCAAACTCTGTCAAACAAGGACAACTGCATGTCTTTGAATTTACGACACTCATGCAATTGACGTAAATAAAAAAAAGACACAACCAGAAACACGTCACCCTTTCAATTAAATTCAATTAATTATCAGCAAATGTCATACAAGCTGTCAAAGTAGAAAAATACGATGAAAGATTTGGGGGGGGGAGTCATCATTCCGCAACATCCATCATGACAATGACACAAACATCATCATCATCTGGGAGTTACTCTAATGCAACCTTCCCCATTGCCAATATGAGTTATCATGCAAATATTATGATGGAAAGTCCAAACACATGTCTGGAAATTTACGATCGGATGTAAGATGACCGAAAGTGTGCTTTCCTCGAAGAGGTAGCAATTCCAAAAAAGAAGAAGCTTCATTGCGGAAGAAAGCACACCAACAGCCAAGTGTTTCATTTCTGTAGTTGCTTTGAAGATGCACCATGAGAACATCTGCACAATTTGGGTGAGAGATCTATTTAGGTATTTTCTCTAATGACTGATTGACTTTACACACTCAACTCCAAGTTTACTGTATCAGTGGATGAGAAAATGTTACTTTCATGACCTTGGTGATACTGATCTGTACTTGGAGACAATCCATGCTTGGCTCAAAGCTTTGGAGCATTATTTCTAAATGTATGATGGAAGAGATGGTGTTGACTACTTAAATGACTGGACTGTGGAATTTGCCTAACTCGGAGTTAACTGCTGACCTGGTGTATACTTCCAACTTGCCTAACTCTGCATTGTTCTGGCTTGGATTTCAGGGAGGATGCACATTTTGCCTAACATTGATTCACCAGTGCTTTATGCTGCAGCTTAAGATAATACCAGTAACTAAGTCTGAATCCTTGTCAGGCTTGGTGTGGGCAGGCACATGTGCCAGTGCAACCCATGAGCGCTGCCATAGGAAGGGGGCATGGCCTTTTCCCAAGTGGGGAGGCAGAACACTCACCCGTGGCAGACTGACCAACTGTAAACAGTGGACTGAGGGTCAGGTCGAAGGCATTTATGAGGAAATTGGCCATTTCCATCCCCTTTCCTCTTTTCTTCTTTCTTTCATTTGTTTTTTAAGCTAAAAAAAAAAATGTTCCCATATTTTAGGGGGCAGAGGACAAGTGTCCATGGGTACAGCAGCCATGGTGTCAGTGTCGTCATCCACATGTCACCATGTTTTTTTAATTGGCAGCAGTACACTTAATAAGCAGTTTGAGTAGGGAACCAATGCGATCAAGAAACTGTCAGCTCACTGTAATTTTTCACGACTGGATGACTCTTGTAATGAAGAGATGAGACTTTGCAATCTCATGAATCTCTGTCCTTTAAATTCCCAGCCATGTTCTGCTGGAACAATAACTTGTTCATCATGTACTCGTCACACTGCACAAATTGAATTTTGATTAACCGGATCTTGGGGGAGGGGGCTGCCTGGTAGAGATACAATCATTTTCAGTGGCTGCACTGGATGCATATATGACAAGGAGTTTGTTCCATGCCATTCACAAAGGCTAAGCAAAAAAAATGCACAATGGGAGACTCAGCAGGTTGTCAAGATATTAGGTTGTTCTGACCGCCCAGCAAGACCCATTGTAAGCAAGTGATTAGATTGTCAGCATCGAGAGTATTGGTGCAAATCATAGCGCTCAGTGTCGAGGATTCTTTTTTTCTCCCGCGCCGAGCTTTCGACAATAGTTGTTGATATTGCGCAGCATGAATTGTGTTGTCATTTTTTTCCCCCAAACTGTCTGAGATTCTCTAATTTGACTACATTGGATACATAAATGCCCAGGCCAGACTTTCTGCCTTTCGGAGCTCCTGAAGTGTGAACATGAAAAGATTCATTAGGTGAGAATCAAAGGCTTCTCTGCTTTGACTGCGGGTATATCGGCAAAGCCTTTGTGGTGGTCACGGCTATGCGCTAACTCAAGCATGAGAGGAGCACATGTGGACACTGGTACAGCTCATTCAGTGTTCTGCTGTGAAATGAAGCAACAGGAGCTGGAAAATACAAGCCCCTTTGCCCAAATTAGCGATCTGTCACAGGGTAAAGAAATTCATCCAAATTTGGATACGATGTTCTTGTTACATTTTGGTTGGTTTTTTCACTTGTAGTTCGTAGCATTTTTTAAAATAAAAATTGAAACTTGCTTTCTGCAGTGAGACTTGTTTAAGTTTGTGTAGCAAAATAGAATGAAATATGCATTGCAATGCTACAAAGTACATGTGCAAGTACATGTATATCTATAATCTGTGGCATATTCTGGGGTCACTTTTGGGAAAAAAATTCCATTTTTCCCTCTGGACCCAAGACCTGGATAGCACTGTTGTGGATAATTCACATGTACATGTGTACATGTACATGTATTTAATGGAACCTATTTCTATTAAAGTGAAGCCCACTTTATGCCCCTTTAAACCTTGTATTTCAATACATTCGTATTCAGAACAGTTGCTCTGGTGCGTTTTCTGCTTTAGAGAAAAAGTGGGGCTTATATTTTCAGTTGATTATTATTTTTATTGTTTGTTCAGCGGTTTGTGGGAGTTTCAGTCACAAAGGATGTTTATCCTGACTTCTCTTGTAGATATGATACAAACCTCACGTAATTCCTTATGAAACATTTGATGGTTCGGAAGCAGGGATTTTTTTTACATTTTGGATACTGTATAAAATGTCGCTAGACTTCAAGTTAGCTTTAAAAAGAAGGTACCAGAGTTATTGAAGAGCTGTAGTGTCTTGCCCTAAAAAGTTGTCAGTTCATCTACCAGTTTGATCACTCTTTCTTTCCCTATTATCAGCCTCACAACTTGACGCGTTAGATCAAGAATGCTTTATTTCCTTAAATCATCTGTTCTGTGTGAGCGCAAAATGTTTTTTCACGAGCATTTTCTCCAGGCTGTAAATTCGAGCCATCTGAAATAAACATTTTGCCAAAAGATTCAACTCTAAGATTTTCTGACGTCATAAACTTCCTCAAAAGAATGCAAGAATTGAAAAAAACAAGGGGCATGTATCAATTCAATAAAACTGAATTGAAAATTGTTGACAGCCGAGGAGTCATCAATCTCCCACCCAGCCTGTTTGATAACACTATTACATGAGAAAATATGCCGACAGAAAATGATTCAACTAATGTTTCCCTGATGTGGTCGTGTAACCCCGGGCAATAAATAATAGCTCCTCTCTCCACATCTGAAATGGCACACATCAGGGAATGTATGCCCAAGCAACATATCTCTCCCTTCCACCCCCCCCCCCCACGAAAAAACAAAGATTTTTCCACTGTGTCACAATGATTAATTTTGCTTATAAACTTCACACCTTACGCAAATACCAAACCCATACTTTTGAAAGCAAAAAAGACCTCACAGGTAACCTTTATAATGAAGTAATAATTCAAAAATTGGAGAGTGTTGTGTTTGAACATATATTATGGTTCTAGCCCCACCTGGTTCCTGTTCCTACGGCACCAGAATATGAGCATGTCCTACCAAAATATTTCAAAACAAAACAATGTCACCCTGGTACACCAAAGCTAAACCAAAACACTCCGTTTACACAAATTTGGATGTTCTTCTGATTTGTAAGCTGTTCATATTTAAGGCCTTTTTACACTATATAAATCTTGGGGTTGACACAGAGTTGATGCAAGGTTGAGAACTGGTGATGATTCACATTTGAAAATTTTCTACCCTGCGCCAACCCTGCATCAACCTCGAGATTGAACCCGGGTTGAACTCAATTAACCCTGCTCTGGACCGGGGTTGAAAATTTTCCATGTTCATTTCCTGGATGAAGGCACCCCGATAAGCTCGGTTCACACGAGACAAGTGTGAAACAACACTGGGTTGAATGTGGGGTTGAAAAATGAAATTTTCAACCCAGGGCGGTCATGGATTTGCCCAGGGTTGAGTTCCGACCGGGTTGAAAGGCTGCAGTGTGAAAAGGCCTTTACTGAGAAAGATTTCAGTTGCAAGGGCTAATTGGGCACTCTGATTGCATGCAGTATGCAAGCATTCCTGTTTGTTAAAAACAAAACACTTGATTTCCACAAAAGTGGTTTACCATGTGTCTGTTAGCTCTTTGTAGTATGAGAGCCAACACAAAACCCAACACCTTCATTTTCTCAAAAGTGTTTTTTTTTTTCATTTTTTAGCTCTCTGGACCTGTGCCCTAGTAAGAGATTTGAAGTTGCAGTGGTCAGTCTAGTCCCCTACCTGCATTTATAGCATTAAAGTGTAGCAGCATCTTGTGTCGGTCCTTGTAGGGGAACCCATGCATCATATTGTGTCATGCAAACCTTACCTAGCCCCTTGTCTACTGGTTATCACCTCTAGTCAGTCAGGGGTTAACTTAAGATCAGCCAAGGTCACTGCCAAACTGTCGCCTCAGTGAAGGGAAACATTCACCTTGTCACTGTGGGTTTCCTGGCTCTCTCAATTTTTGATATTACCTCGTAAAAAACAACAAGAGAAAGAAAATAGAAAAAAAAATCCACCAGAAAACTTGACCCTGACTTGTCTGTTTCGGAGTGGTAATTCCACCACAGGGAGAAGAGTGTTTACAAGGTCGGCAGAAGCTCAAAGGGGTTCATTCTGCCGGCAAAACCCACAAGGGGTGAGGGGCAGAGTTAAAGGAACTGGATGGGGGAAGGCGAGGACCTTGGAAAAGGTCATCCTGTATGGGCTGATGCTTTTGAAATTTTGACCATGGACCCATGAAACGTGAACAGGGTTGATTCAAGATGTGAATATTTGAGGCCAGTCTGTGAGACGATCTTGCTTCATGCATTACTTGCTATTTGCTGCATGACTATTATAAAAACATAGGCCTAGATGTCCTTGTATTTGCAGAAAAAAGTAAGTATTGAACATGCAAAGATGTTCACAGTTTGTCTTGGCACAGTTGTCAGTGGATTTGGCCCATGTTTCTTAAAAGCACCTAAAAATACTCCAGTGGAGAGTATAAAGCCTGCACCTTTTTTTGAGGAGGGGGGCTAACCCCAGGAAAGTAGTGGGAGGTTGTCACACATCACCGCACTCTGTGCGTACTTCATGCCACCGTGCATAACTCTGCATTACAATTTCCCATTTCAGTCAACAAATACATCCAAACCCTTCACATGAGAGAGCGTATTATCACAGTTAACATACATGTACATGTACTTAATTTTGCAAAATGGAATTTTCGTTCGACACACAATTTTGGTCCGACACTTAATTAAGGTAATGAACTTAAGGGAACGAGTTGAAATCCATTCGCATATCAACCCTTCATTCACTCGGAGGCCAACCTGAATATTCTCAGTGATGTACATTGACACAAGAAACATCGAAAAACGCAATCCCTGTGCATTTGCCGATCTTATCCTAATGCCCCTTCTCCAAGCACGTTTCCTCTGTGGGGAGCTTACCAGCTGTTGCCAGTCAGGGCAAGTTGTACTTTCTCCCCTTTGGCCCACCCTTTTTAGGTCTGCATCCTTCCCCCCCCCCCAAAAGGCGGGATCCTTGTGCATATAACGTCAACGTATGTGCTATTTGTTTGAGTTCCAGGAGTGCGTGACTGACTGCCCAATGCCCCATATTGTATGCTATTGATCCTCCAGTTTGCGTGCATGCCTAATTGTTATTATTAAGTCAACAGCCGATTGTCAAGAAGAGAGAGAAAAAATGGGTTGTGGAAATAGTTAATTGGATTCACAGAAGCCAAATGTTGATGTAATGTTTGACCAGTGTTTTCATGGCAACACAGCTGTAAAAAAAAAATACAGATATCAGATGGCCCGACCTAACAGCTGGCACTTGACAGGATATGGTATCATGCGCAAAAAAAACTCCCAGGAACTGTTATTTTTATCATGATCTTCTTGTAATCTAGATTGACAGCCTATTCATAGACCTTGGCCCAATTCTGTCTTCATGTTCAAGTGCTAATATAAAACAAAATTAAACTGAAAACAGTTTTCAGCAAATGTCTCAGATGTAATGTTGTTAATTGCTAGCAACTTGAAGTTTGAGGCTGATTCATTCCCCCTACATGCGTGGTGAAATTTGTCATAGTTGAAATAAGTTTGTGGATTTGCAGTGCAAACACTGGCTGTCTCATTACAAATTTTCTTTCATGTTTTATATTTGTATAAACTTGCTATTACAGTTTCTTGTACAGGTTTATGAAATCATTTTCCTGAAGGTAACAGTCTTGAAGTTTTATTGCAAACAATGGAGAATGAAGAGAATTTGAACCACAGCGCTTTTAAAGTCTCTATAAACCGGGTGGACTGGAAACACAAAGGTCTTGACTGTCTAATAACTGGTCAGGCCCCTCTCTCTCTATTCAGTTTTGTCCCTTCAGTTTGTGGAGTGATATGTAAGCATTACTTACCAAAAGCTAGCTTTGTTCTTAATACAGTTGTAAGTAGACATTTTGTACCAAGTTTACCTGAAGTGTTAATAAAAACTGTCATTGCGTGCTTGAGATGTGAAGGTGGAAGAAATCTGCTTCCCCCACCTTTTGGGAAGGGTGTTTGTTTTTAGGATTGAACTTTTAAGAGTCTGAAAATTGAACTACAGATAATCCTAGATTCGGTTAAGGTCCACCAAATTAGTGAGAACAGTTGAAAGTTGTTGCTTGACACAGGAAATCAAGTTTAAGTTGTTCTGGAAGAAAGGAGATCAAGAAACCCAAAATTTTTTTCTTAACAGTTATAGATGCTCCTTTAAGGTAAGCTGTACAACTCTGAGGTCATAAATCTTACACCAGCTCAGCCTGCGCCACTTATTACCACATTTTTAGTTTCATTTGAGCTGTTCTCAAGTGAGAAATTGCTCCTAAATGCAGCATGATATCCCCTGCGTTATATCTGTCAGCGAGGCCATTTCCGGGACCAGGGCTATTAAACTGTTGTGGGCTGGGGCTCCCAAAAGGACCCCAACCCGGCTCCAGTGGCTCCCTGCCAGGAGTTTGGTGGTGGACCTGGTCTCCCCGGCCCTAGTCACATTCAAGATGCTAGTGATGGATTGAAGTAGTGGGATTTTGATTGTGTTTTAATCTCCACTTCCCAAATTTCATTGAGTGACTGATGGAATGTTCCTTTCTATGAGGCACACTATTGCATTTGTAAATGTTTATTACTTGTATAATGGCATATTGAACTAAGACCAACCCTGGGGGCCCCTGCGGACTCTCCATGAAACACTGGCTCCAGAGAAGTGGTCATCAGACTCAGAGAACACATGATGGGTGTTTAGACTGTTTTAGTTGGAATTTGTGGTTTGGATTTCTCAAGGGTCGTTTTCATGAAGACTAAGTCTTTAGATTTGAGTGGGCTGTATCATTTCATGGCGTCATCACTAAAAATGATGTCGGAATTAATAACAAATTGAAAGATTGTTTTGACTTTGTCCCATATCCAGTCGCAAGATATCAGATCTATAGGTAAAGCTTTAAGAGTACCGAAGTGTAATGCCAGCAAATGGAGTGTGCACATGAGCTAGTTCATGCGCTGATTCTCGCGCTAATGCCTTTTTACATATAATTGTACACGTGACGTATTCACTTTGGTACTCTACAGACAAACCTGACCACTGAAATTAGAAGCCATTATCATGGGGCCATCCTTTCGCACACAGGCGGTGTGCGTGTGGGAAATTCCTCCTTGACCAATAGCCAGTAGTCAATTGCCGAAGTGGATGCACTCAGGTTGAGACAGCGCATGAGTGTAAATGACCCCTTGGAATAGTGTCTCATCAGATTCGTCTTTAAGTTGGTGAAGGCCTTTCAGACCAGGTTTTCTGTTCCGTTATTTATTAAGGAAAGCCACTGAAAAAGAGTTTTACTGCAGTTTACTCACTCTTATCTGTTTAGGTGCATCAGATGGAAAGGGAGTATTTTGGAGATCCAATAGAGCAGGTAGCAAGCTTGGTGTGGATGTAGGAAGTACATGTAGGGTATCATAAGTGTTCATTCTTGATAGAGGTGTAGGTATTATCTCCGACCTTCCATTTTGTTGTTAACATCTTTCTTCTCAACTCTCCTGACTTCCCCTATCCTGGGCTTTTTGCCTTTACTTAGCCGACTGGTAAAACCGCATACAGTGTTTTATTACATGTCTGTCTGAAGACTCGAGTGGCTTTCCCCTCGTTGGTACTTGTTTTCCTTACCGCTATGTGAAAAATTTCAAAGTTCAGACATGTGTTAATACAGTAATGAAAATTATTCAGAGGCAGACATTGTTTCTAGCAAGTTTTCCTGTAGGTTTGAAATATGTGGTCTGGTTTATTTCACAGGGCCAGGTCCTGCCTTAATACATTTTGACAGTCTTGAACTCCTGTCCAGAATATTTTTCTTGCAACAGTCTTTTTTTATGGTGTTGTCTGGACCCTTATCATGATGTGGCCTGCCTGGCTTGGTCCTCCCAAGGGTGTCATTTTTCTGATACTGTTTTGCCAAGGGGAGAGAAATATTCCAAAATCATTCAGAGCCCTGAGCAGCACCAAATGGATTCTGTATTACCTTCAGTACTGCAGGTTTCCCTTTGCAGAGGTGCAAATCCCTGCCGGAGGGGATGGGGGGGAGGGGTAGGGACTGGATTCATTACATTAAGGAGCACTGTCCATGATGTACATGGACACTTCAACATTTTTACATGTATACAGACCACTCCCATTTTGCCTACATCTTGTATGGGAGCCAAAGTTTGCAGAAATGTCACCTTTTGATTGGCTTCCGATTTCACCTCAAATTCATTCAAAATGAACATTTGACCCATTAACTTCAAGTGGTATTTTCATCGTGTGTTTTCCAGTACGTGTATATACTATCTGGTGTTGCGGTAACTGCGTGGGATTTTTAACACTTTATGGCAAATATGAGTTATTCTTTTACTTTTGCACTGATTGCTCAGCCATAGTTTTTGTAGCTACAGGAAAAACACAGCTGTGATGTCAACAGAGCAGACCCTATTTGTGTGAGGGTTTCTTTTCTTCGAGTTTGGAGTTGACCTTGAGTTTTGAGGCAACTTACTGTGAGTCCGAGTTGACTTTTCAAGATGGCTAACAACTTTAATGGGTAGTCTGCATTTGTTTGCCTGCAGTTGGCAAAACTGTGATTACAATAAAGCAATAGAAAAATTGGCAGAGCGCATTCAATGTGCTGGGCAAAGCAGTGGAAAAAACTGTGATAATGTGATCTGATAATATGATCACAGGCCATGCATGTTTGAAGAGGTAAATAGTTGCTTGGATGGGACAGCAGGAGTTCCCTAGCACTCCCCTGGGCGCCCTTCTTGAAGGCTGTGGATCATGGTTGGATGGTATAGATAGGAAGAGGACAAGACTGAAGTGCCTCACTCCGCACCTGGGGCCTTGTGCTGATTTATGGCTGCCTGGGCTTGGCCAAGTAGTTTGGCTGGTCCTTGATGGCCAAGTAGTTTGTCTGGTCCTTGATGGAAGCTGGGATGGAGTAAGGAGGGCTCAGCTGCATTACACGCAGCTTTGTAGCGTGGATCTTGTCAATCTGGTGGCTGAAATGCACAGAGGGTAGTATCCCTGTTCAAAGAAGCAACAGATAGGCCTATGTATGAAGGGAAACATCAGACTTCGGTCTCATGAGACATGTATGGGCCCACAGAAAGTCTTTCCAATGCCAGAAATGGCCTTCGGAAATGCCTAATTCAGGACAAAAGATTCTTGATTGAGCACTTCTGAAGTATATTTTCATGGGGAGCCTTTAAGGTAGATGCTCCCTTTGCCCCCCTCTCAGCACGGCCTTTTCGAGTCCTGTAAAAGGTAGATTTTTGGTAGTATTCTCATTTGTAAAACTCAAGAAAAATCAAGAAAAAGCAAGCATTACGTGTAATCACCAGCTGTGCACTGAAAGCTGGCCCCGATGGAGAGTAAATCCACAAGGTTCGCATGCTTCGTGCATGTACATGTACTTTGTACTGTAGGCCTACCAGCCGTGGTGCGGCCCGCGGTACACACTGCATTGATATGTGTGTGTGCTTACATGCGAATGGCTAATCGGTGTGGGCATTTTTCAGTGCAACTCGAAGCGCAGACCTTGTATGTAAATAGCATTCTGGAAGCAAGCGATCGTTTTGCTGTGATTGGCTGTCCATGAAATATAAATATTCATGTATGTGTCGGTGGGACTCCTTTCAGCCATTCCTGCATCAGCGGAAGTGGTGACTAACACTCTCTACTGTAATGCATGGTAGCATGCAGTTCACCATAAATTAGTGGCTTGAAAGAAGGTTAGTAACTTTTCACTTTCTCCGATAGAGGGCTTCATGACAACTAGTGTGGGGCAAAGTTTTTTTTTTGTGCATTATCATTCGGATTTTACATGCTCTACATGCATTGTTTTGTACAAGATTTCATGGAGACTTCAAATAGGTTTTGGATATAAACTGAGCAAAAAGTCAGTGCAACACAAAGTGTATAAATTATCCAAAGGAGTTCTGACTTGGATTCAAACTTTGACAAGATAGATCCTCACTTTGCAGATCTGCGGAAATGGAAGTGGATGGAATACACCATACACGGGCAGGCAACTCAAATCCACCTTTATCCGGAAAATCCAAAAGCCTGGACATGGGACGTGCATTCTTTGTATTAAAAATTCAAATTTTGAAAATGTGGTCAAATCAGGTTGGAAAAGGGCCAACTCACTCCACAAACCTCGATAATGGATTTCTCGCATGATTTTTTTTATGTGTGAAGAAGTATTCACCCAATCCAGAGTTAATCAAACCATGGAGGTAGGAAGAACATACTTATTTTGTGAAAAACTGTTGAATTTTCAGTATAAAGTTTTGGGATTTCAGATGTTGGCCGGTGTGACAATGTACATGGAGCGCAGCCCATGAGCCCAAGTACACAGGGCTATACGCAACAGTACAGTACATGTACACGTACTAAATAATCTTTGACATCGTGGCGCATTGTTCCCAATGCGGTATCTATTTTTTTACCCACATAATTTTGTCCTAGTATCATCAATGAGAAAAACTTCTTTATCAGTTATGTGTCTGAACAGTTTTTTTCCATATTGAACCTTTTTATTTTTAAAACATGAAGGCTTTCAAAAATGCATATCTGTATGTTTATTAATGGGCACTTTCCAAGAGTACAGTGCTTTAGGGGATAATATATTTCGATATTTCATCAGGATTCTGATAGAAAAATGTTGATAAGTACTTATTTGGGGGAGGGGGCACTGAAAATGGTATTCTTTGTTACTACTGTGAAAATGTTGAAAACTTTGGATGACCCCTAATGTAGTGGAGCATGAAATCCTTTTGCTCACAGAAATGACTGATGTGTCCACTTTCTGCTGTGTCATAACTGTAAAAGGTTGGGCTTTCCTTGTCCAGCCAGCTAGTAACTGGTCAGCAGCATTTTTCCTCTCTTAAAGTCAACCTGCCAGACCATTAATTAACTAAATCACCTGTGCTGGACATGGAACCTATCAATGCTCATTAGCCCTAGTCTAGCCACCTTGTCATTGTTAATCATCTGTACACTGTGCAATGCTTGTTTTACAAGTTATGACCAATCTAAGGAGAAGGGAGAGGCCATGAAAGACTTGTCTTGACCAGAAGTAGTTATGCTGTCCTGGCTTTTCCAGTCTGGAGGTCAGCCATAAATTTTATATGGTCTGTGGTTTGAGTTTTAAAAAACATACTATCCTTCCAAGTAGTGTTTGGCAGTACTAGTTGGTAGTTGTTGGTCTTGGTAGTTGTTAGGGAAATTGAAAATATTTCTAGATATATGCTTTGCTGCTAGTAACTAATAAAGTAAGGCAGGCCATGTGCATCTAAAAAGACCTGCTCCATTTGGTCCTTGGTTTTCTGAGTAGACTTCAGCAGTGTTAGTACAATATCTTGCTTAGGGACATGAGCATGCTTGATCCGCTGGTGTGGGTTGAAGATATATCTGGGAGATGGTCCATGGTTGCCGATTACAGTTCCATCTGGAATTGAATTTTGTGCTTCTGAAGCTGTTCCAAGGGTCTCCATAGTTCTTTTTTTCTCAGTAGGTGTATTTTTGTTTTGAAGGTCCAACACTGTTGACAGCTACATGTACTCTATGGCCATATGAAGTTAATCACTCGGAAGGTTGACTTTTTTCAATTCTGGTGTCAGGTAATATTTGGTTGTGGAAAATTCTCCTTTCATTTCCTCCATTACAGTTTCCTGTACTATTCCAAGTTTATCCAGATTGCTTTGAATGCTACACACCTACACACAAATCAGAAACAGGAAAGGGATGAGAGCTGGTTGGACTGTAGAGGGCGCTGTATCATTTTAGTGGGAGGGCCATTTGGACATTATGGAAATGAAGATTTTTGCACAAAAGGATTAGAAATTTGTCTGTCAGGGATGAACTTGAATTTAATGTTTTTCTATGTAGCCAAATGAAAGACTCTGCCCATAACTACAATTTTTAACTCTAAATATTTTGATTCCTACAATATTTTGTGGCGTATTTCATTGGTTTGGTTGAAAATTTTTCATTCAAATTGGTTTTGTGTTTGTTGGCTTTTTATATCTCAAGGAACTTCAGCAAAATTTACTGCTTTGTGTGATTGTAGAACAAATCACTCCAACTAATTGCTTTGTCAGTTTCGGAGAGTGTTTCTTTCCGAACACAAAAATAAAAGTGCACAATTTGTCCTTGCAGCATGTGGGGGGGGAGGTGGCAGAGCAGAAAGACAGAGAGAAAAGAAAAGTACAGTGCTCCGACTGTTTGGGAATGTATGTCACAAAGTTTATTTTCCTGAGGAGTTGTGAACAAGTCTGGAGTCTCGGTGTCGGAGGGGGGGTCGCCTGACAGGCCGGCCCCAAACACCAAGTACTTGAGCTGGGTCAGCGAAAGAGATCAACAGTTTTGGTAGAGTGCTGAGAGGGATATGGCCTTGGAGCTGAGTGGTGTAAATCACACCCGGCTAAGGGGTTTGATTGAAGGCAGTCAATGGGCTTTGTGATGCAATATTTTTTTCTTTTTTTAAAGAGAAAAAGGAAACTAGGTCAGATGTGTCTTTTTCTTGTTTGATTATTGTGAATAAAGACCCTTTTAGAAAAAAAAATGGATTTGTACCTTGATAGAATGCTGAAGAAAGGGCTGGACAGTATCAGCCCATTGTTAGAAATCAAAATTAATTGATATCTGGTGATCCTTTGTTAAGTGTGTTTCCCTTATTTTGATTGGTAGAACTTTGGAAGAGACATCAAAGTAATGTTTTTGCACCAACAAGTTTCATGTGGTAAGTTTCTCTGGCACCGAGGAGACATAAAACCGTTCCCATGAACTTGTTCACTTAGCCCATGCACCAAAGATTTGTTTGCCACTATTCTAGTAAAGTAATGGCACACCACAGTCAGACCAGACGTGGACTAGAATCGTAGTGTACATATGAGTACAGTGTGCTCCTCTCGTTAGTGGCTTGTGGCAGAGAAGGCTGACCCCACCTCCTTTCATCTTAAACCTCATTTCCCTAATGAATCACTAGAATCTCCCTTTGCCCTGCTTTTAATATTTCACAGGATATTTGTGCCGATCAGAACTGGGCTCCCAAAGAACTGGCCTTAGTGTCATGCACCCTGTGTGGTTTTCTCAGCTCCATTCACCTGGAACTTTCTTTGAAAAGCCCAAGTAACAATTTGTTGACATGATCAACACTTGAACTTGTCTGTGAGTTTGAGAACCAATTCTATTGTTACTGTCTTCCATTTGCCACTCGACATTTGGTCTTCAGACATTTGAGACATGCCCACAGACTTCAGCAGCATGGCAGTGGTGGATGTTCCTTCATGATTTCTCTTTTCTTTTTCTTTTTTTTTTTAGAACTTTTTAAAATCTCCCTAGGTACCTTGATGTTTGAATGTCATGATTTTGGTGGGTACCCAGTTCCCAAACTACCTTTCAACACCCAGCCCTAGTGCTCCTGGTTCTGGTTTCGGTGGAGCCTGCTCTAATTCACACAAAAAATGTGGATGGTGAAGAAGTATTGAAGCTGTGATGGTTCCATGCCAGATGTCATCACAGCAGGAAGCTGCTTTGATGTGCTGGCAAGCTCTGACAGTACTTCAGTGATTTGGTTTCCCTTAAGTCATCTTGTTTCTTTCAAGGTGATGGTCCGGTCAGTTGTTCTGCTCTTTATGAGGAGTGTTTTAATTGGTCAGTTATACTCTGGGTTGAAGCATCTGGAATGGATTGATGAGGATTTTTGTTTTGTTTTAAATGAATTCTTTTCCTCATAACCTCCTTAAAATTGTCAAGTCTTGTGGTGCTTGGTATTTCCTTGATGCACTTTCTATTTCCCAGATGTATGTAGTATGCTTGCTTAGGGATATTGTCGGTAGGTTTTATTGTCTAATTTTACCGCCTGTGAAACGTGTCAACTGGGTCACCTGCTGTTCTGTTTCTGAGCAACTTTTGGTGAGACACCAACTAAATTCTGACTACTAGCTTTAAATAGTTCAGGGTCAGAAGAAAGCTGTCTTTATGTTTTGTTTTTTTTTCATTTGATCCGTTAATTAGGCCAATAAAACTTTACTTTCCTGTAGTTTTGCCCCCTGCATAATTGATAGAATGTTGCTCAGATTACTTTGATCGATTGGCGTGTCTCGGAATAATTGATTGACTTTGGAATGGTTGAGAGTGTCTGAATGCCCAAGGAAGATGCATGGCTCAATTCTATAGGAAACACTTGGTTTCCTATCTCCCAACGTCTGACTTCAGCCCGGGGCGACAAGTGACATGCAATCTATTCAAAATCAGTCCACAGTGCCTGAATGTTATGTTATCACTCTTTTCTCTCTCATGACATTCTGCGGTAGGGTTCAGCGACGTTATCAAGAGCTGCTGCATGAAATGCATTGCTGCCACACTCACAAATAATCATCCCCAGCTTGGATGGGAGCCATCGCCCCTCCCTAAGAACATGTACGTGAATGTTACATCACAGTCTCCCATGGTCCTTTGCAGTCGTTGATGTCCACTGGTGTCCTTAACAGCTATTTTGTGTCTGCAGCTTTGGTTTACATGGCGTCGTGATCAGCCATAGCCATAGGCAAGAGTGACTATTTTAGACATGGCCTGACATCAAAGATGGTTGATCAAAGAAGATTGTTGAAAATGTGCAACTTCATTGCTAACAGCATATTTAATCTGCTTGACACATTAACACCTCATTTCTCCAAAGAGGACTGGCATATGTACTTCCCCTGAATTGAAAAAGATAAAAAAATCAACGTTCAGCAAGTACAGTCGATAGCACTGTGAGGAGGATTGTTATTCTTATATGCTGCCACTCAATGTGGTTTTAAAAGTTCCAAGGCAGGCGGTGGTTATAAATTCAGAGACCTCAGTTGTTCCATACTTGTCTGATGTTATTGCCTTCACAACTTTTTACAGCTCCTACAGTTTTGTTGCCTTGTTGGAAGGGGGGTTGCTAGTCCATAGTGTGACTTGTGATATGCATAAGCTGTTGTTCATTGTCACACGGTGTATGATTTATTATGGGTCTCCTGAGAGGGATGCTTCGCCTGTGTGTCTCCACTGCCCAGCAGTAAGGCCAAGTTTTTACATGTCTGAAATGATGTGCAGCAGTTCGTTGCTCAGGTTTCAGTGCCTCTTGCCAGACATGGTTCTGCCTGGTATTTGAGCATTTTCACATCTCCTGAGACTTTCAATTACATGTATTTTCGTCAGCCAGATGTCCGCATGCATACTTGTGGTGGATCTTTTGAACTTGACAGAAACCATTCCTGTTATAAATTTGGCCTTCGGAGTTGTTTTGTCTTCCAAAGTGTCTTGTGAAAAAAAAAATTGAAAAATGCTACATCTTCACTGTTATATTTAGCTGTCGGCTTCTTTGGTGAGGTACCTTTAGAGTTGTTCCAGTGTCACAGGGGAGATACCTTCACCAAATAAACTTGAAACAAACCTCAAAAGCAAGCCATGTAGGAGATATCTCTTTCTTGAGAAGTTGAGGTTGTCAAAAGAACCAGTAAACATTATGTTCTGCCTGCCCTGCTGATTGGCAGATCAGTCTCCTGACAACAGACACCACAACTGTTCGAAGGGTCAAGTCCATTGCTCTTTTTGTTAGAACCTGACTCACTCACCAAAGAAATATTTCCTGTATGGTGTTACTGCACGCTACTTTGCATCTCTGCCTCCAAGTTTGCCATGTAAACCTTAAAGTTGGTCTATACAATACAATTTCTTATTACAGTCATTGGGAGTGGACCTTTTTTCAATTTTTGTTTAATATCATTGAAGGCACTGTGTTGCCTTTTTGGTTTTAGGCTAACAATATTTCCACATTCATAAGCAAAACTCCAGTGCCATCTTGGGAAGAGAACCTCCATATTACATTAATTTGTAATCAAAATGCTGGAATATTTCATATGTTGCATGCTGGCTTAAGTTTTGTTTTGGAGGGAGGGTTTGGTTCAATATTTTGTGTTAAAGTGCTGGCAATTAATTAACGACCCTTTTCAGTGAAATTGTTTCATAATTGTAATAGAAAAACCTAATATGAACAGCGTCTTCCCTGATTGACACCACAGCAGTAGCATCCTCAATTGTTCAGAAAAAGCATGGACAATTGTGAATGTTAAAGAATGTGGGTAGGCCTTCACCAGGTTAATTGGGACAGTCTCTTTGTCATGCAAATTAGGACGGAGTCGTGAGGACAGTTCTGAGCCCCCGCAATTTTTTTGGTCCCCACAAAATAGGTGAAACACCGTGTGTTTATCCCCACAACTACAGAACAAGAAATTGTCTACTTTTCAATACACTCGACCCAAAAGGGATTTGGAATAGTTTCTATAGAAATAGGAATGTCGAATTGTATAAAAAGAAACAAATTGATATTGTGGACTCTTTAAATCCAAATTCTTCTTCATCTCCATCTCCTTTGTGCGAGGTTTAAGAACATACCCGTAGCCTGCTGTCAAGACCAAAAATAGTTGGTATCAGGAAGAAGATTTATGACTGTGTGTACATGGTACTCCAGCTACAAGTGTAATAAACATGTGATACCTGTGTCATTACAAGACAGCAGCCTGAAGCCAGTCAGCTACCTCATGGTAAAGTGTTTGTAGGGCTGAGGAAAGGATGGATGAGTGGGTGTAAAGTTTGGTGGAGGAGCTGCTTAGATTGTGTGTGATGATGGCATATCCCCTCCCCAACACCCTCCCAACATTACAAGAGAACATATAGTCTGGCAGATTACTTCCCTAGTGCAAGTTAGGACACTTGAGGGCAGCATCCAGGTTTTTTCTTGAAAAATGTGCCTTAACGTATAATAATGCATTGTAAGGTTTGCAAGGACTTCTTTTACTGCATTGCAAATGTTCTGTTTGGAGGTTGTTTTACTGTTATCAGCTCTGTGAAGAAAAAGGACTTAAGTTATCTATACAGTTGGAAAGAGCGGTTGGAGATCTTTGAAATTTCAGACCAGAAAAACAAACTTGAAAATGGTAGATTGGCATTGATTCAACCTGAAAAATGAAGGACAACTGCTTTTGGAAGGTAAATCACACCTACACTATAATTGATGAGCTGATTTACTGTATAATTGTTTCTTGATTTGGTCCCTTTCTTGTTATGATATCATGACTCAAGTTTGGACTCGTGGCAACACTTTTTGAAATCTGGAGGGGATAGGTTCGCCCAGCGAGGTCAACCCTTCTTCAGATTTTTGCACTGGTCTGTATATACTGATCGGATAGTGTGTGCTCATGTTAAAGATGACAAATGATGCCTCCATTGTTGGATTTTTGGGCCTCCAAAGATGGCTGCCTTGACTTTCATTGCTGTGGTTTTCCATGTTTCTGAGAAGTATCAAGTGATAATAAGTAATTCACTGGTTTAAGATGTAGACAAGTTTTATTTGAACAGACCTAGTCTGGCCTGCAAAGCTGGCACCCAACGGTGTCTAGTCCTTGGTCTGCATACACTATCCAGTCAATACTTTGTATATCAAGATCAGAGATGCCAACCTTACATTCCTAGTGTGAACTCAAGAATAAAAGATGCCCACGGAGCGTAGGCAGGAAGACTTTCTGCGGACCCACATCCACAGGATGGTTCCCCTTCTCTGAAAAAGAGGTTATTAGGCATTTTGGGATGAGGGTTATCGGTTGTAAAAGGAAGAGGCAACAGTCAAGGTAACTTTTCTTTTCAATCCAGCTTAAAATCAAGTTCCCATTTCAAAAGAAATATTGAGTAGTATCACAGAGTTTTCATCAATGCACGAAAACAAGAAATGTCTACACTATGGAAGTTAAACATGTGATGTGACGGTTGTTATGCTGGTCAAAGGCTCAGGGCGCATATTTTAAATGTGAGTTTTGTGTTCAACCTGCTCAGTCCATCCAAATGCACATAAAATAAGACAGTAGAGAAGTTGAGAAGGATTGTCCCTCCTGTCATGAGATCCACTGGGATCGGGTTTAAAAAAAAAAAATCTGAAAGTAAATCAAAGAGGTCGGAGCATTTAAAATCTGCGGCTCCATTTACTCTCTTGGAATTTGGACCCACTGCATGTTTATTTGCTTGTGTTTTGTTTTGATGAGCCCATTCTCAGTAACATGCTGTCTCCAGTGCAGAGTTTTGCCGCGGCTGTTTATTTCAACTGGGAAATGTGGAATGACAAATGTAACACAAATACACATGGATTGTATTAAAATGCAGTTTGTCAAGCGTGCACACTCCCCCAACTGCCCGGCTGTGTTGTTTGAGCTGGCTATAAATCTGTCGGGGGGGGGGGGGATGCAGTGCATTGGGGGAAGGAGACCTAACATCAATAACATGTAGGTATGTTTGAGTCAGATATGTTTTTGTTTTTGTTGAAAGTGGTGGGAAGACAAGTTGGTCGGCGTGGTTGTCCGTCTTCTGACAAATTATCTGGCGACATCCCCACCCTAGCCCCCACCAAACTGGAACATGGCAACTTACCCGGAGCTAATAAGACAGTTCTTGTTGATATTCGGTGAGCACGATTACATTAGGCTGATTCCAGCTCCTAATCACAGACGGATCTGCTGAGCATAGAGAGTGTATCCTTAGTAAAACAGCAGGTCACCAATGCAAAGGACATGCGTTGTAGGCTGCCTCCTGAGTGGTTTTCAACTTGACTTACGCTAAGCAACATTCTGGCCAAGCAGCTCCAAGAACCTCGGTCTTGATCCAAAAGTTCCCTCATTTTTCCTTTTCTTTTTGCATATGCATGTCATCAGAAGAATTCAACCAATAGAGGAGGCACTTTTCACAATGACAGTGCCATCTGAAAGTCAAAAACCCCGTAACAAGTTGGAGGGAATTGATACTCATTTATAACAGAACTGCAGTTATGGAATCTATGCAGATAATGTTCGCAAATCGTGTAAGCCTAACTAATTTTGCGCAGAGGGTCAAAGGTAAAAAGAAAACATGAACGTCTTAAGACAGCGACAATAAATCCATGAATTTTGTTCCTGTTATTTATAGGTCTATTGAGCCGTCAAATATTTTTTGGTTTTTAAATTATGTCATTAGCTAAACATTTCAGGAAATCTCTCCATGCAAAGGTTCAGACTCAGAATTATTTCTACTGTTTCCGGGAATAGCCTGCTGCTTATTAAGGATGGCATTTTGTCACTTTACAGTTGTATATGTGTCTTGTCATGTATTGGGATTTTCGTCCATGATCCCTGCTACTGCTTACTTTTTATCTCTTTTTTGGGAGGGGGTGTTTATTGTACTTTTTGCTCAATTTTGTAATGCTTTGTTCTTGTGATGGTCGAATAAAAATAATCTGTGACCAGCTCTGCAAAAAAGGGTTATGAGTCGGGCAATGCCAAAACACGTAATGGCCTGTTCTATTTGGAGAGTTTCGTGTGTTTCCAAGCGCTACACTTCAAGAGCTTTTTCTCAAAAAGTGCTTTTATTGAATCCGAAAATGTGGATATACAGATGTCTATATATCTCCAGAATGCAGCGCACTACGGGGGTCATTCAAATATTAAATTGTAGCCTTTGATGTACAGAATCCAGCCTTATCAAAAACTCACAACTTGAATCTGGCGACTTATTACCCATTTTTCTAGAGCAAGTCACATTAATAATAATAGTATTGGAAGTTGGAGAATGACAAATCAACCCAAAGATCAAACTGAAATTGTTCAGGTTCAGTTGGTAATTGTTATTCACATGTCAGATCATCTGCACAGGATTGTGCCAGGATCGTTTAAATGTGGTGATACCAGTTTTGCTACCTCCCCAAATGTTGCCACTGCAGTGCCAGTCACAAGCGTGCACTATATTTCAAACATGGATTTGCATAATCATAATGGAGATATTCATACATCATTGTAAATGAAAGAAAATTCTGGCTGGGGAAAAAAGGCAGTGTTGCAATATTGCTAATATGCGCAGAAGGTCCCTCGTGTTCATCAATATTTGATTTACATGTTTCCACATGACTCCTGGGTGTTTTCTTTCCAAATAACTTTCCACCGAAAAATAAAGTACAGTCACCTCCACACTCAAAACTACAACCTCTGTCCTATCTCAGAGTGGAACCTGGAAAGGGAGAACAGAAACAAAAGTACATCAGTCAAAACTGAGGTCAGAGGTCAATTGCAGAGTTTACTAAACATAGGCTACTAGATCTGTCTGCTGTAACATAAATATGTCACGGTGGTGGCAATTACCTTCGAAAAATAAATGCAGCAGTGGAAAGATTGGCGGACCCTAGGTGGTCCCTTTTTCCCCCCAAAACGTTTATCTTCCCCCCAAAGAAGATCGTGTTTTCATTGTTTTTTACATAAAGTGGGTGCATGTTATGAAACATAAATTGGGGCTTGTATTAGGAACTGGACCAGACATATTTACAGCCCCTAGGCAGTGACTGATTGTCCTGTTTGTAGTTTGGGTTTTGTCTCAGCCCCCCCTCCCCATTTGTAGCCTTTGAACTGCAAGCCACTGCCTGGCTCTTTTTCTGTCTGTAATGTATACTCCCTGCTGTTTGTTGTTTTTATGTGTGTGATTGGTTTGGAGAAGCGCAGCTGAACATTTACGGTGCCAATCCATGTTCTGGATCAGCCAAAAAATTTAAACTTTTTGTTACCTGTGACTTCTTAGGAGTACCCAGTGGTTCTGCTCCTACTGAGGTAATGATCAAGGCCTGATTGTGGTTTTAAAGGACACTTGGTAGAGTGCTGGTGCAGCGTTCTTGAGGTTGGAGGTTCGAATCCTATTTCTGTCCACTTTTTGGCCAGCAACTTGTTTGTGGTGTATCTTTAACATTTATGGACTTCAACCTACATTCCACACAAGCTTGAATTTGCATCTTTTTCCTGCATAATTTGCAAGAGAAAATGGACAAGTGAGATTCGAACCGGTGACCTCTTGGGAAAATCTACCAGTTTTTACCTATTGAGATGAGCCCTTTGGTAACCAGAGCTGGGCTGGGGCTACGGTTGGGCAGCGCATTTGTGTGAATCTCTTTGCTGTCAGTATTATGAACAATTTTATGGCACAAATGCTGAGGGAATTTCACACATGCTATGTACATGCATTCCATAAAACAGGAAACTGGACTCTTGTATATCCCTTGTTGAGAGGACATTGAATGAAGTGGAATTTGGGCCCATGACACAGGAATGTTGTACACACTACAGGTAGTTCTTGACCTACTGAGGATTTCCAACCGTGCATTATAGATTGATAGCTCTGTTTGTGAACAGACATTTAGCGTTCATAGGTTCAAGTCCCACTTCAGTCATTTTTTTTTATCTACAGTTTGTGTGTAGTGTGGGTTCAGTCTTCTTGTCTAATACGTGTTCAAGGAGAGTGTGAATTTGAACTCTTCTCTCATAAGAATAGCGAAGATTATTTTATGTATTTTGTTGGGCTGCAAAACTTCAATGGGTGAGACCTCTCCTCGTGAAATCTTCCAAAAGATCACGTTACCTCTGAGTGGACACCATCAGGGACATGTTTATTTGACATGGATCTGGATCTCGATTGGTGATCCCAACGCCGAGGTCTGGTGCCAGTGAACCAGTGCGGGATCACTGATCCATATCCGGGCAAAGCGTTACAGGCCCAGAGAGTGCATGCTCATGAACAAAATGCAGGTGGCAATTGGGACATGTACTCTATCACATCCATTGCACCAGAATAAATTAATTATTGCCTTATTGCGTAGTCTCTCTGCCCGTTCTTATTTCCCTTCCTTTTTGTATTTCTTCAAATTGTATTTGAACTCTGGAATGGCAGGTCTGAACTGGCAGGTTCAAATCCAACTGCACTATCCTACCATGTAGTGTAACTCCTGTGAGCCATCAAATTGGCATAAATTGTCGTGCCATTAGAGCAGGTTACAGGAGGTTTTATTCTCCCTACCCTAATTTTTGACTTATGGGAAGCATTGAAAGGCTGGTTCATGCTTCACATACACACAAGTACAAATGATCAAGTTCCCTTAGTTCACGATGACAGCTCATGTATTCAATGGTTGCTGGTGAATAGGCCTACTGTCTTCTCCGTGAGCATATATGTCCAATGGAACATTGTGCATGAACAGTAGTGTCGTTTGTGCAAACACAGCACAGCCCCTTCGCCCATTACCTTGCACCCCTGTCCATGCACTTAACTGATACAAAGTTTCATTGATGCTCTTGAAACTCTATGTCTTCTATTTCTCTGTAATCTGAAAAACTAGACTGCTGTGCACTGGGGAGCTAAACATGGCAAGAAGGAAATGATACGACTGGTGGCTGACAGAGGAGCAGATGTTAACTCCAAATCGGTAAGTGGTCACCCGTTGAATTATCAATGACATCAATTATCACAGTCTCTTATAAGCGGTAATGTAAATCAAGAATTTTTTTCACAAAGGTCTGTTAGCATCACAAGCAAGAACTGGAGTACATATGCATTGACAGAGGGCAGAACCGAACAAGTTTAAATAACTTAACTACAAGATCAAAAATTTGTTCTTGATACCTATTTAAGAATGACTATTTACCCGAGAAAAGTATTCTTTAAAACAGTTTACCATTGGAGCCTGATTGTGAAGGAACTCTCCACAAATGTAGCCAGATGGTCCATAGAGAATCATGGATGAGGTGTAGTTTTGCCTAACTCTATCTTTCATTTGGTAGTGTTGTGTGGAATGCCTAACTTTATAGACTTACAGTTAGGCATTAAGGATTACTTTCATGCATAGTGTTTTTGAAGAGTGTTTAAAAGTTCTTCAAAAAATGGCTGCAGTTGGAATGCACGTGTTAAGATGGTAAAACACTTTTGCAGTTGTAAATTCTGTTCGGAAATATTTTAAGATCTGTGTTTATGCACTTCAGATTGATAAGCCCAATTCTGTAAGAATTTTAATTTTCCTATTTTCTTTCTGCAACCACTTTGATGATTGTCACATATCAGCAAGGGGTAAGTTTGCTCATTTTTGTATAATTTTTGACAAAAAGACTAAGAAAATTACTTTCAATTTGAAATTTTTCAGAGATGGATTTATGCAGATTATGAAATGAAAACGAGCTCATTGAGAACATTTCTGCAAAAGGATTGCTTGCTTTCACAAACAATTGAATCCCCAAAGAAAAAGAAATTTAGGCCAGTAAAACATTAAAAATCCTAGCATTTTTTGTGCACAGATCAGTGTAATATTTTAGGTTTTCTCCCAGTCTGGCGGTCTCAGCTGTCTCCTGGTCTCTGCGGTCCCCCTTACTAAATATGGTAAAAATACGTCATGCCATCTCTGGGCACAACAACGGGAAAGTCGTCGGTTCAAGTGGCGTGCTGAGCAGTGCAGTCCATGCATGCTTCATGTTGTACGTGACGTGTACTGTACATAAGCCTACACCAAAGATAATAGCACCGCTTATAGTACCGTGCGAGTTAGTCATCTCAGCACGGAAGACCAACGAGACCGTGCTTGTGTCATGCTGAAGTGTCCAGCTACGTCAGGGGGGACCGCTGAGACCGGGAGACAGGGAGACGGCTGAGACTGCTACACCGTATGATTTCACAGTTTTTCTCATGAACATGAAATACTCATAAGGATAAAAACCAAAAACGCTCAGTGAAAATTGCTTAAAGTAGCAAAACAAACATTGCAAATAAGTTGAATTGAGACGTATGGGTGCATTTTCAAGGGTCATATCATTAAGTAGTATTCTTGCTTGGTTCTTGGGTTGGTTGCAGGGTTATACACCGCTCCACATAGCTGCCATGCACAACAAAGAGTCCATCATGCAGTTCCTCATTCAGGATTACCGTAAGTTCCATGTTTACATGTCACTGACTCATGTAATAGACCTTGGAACTGGTGGCTTGTATTTAGTTTTTCATTTGTCGACGGGGGGGGGGGATACAGACACAATACAGCACAGAGCAAAATCACAGTCTGGCATCCGACAGTTGTGGACCATTTGCCAGGTTTGTGTCAGAGTAGGTGGGTTGGGCACTATCTAGAAGCTGAAGCAAATCCAGTCTTGGCGGAATCTGGCATGCCTTTCAGAGCGATTCCAAGCAGACCTCATGTGCATGATATTGCATGCACTGTATAGTGCACCTGGATCGCTCAGAGACATGTAGATGCCCTGTGGTGTGTATTGATTCAGCTTTCGTGCATGTGATTCATTTGCATGAGGTGTGCTGGGAATTATCACAGACAGGCCGCTTAGATGTTGCCAAGACTGGTTTTGGCAGTTTTAACGAGAATCAGCAAGGTACTTGCGTATTGGGCTTTTGCTGACAGAATGAAAACATGTGGCAGACCAAATTCTGACTTTGGCAAAGTTTACCATTTGTAAAAGCAGACTGGACCCATCAGTCGGCTTAAAATCCTCCAGTTTTTTCATTTGTGAATACGTCATGACCGATGATGATATTCTGGGAAAGGATGCCAAACAGAATTTGAATCTTAGCTCTGGTTCTTGAGCAGATGCCGACGTCAACATCCGGGACTACAGCGGCCGCAAAGCTCGCCACTACCTGAAGACGGGTGCCTCCTCCTACATGCAACGTAAGAGAGATCCTTTTTCTTGTTACCCTTCTACCCCCTCCATCAGCCCTTCCTTCTCCACCTCCTCCATCTCCGCCCCCCGCAATGGCCTCGCTCACAGCCGCAGCGCTCACAATAATCCCGACACCGGCGCACAACCGGCCCCAGAGGACAACCCGGGCAGCTCATTCACCCGGGCCATGGAGAGGCTATCCTTCAAGCGGCCTGCGGCCGTGCGTAGGTCCAAGAGTGAGAGACACCCCACCCCGGCGGCCAAGAGCACCCCTAGTGGTGGCAGGGGGCTCAGGCACTCCCCAAGTCTAAAACGACGGAACAGTAAGCACGCCACTGAGATTTACCTGGTGGACTGAGCTTTTCCTAGACTAATGCCAAATTTCCAACTGTATAAGGATGTGGCCTACCTGTTAGGGTTTTAACTAATTTGTATTCCGAAATTTTTATCCAAATTTCCATGGTACTCTGACGGATCTGCCAACAAATTTGTAAACTCTGAGTTCTTCAAAAAAGCAGCATTTTTTAAAATTGTATATATCTTTAGTTTTATCCTAGAAACTGTTGCATTTATAGCATTACTTTTCCAAAATTCTTTTGAAGAATCAGACAGGGTCTTTCTATTTTAACATCATACATTGATTGTGAATTTTTGATTATTTTCTGTTTTAGCATTTCTTTCAAATCTTATGCCAAAAAGTAGTAAAATACACAGGGTCTTTCAAAACGTATCATTCCATTGATTAATGAGACTTTTTAAAGTGAACATACCTTGAAGAGTGCGTACTGCAGAGAAGTGATTTTAGACTAGAAATGGATGCCTTAGTTCGAAGACAATAGTGATTTACTAGAAGAGCTCAGCATAAGACGCATGCAGCTCAATATGTGCTTTTAATGGAACTGAGCAAGTACCCTTTCCCAAACGTACATCCATTTCACACATAAACTTTGACAGACCAAAGAAGACGTGCTCAAAAATACCTTGACCGACCCGAAATGAATTTCAAAACTCCCTAAAATGCTTGATGTCACTAATAGTTGTTTGCTGTGTGGATACTGACCAGGGGGAAATTGGATTTCTGTGATCTTTTTTTAATGAATAGGAGAATCCATAGTTAAATTTTTATGAAGAATATTCATTTTAAAGCAGGATTTTTGTTGACAACTTGTATTTTGGTGGGCAAAACTTACATTTGGTGGTGCTGGTATACTTATTCATCATTTCTTAATTAACAGAGTCAGTTAACAGCTGGTATTTATTGTCAGTTTCCTGGTAATGGGAATGTTTCATATTAATTTTAATCCTGTGCCATGCTTAACTTTGAGCATTATTAAATATGTACATGTATGTGTATTCCATGCATAATGTAGCACGAGTCTGGTTTATTTGATGTAGTTGTGTTTGTGGCTTTTTTTTTCTGAAATGAGTCACCAGTCATTTTTGATGTTTTGATGTATTCATCAAATATTTCAGCATGAGGAACGTTGTAAACCTCTTTTTCAGGCCACGTTCAATCAGTAAAAGCAGTACATAAATTCTTTTTTTTCCATCGTAAAAAGGCTTTATCGAGTGGTTTTGGTGTTAGCACCCTCCCAAAAAAGATCCTCATGTTTGCAGAGCCTGTTTCTTTACAGAGAGAATAGTTTGCCTCTGATTTCCACTGCCAGTGTAGAGCCTAATGTAGATAAAAGGTAGAAAAAAGTTCCTCCTAAGAGGGATTTGCTGTATTGTCATTGTTTTGCTTGTCACAAAAATATAATTGTAATTAGTGTACATTTGATTGTATTTTCGTGTGATTTGCTCATCAGAGAAGTGTATTGTATATTTTACAGTTCTGTACTACGAGAAGACAGTATTGTAGTTGAAACCTCTCTGACTGAGACCAGACACTAGATCACATGCAAGACCAGTCACAAGTAATGGGTTACCAATGACAAAGGGATGCTTTTGTTGCAGTTCATTTAGAATTTTGAATAGCTTATGACTTGATTTCAGACTGGAGGTCTTGTGTTGGTCTGTTGATGGTCTTGGGGGGGTTCTTGTATTGGTTTGTTGATCTTGGGGGGTCTTGTGGTTGCCTTGTGATGGTCACCAGAAGTCTCAACCACAACACTGCCAGAAGATCATGTGAAACATGCTTGGCATTTTGCCAAGTAATGTCTGTGATTCTTATGAGTCCAGCAGCATAGAGAAGTAGTTGTAGATGTTTGTTATTCAGCAATTTAATTCAAGCTCTACTCCTGCATGTCTCTTTGCATGACTTCTGATAGATACATTAGCTGTGTGCCGTTAGGAGACACATCCACCAAAACTGACTGTACAGGTGCACCCTGTTGAACTTGATGGGGCAAAGAGTGTGACAACTGAATTTCTGAAATAAATAGCTAGGGTGGTTTTGACCAAATGCTATTTGTAGAACAGGTTACCATGTAGTGAGTAAAAGTAGGTTACGCAGCAGTACTTCACCCTTTTAATGCCAGTAACTACCCCCCCATAGTGTGAATGAGAGCACCTTTTGGCAGATTACTGAAAGGGAAATTGTAGTATCCTTTGAATGTTTGGAACTGTAGAAATGCCCTCATATCAAAGCATTTGAATGCATGTAGTCTTTACCATTCCACAATCATGAATGTCAGAGTAGAATGTTCCTCATCCACTCTCCATGAGACAGAGTGAGGGTTCTCAACAGAGCGTGGTTTGTCAAATTGTGCCTCCTCCATCTGACTAGACTTGTTCACTTTGCTTCCCATAGAGGTGCCTGGTAATAGACCTGAAAAGACTGGTTCATTAGATGTGTCATTTGCATTGATAGATCCTAGCCGGTATCCTGTGGTCAAGATATCTATGCCAAAGGAGACAATTGTTCATGGTTGCAGGACACCGGTGTACTGATGACATTTCACTTCGGTTACATGTTACACTTCCATGGCACTTTGAATACATTATCATAAGGAAAATGCCCATGAAAACGCAATGCTACATCATCAGTACAGAGGCCTATTCCTGACACAACCCGACATAGTAATTGCTGTCAAGTTCACTAAATTTACAAAGAATCTGGAAGTGAAAGTGGTGTGCTGAAATTAAACATACGAAGAAAGTTGAGTTCTGAGGCTTTTGATGAAGAGAAGAAATCCATGTAGCTGAGGACACAAAAAAGCTGAAAATGTCAGTTAGTACAGAAGGATCAGGAATTGAGTCCGTCCTCTTTGCAATTTTTTATACAGTTTTTCAAGTTCTATGGCCAAAGACTCATTTCTCTGCTCATTCCATGTACCCAGTCAACACAGCAGTGATGATTTTGGTCCTTGCCTATTTTACCACCGCACAGTAAGGTTTACTTGAGATTTTAACAAGGACTAGAATATCTTTAACCTTTCATGGAGAGGAAAATTCTCATTTGTGATTTTTGCCGTCTTTCATACTCGTATTTCTTGAGACTCGGTGTTGAGAACCCTGACTACTCAAACCATGCTTGCAAATTGCATGTGCGTGTGTATGTGTTTTCCATGAGTGAGTTGCTCCATCCACGGATGCCTACCTTGCACGCCCTTTTTACGAGCACTGATCGAAGGTTAAGGGAAAAAAAAAGCACATTTCATATGAAAGGCTTGGCTGCATCATGGATGCATCTTGGATTGTTGCTGATGCCGCTGATTGCTGATTGGCTGGTTCCAATTTGTGACTCCGCTCCCGCTCCTACTCGTTGCAGAATGCTGAGAACGAGTTCCCTCCGAGTAAAACTCATCCCATCCGATCAACGTCGGCCATGCTTTTCAGCATCACTTGGCACTTCGAGGAACATGCGCCCCATGAACACTTGTTGGCATCTGCACGTTGCGTACACGTTGTTTAGTCAATGTTCTCCAGTGACATGAATCAGAAAGACTTACGTAGCCTGCTATGAAGAAAATATCAGGCTGCATGATGTTCACCGAGAGAGAAACCCCCCACTTCAGAAACCATCTGCTTGTTGACCATCTTTAATCAAATTATTGATGTCCTGACATAACTACAAAGTACGGTTGCGATGCATATAAGTGGTATGCGTTTGTAAATGTATGCATATACTTTTGTGTACTTTTCTATTGACACAAAAATTACATAATAATGAGAACCCTTGCTGAACTGATGATAAATGCTCATTGCTTTTATCAGGAAAGCGATAAATGGACCAAATCAACATAGTAATTGATGTTTGAATTAATTTTATGGAGACACCCTCCCAAAATATTGCCAGGTTTTGTGTTGAGTGATGTGGATTATTTGGGCAGGATATGACATGTTTATTTCTCCCAACCCTATTTACAGGTTTGTAAGTCAGGTACAAATTTTGATCTAACTTTTATGGAAGGGTTTAACTACTCTGTACTCACCGAGACTTAAATAGGTTCAGTGCGTCTATTGGCTGTATGGTGGGAAGACTGCGTAAGTCTTTTGCTTCAGAGAAAGATGGGCATGGAAGATAATTTGTTCGTCACTCACCGCCCAAACATTACACTGTGAAGAGCAAACATTGATGTAATTTTTGTCAAGCACTCATTGGACGGAATTCATTGAACAATAACTTGGGCCAAGAGCTCCTCGCACGCATTAAACATGTGCACTGACATTACCCTCTTGGATTAGGACTGCAAGCTACCCACAATGCATTGTGTGCCCATAGCTGTGATGTATCTCCTTCACAAAAAGTTGTGAAGCATATTTGCCCTTACCGGTGTCCTGTTAGGGCAGTGGGTGACAAGTGAAGGAAGGTTATTGCCAATAGCACCTCACCTTTTTCTTCTTCAAAATTGCACCTTGGACAACTGCCTTTATTTCTTTTTTCAAGCCTAGCTAACTTGGGATCTCTTCGGTGCTTAATTTGGTGTTTTTCGGCACTTTTAAAACTCTGCTAGCTAATTCTCAGACAGCTGCTGTAGATATGACTGAGTGGTACAAAAAGAGTCATCAGAGGGGGCCATTTTTTTACATTTTGGAACACAATGGAAGTCAGTTTCAAAAACTGTTCAGTTCCGGTTGCCATGTAATTTTGGTATCCATGAGTAGGTCAAACTGTCTGGCTGGTCAAAATGGAGTACCATGCATGCTCTTTTTAATGCACTTGGAAAATGAATGAAAAGACTCATTTTGTGGGATGTAGTGACATACTGCATTTCTAACCTGTTGAGCCAGCCCAGTCCACAGGGAACCGGTTGAAATCAGTTGCAGTACATAATACTTTGATTGGTGACCATTTTATGCAAAGGAATTCTCAGCTAAGCCTGTCGTTTCTCCCTTAAGCCCCATGAAATAATTATGGGTACTGGATATGCCTTTATAATTATATATAAATATGCCTTCATAGTTTTTTGTTTGAGCGCTTTAATCAAAAACCAGATGAAAAAGGGAGGCCTGCAGTTTTACAGCATTATCATGTTGTTTGAGGTTTGTTAATGTGAATGACTTGAATTTTTATCTGATTTGTACAGGTAAGGTCATTTTAGTCAAAGGCAGATCCAGGGGGGGCCAATAGGGGTCATACCCCTCCCCTCCCCTAAAAAAAGAGGAACCAGACTTTGTTTAATGACGAGAGAGAGGAGATTTTTTATCTGTTTCAGTTCAGTTCCTTTTCTTAGTGTGTAAAAAGCCCTCGAAATTAACCCCACCCCTCAGAAGGGCCATAAAAGGTTACATGCAAAAATTTCAGAATTTTTTTGGATGCCCGCATACAAGTTTGTGGATTAGCCCTTGTTTTAAGTACAACTCATGAAGTAAGTGATTGATTTGGACACATCTCAAAATTGTCTATAATTACTGTTTATAAATTTGAATCTAAAATACCTTTGATCACTTAATTGTTTTTTCTAACACAGGTTATCATTAAACTATATTGCATTCAAGCCTTATTCATATCAGTCTGATGAACCTTATACAAAGTTAGGTAATTAGAATGTAGAAATTAAATAATTATTCAGCGGTAATATGGTAGAAATATTTGAATTTTTGTTGACTTTTTCTGTAATATATTTTAAGTTGTATGGGTGTAATTTTTATAGCTGAGAGAAGAGTGTATAGTGCTTTATAGATGCAATGAAATTTGTACAATGTTTTCTTGTGCAAAAAATTTATTTCTAAGTGCATTGGAAACAAAACCCCAAACCTGTACAAAACATGAAATTCCTTTGAATTTGCTCATAATTGCTCGATGATTTACTTGATCAGAAATTGACAGAGATTTGATTACTATCATTGTAGATGTATGACTTAGCTGATATTTGTGAATGGAATATTTTGTGGTCATTTTTCACCGGAATTTTTAATTTCATTGAAAGCGATGGATGGTGACTCTTATTGTGGTGGGAAAAAAAATTAACATTTTTTTACTTCAGCAATTGCAGTTTTATTCCATTCAAACTCTTTGATGGAAATTGTTCACTTTTAATTAAAATGTGCATATTTGCAGCAAATCTGATTTTGCCAAGTCGTGGAAGACACAATGTCATCATATTGCATTGTAATCATGCTAACAGTGTCTCCAATTCAAGCAAAACAGAATGGGACATAATTCAGTCGGTGTATCATGCTTTTCAATACTAAATGTGTATAAACAGTGGTGTGTATGCGATTAACTCCACATTTGCATAGATATCACATCTGCTGTTTTTTTACCAATTGGTAAATCAGAGCTCAAAATAAGCTCAGAGTTGTCGAGGAAAGTTGCAAAAATAATTAATTCCAAAGAGTCGGTGTGTTCGTTGGAGCAGCGAAGGTAAGACAGTTGCATATTGCTTCACGTTAATTAAGATGGGTGTTCAGTTTATAATGATGGCAGTTTTTAATGGTGATTGGCACTGTGTTCTGTTTCAACTGTTGTTGGATGAATGTCATCGGTTACATCTAATAGACTTTGTAAATTTCAAACTCACATGATAGGTTCATTGGAATAACCAAGTTTTGTTATTTGAAGTACAAAATCAGAAGGGTGGAGATCACTTTGTTTGCTTTTTTGCACTGGAGAGAAAATTGCCATCATTAAATTGACCATGCATCTTCCGCTTGTGGCTTTTTAGCTCAAATGCTAGTAACTTCCAGCTTCTGCCTCATTCTTCCCTAATATCCACCCATGCACTAACAGTACATGTACTTTGGTTGTTATGCATGCACAGTGTCACTTTGTGTAGTAGTAGATTTCAGTGATGAATTTGACAGATCGATTCATGTCATTTGATTGTTTTTTCTTTTTTTACTGGAGTTGGTAAATGATTACAATGTGTATACCTGATTAAAATTTGATCAGTCTAATATTTTTTTCATTGGTTTAGGTATTTGATTATGGGATTAATCATGAATTGAAAACTGATCCCATACTTAATTTATTTAACCTGATTGCTTTTGATCATTCATATTATTTTTAAGCTGACAGGATCATTTCAATTCTTTGTCAGAATTTAAAGTGATCGTCTGAAAAAAAAAAGGCTAAGTGAAGACTAGAAAAAATGATCCCGCTCGGTAAAAAGTTTCCAACTATGGGAGCTGGAGCTGTACGGTAAAACCAGACACCAACCACAAAGTTGACATTTTTCCTTAAACATTAGGTGTTTTGGGTGGGGGTTGTTACAAAAGTAATTGTGTTTAGTTGTTTGTGAGGCCTTTAAAAACACAGTGACCCGTCCATGTTACCCCACCCCACCCTAATTTTGAAGATAGTTTTGCACAAAAAAATGTGCTGCTTTTTCAGCAAATTTCCCCTTTTTGAAAAATTTAAAAGTTCCCTCTGCACATATAGTACCATTAAGCAGTGCTCATATTTTGATCCATTCAGAGACTTGATCTTAAAGTTTACTTGCTAGTTTGTTGATTTCAACTCTTTCTGTACTCGCTCATTGCTTTGTGTTCCATGTTGGAGCCTTCTTGATGAACTTTAAGGCCAATGACGTGATCTAATTGAGCAAATGCAGTGTTGTCAGAGCATATTGCTGATAAATTTAACGTTAGACCTGCAATAAAAAGATTCGTTTTGTGCATGATGGTGATTTGAAAAATTAACAACCATGTCAAAATTGCCTTTCTTGTGCAATTCATAAAAAAAGTGTGCTCTTTCAGTAGATTAGTGAAGACTTTGATCTTGGCATTGTTACTCATTTCTGTGAGTATCAAATGACTGATATTCCAAGCAGTTCTTTGGATCAATTAACATTCAGTTGGGCTAGGCAGTTTGGTTGCATCACAACTCCACTTTTGAGGCATGTTGTGCAGTTGTAACTGAAACATTTGCATTCTTTAAATCTTTTTTTTAAGTTTGATTCTGTCAGTTTCTTTTCCTTCATTTTTGTATTTTGTTTGCAGATACGTATTTGTTTGTCTTTAGTCAAACTTTGAAGTTTTTAATTCTAAATTCCTTAGAGTATTATAAGTCTAAGGAAACTGGGGTCTCACCAATTTATAAATTAATCCTTTTCAGTGCAAGAAAGAATTTTTTTCACTCACCGGTCATATGAATGATCATCCATTTGTTGCAAGGTAGAGCACAGGATTGACATAACCACTCTCCCAAGAGCTGTTCATATACAAATTAAGTTTTCTGTTTATTTCCCAGACTTCCCGAAGCTTGCTAAATTGTACTATTTGAGCATCTTTCAAGATGTTTGCCAAAGGAAAGTGATGGAACTTAAAAAACTTTTTTGACAGTACTGTGGTTGAGTCCATCACGAATCCTTGCAAGTCACGAATCCTCGCAACTCACAAATCCTTGCAAGTCACAAATCCTCGCAAGTCACAAATCCTCGCAAGTCACAAATCCTCGCAAGTCACAAATCCTTGCAAGTCACAAATCCTCGCAAGTCTGTCCCAAGTTATCCAGTCTCTAGTCTGGTTACAGTCCATTCAAACAGAGGCATCCTTTCTCGTTCGTTTCCTGGCATTCATGACTGCACTCTTTACTCGATCTGTGATGGACTCTGGACAGAAGTGTTTCTGTGGCAATCAATGACACGACAGTATGAGCAAGCAATAACTGCAGGCTACTTGTGACAAATGGTGTCAAATCCTGTGCCAACTTCTTGCCACATCATGCCATACCATCACACACGGCATTCACTACAAACACCATGTCAGCTTGTTGAATGAACCAAGGATGAGGTACTTCTTCAAGTCACAGATTTGTTCTTGTTTTGTTCCTTTGGAGCGCTGGGTTGATGGTTGCAATGGTGTGTATTCAGACTGAAACATGGGAGACAGTGGCAGTAGTGATGTGGGAATTCACATTGGGGAATGGGAGATGTAGCTCATTTAGACTTCTTTGTACCCTACACATAGAGCAAAATGAGTCTCATGGGATCAAAGGGTGTACTTTCATTGTGACATTGTCTGTGACCTAATTCACTTCGCTCTAAATTTTTGTCTGAAGTGTGAACTGACTCTTGGATGCAATCACACACAGCACCCCCTGATGCTATTGTCTGATTGTTATGTTGTTTATGAATGGTTAATGTACTGTTCAAATTTTAATATAATTTTGGTTCTTTCCCGTTGCAGAAATGCTCACAGGAACTCCACCAACAAGTAAGGAAGGCTCCTCAATACTTGTGTTTATTCTACAGTGCTTAAAGTTTGGGTTATACCCTGGAGTTAATTCCACAGTTCACACCAATGTTCTGTAAACTGCCCTGTCCAGGTAACAGCAGTCATTGTAAGGCAATCAGAAATTCTAAAGATGGAAACACTTCTTGTGTGTGCAGATGTAATTCCCACATGCAGTGATGAATGGGAATCGGGAGTGTTGCTTCTGCTTCAGTTTAATCAAATTGAATTTCATTGACTCAATATGTAGACAATCTAGTCCTGTTTTATGCTCTGGACCCTAAATTTACAGAGTGACCTGTATGCCAAGAACAAACCTGCTGTAGTTTTCATCAAAGGAGCCGTATACAATGTGAGAAGCTGCCTACTTAGCATTATTGTGAATGGGTCTATAGATTCATACACAGTTAACTGGTTCTGGTCTGAAAAGTTCTGATATTCCATCTGTCCAAAGGTGTCTGCTTGATCTTTTATTCACAGCTTCACCGCCTCGGATCAAACTGATGGCCTTGGCTGAGACTTCGCCCGAGAAGCAGCATCACCACCATCATCATCACCTCTCCATGTTCACCTCCTTCCGTGAAACCATCCGCAACTCCCTGCGCATATGGGGCTCAGCGGACAGCCTGGACGAACCAGACAATGCCAAGTTGCAGCCGCCAAAGAACCGGAGAACCGGCGTCGATTACGTAAGACAGTTTTAAATGTGTGCGATTGGTGCTGTGAACTATCGTGGGTGTTAAAGGCAGAATGGACCATTTGCTACTGTCCGAAAATCAGCCAATCAAACTTTTGCTTTAAATCGTGCTCAGTTTGAAGATGGTGATAATCGAAACACGGTGCAAATTATTCATGGTTGTAAGCTGTCATTTGGGGAACAAAATGATAAAAGGTCATTTCCAAGATGTGGCAAGGGACAGATTTGTGTAAATTTCCATGAATGTTGCCCCTGTGCAGTCTGCTATGTAATTTTGTGAATCCCCCGTTGGATTTATATGCAGTAGGCCTAGTATCAAGAATCAAGTGGCTGTGAAGTCACGTGGATAAAAACTAGCTGAATGAGAATTTTGTTCAAAATGCTGTTTAAGTTGTCTCACAAGATGGTGGGTTTCAACTCACGACACATTAACCGCATTGTATACTATACACAGAGATAGAACTTCATCTGGTTTGTTAAAGCACCAGTCTTTAAGATTTTGTACTCTTGTTACTTCATATGAAAAAAAGACACAAATGAGGAATGCATGGTCCACCTGTCTTTAAAGATGTGCAGGGTGAATTTTGGTCTTGTTTTGCTTCATTTTCTGTGTGTTTTGAAGACTAACTTGGGGCACAGGAAGCACATTGGTGATGGGCAGTTTGTTTTCAGAAGCATTGGAGATATTGGTGACATGGTTGCGTAGGGAAGCAGAATAAGCCATCGCTGTGATGGCATCACACTCACGGGTGGGTGGTTTGCATGTGTCAACTTTTTCTTCAACCAATCCGCTCCGAGTGAAACAAAGGAGGGCGTGGTTTTTTTTTGGTACTCACCACATAAGTGCACCATGAGGGCTGCAAGTATACTGTGCGTGCGTTTGACACGGAGCACGCAGGGTACTTGTAACTAATTTACTCCAGCATATATGGTCTTTGCATACATGCAGAACGCATGCAAGAACCCACTTGTATCCACCTTTTTTTTTTTCACCAATTGGGGGTGCACTTCAGCCTGGGTCAGATAGGGTGCTGTGACTTGCCAAAGGCACACAGCGTCAAGTTTACCAAGTGCGGTTGATATATGATGGCATTGTAATCATGGTGTCTTTGAGTAGTGTAATCACAACTCTCCAGTTTTGGTGTATTTGAATGATCCACCAAGCCCATAGACACACAGTAAGCACCATCATTTTCAGGCACTAAGGAAAACCAAATTACACATTATGACCAAATGACAAAACATGCACCAGAGAAACAATGAAGAAGAGGTAATTTGGGGCCACTATTGTCACTGCTGGAGAGTGACCTGTTCAGAGCTGTCACTGATCCTCATGTTACACGCATAGAGTGCTTACTGTGGAAAGTGAAGCCTGCTGGATCATCCACATTGGTGAACAGGCCTGTGGAGAACCCAAATTTTGTGTAGCTTTATACAGCATGTCTGGTCTATACTCCAAATCAATGTGGCATCAAAGCCGATATGGCAGCATTTTGTTTTCGTCTTTACGAGCAATGCGTGCATACTACTAAAGAAGAAAATGTGCTTATGTGCGTTGTGCTTTCACGTTGCATTTACAGTTTAAGTTTTGTTCTGCAAACGTACGTGCAGATGAACTGAAAGTGTCAGCACTAAGGACAGCATCATAGCATCATCTTGTCACAGAGACATGAGGAGTCAGTTAGTCACCTAGTTTGATACAGCTCTACGGAGTACCGAAGTGTGACATCACTTTGAACCAGGAAATGCAGTGTAAACGAATGAAGTACATGTACACGCACACTCACGCTGATTCTCACACTAATGCCTTATACAGTGATTTTCACTGTGTGGTGTGAATTTAACTGTGCACTTCTCTGTATTTCCCTCTTTCTCTCCTTGTGTGTTTGTATTACAATACAGCTTATGCCACCCCCACCAGCACAGCCCAAAGTCCGTAGGCACACGGACATCACTTCACCAAACATAAGGTATCTCATTCTCAACCAGGTGAACTGCCAGACTGTATTGGCCAGTCCATGCTAAGACGGGACACTTTTCTCATAAGAAGTGCTAGTCATACACCTACATTCAGTCGGGTGCTTTTCCACTCTTTGCAATAGCTACTGTTGTGCGCCAGCAACAAAGCCTGTAACAACTGTCATGGCAGCGGTTGTCACAGCAACAAATTTCCTGAAGAAGTGAAGCATTGTTGATGGGCATTGTTGACGGGCATGCAACCAGTTCTACTTGCCAACTCCCAAGTTATTGAGTCATTTAATCGTGAATGAGATAAGGCAAGACAGCTGCCCAGATAAAAGTAGAAGGAACTGTATGCGCTTGATTCAGGGAACCATCTATTTTTAAGTATCACTGTCACAAAGCATGGATATAGACTAATCCGATAAGATGCCATATTTGCGGTGGCACCACGCTCCCACACACATTCTTCAGCTCGACGCGTCGATGTGTTTGGCAAATCACGACACCCTATTGGTCGAAGGGGCATGTAACACGCGCGTACCACCTGTCCACGAGCATTTTGCCACCGCATTAATGGCTTCTAATTCTGGTGGACAGCATTTAAACTCCTGATTGCATCAGAAATCGTTAATGGCAGCTTAAACATTTCTAGGTTTTGCTTCTTAGTCAGTAACTAACCCCTCCAGATAGAAACCCTTTCAAGGACGGATCCAGAGCCAAATGTTGGGAGGGGACAAATTTGTGGGGGGTCAAAGAAATTTGGAAATATTTGACATAACCTTTTATTCCTGTACTAGCTTTTGGAGGGAAGGAAATAGAAACAGACCTAGACTTTTCTTTTATTAGTTAAAAATAAGTGAAAAATGTACTCCCCTCCCCCAATCCACCGGGGAACCTTTTCTATGTGGCAAACCCCTTTCATTGAACATTAGCACTTTCTTTCTTGACATACAGGAATGACATGAGAAAAAGTGAGTCTGATCCCAACATCGTGGAGTCAACTGAAACAATGTTTGTATAGAGACAAGTGAGATTATGCGTCTGGTACCCTGTACTTATCACCCAAGGTATCGGTTTGGTGAAGCCGTGTGGCAGCGATTCCTGTGTCTACATTGCTCCATTACACATCCTGACCTTTGACAAACATGTACTGGGATTGTCATTAAGAGCATAAAGACATGTGGGCCTACATTGTTCTATCAGTTGGTCATTTTCTACTCAAGAGAACTTTGGACCCCCTTGTAGTCAGCTTCTCACACATCGAGTTTTCACGAGTAGTGTATCCAGTTTCCATTCAGGTCACATGCTCCTCTAATGAAACAAGGGCTTTCCTTCAAGATCAAGACTAAATTTTTCTCAAGAATAGAATTGAAACTGACAGAGATTTTAAATTGCTCATATTGAAGGCATAAGTGTTATTATTTTCCTTGTGACTGTTTGAGTGGAGAGTTTGATTACAAGAGGTGGAGAGTCATGTCCAAAGTACTTAAACAGAGTTGCAGCTTTGGAGACAACTTTGGAAACTCTTTCATTACAACGAAATTTTGATGAGTCTTTCTTGAACAAACTTTTAATCGGAATTTAATGAATTAGCTGCAGAAACTTTTGCATCTATTTTTATATTTTAAATGCACATGCTTGTAAAGATGCCGGTATCTAGTTTAGAGTGTTTACTCATAGTTTGTATAGTCTGGTAATTCATTTGTACTTGTATAAATGTACTTGTATTCAAATTCTAGTAGCCTCTTGCATGGTCTCCTGTCTGCTGAAAAGATATGGTTAAATGCCAAAGTTCAAAACAAGTCCACTGCTTCCTGCACAAGAAAAGTTTTCATGCTGATTACATGGTGACAGGGCACTTGGAATGTAGGTTTTCAAATCTGATTTCCAACTTCTAGAAACAACATGAAAGGATCTGGTTCAGCAGTGTTTCAATGGTGCTACTTCGCTGGATTTTTTCTCCATGGTTTTTGAGGTATTTTTGACCACAAATGTCTGAAGTTTTTTTTGGCAATTTTGTCTTTTTAGGTTCCACTGCTGTTAAAACTCTACGCAAAACGAAAACAAGCAGAAGATTTACTGTAAGTTGGGAGAGTACTCATGCTTTGTGAACTATTAAAAGCCCCGAAAAAGTTACCACAGTTGACAGTTGTTACAAGTCTTCTAACGGATATTTCATTAGAAATACCTCTTGATTTCAAATCTTCATCCGGGTTTATCTTGTCCAGCATAATGACTTTGATGGGAGACGTGTGCAACATTACATGTTTTCATGACAGTGTCGGTGAAAATTTCTCACATTTATGCTGCACTTTTAAGTCTAACAATCTGACCAGGTTCAACCAATCACATCGTTATCTTGTATAGCGCCATTATGTAGCCTCCATTTTTAACAGTATAAGAAGTCTTGATGTTTACTGACATTTAAAGTATGATATTGCATAATCAACGTTTTTAGCTTTCTGTCAGGTACAGCGTACAGACATGTTGTATTTCAAATTGTAAATAAGCCATGTCAACGGCACGGCAACAATATTTATTGGCCCATTAACCAAAGCAGCATCTGTGACATTGAACTGGAACCAGATTAGTACCAAGATTCGTTCCTTTAACCTTTCAAGACTTCTTGGTATGAATTTATCAATATCCGACACACTGCTGTTGTGGAATGTCAATATTTTGAGTGCAGGGTGGTGACAAAAGTACATTCTTTCAATGACAGTAAAAAGTACTTAACTAACGAGCTCAGGTATGAGAATGACTTTTAAATTTTTTTTTTCTTGCAGCTCTTTAATTTCCAGTATTTCTGTCCAAGTCACGAGTTTTACAGGTCTCACATATTTGTTATTTGACACTTTTCTCCAAGTAATGAGAGCTGAGCTCTGGCTTCCTGAATCATCAGTTATAAACTTATAAAATCCTGTACACACACAAAAAAGAAACTTACAGAAAGTTTTTTTCCTGAGGATTATGTTATTGTGTGACAAATATTTATTTTCTACCATCGGATAAGTTTTATTTTTCTTTTTTGGTAACTTGTTCATTTCTATTTTCAAATTTTGTGTTTAAAATTTGCTGTATTTTTAGCAATTTCCTAAAAGTTACAGAAACAGGATTTTAATTCATTATTCTAAAAGCCAGCATTGCAATTTGTCTTTTTTACCCAAATTTATTTTAAATTCATAGAGGGTCGCACATTGTGAAAAAAAAAGCTTTGTCTTGCTTGAAAGGTTGGCTCTTCAAAATGTGGTTGAATAAGGGCTATGCATTTTGTCTATGAGACTTGGGAATTTAGTGAATGTTCAGTAGAATTTCTCAGGACACATTTGCAGTTGTTGTGATGGTATTTCTGACATGGATTTTGTTGTGGTCATACATAGTGCTTCAAGGATTTTAGTCAGACTGTCATAATTGTGATCAAATTTATTGCCAATTTGGGCTCTATCTAAAGGAGCTTATGTATGCTACATTCAGGATTAATACTTATTCTTAGAAATTGTTAAGAAATATTTATCAGTGTACAACTTCCAGTGTGCTGTAATTGCTCATTATGGGAAGCTTTACAGGCAGATTTTGTTATTTACATGCACAAAGAGGCTTCACTTTGAAAATGACAAATGGATGATAATGGACAGTAATGGTGAAAAGGAAAGAAAGAATTTTTGCCAGTTCTTTTTGGGTTACGTCATTTATAGATGATTTCCCGTAATTGACAGCGGCGATATTTGTAGAGAACTTCCCAACAACGGTCGTTCGCTGGTAACTCACTGCATGTTAGGGTAGCTTTGTATTTAATGCAGGCCCTGCTTAGCACATGCAGTTAATTTCTGCTTGAATGTACGGTCCTAGTCTGGTTGAGAGACTTCTTACAAGAGTTTTCTTCGTTGCCGGTGATGGTACAGCAACTTATGTATGGTTCAGTGGGTGATTTGTTATGATCGGTTGAGTTTTTCATTTGTGGAATTGTAAAGGGTTTGAAAAATCAATTAATTGCACACTTCAGAAATTATCTTGTTTGGCTTTTCTGTGCTAGGAAACAGCATGTTTCCACTGCATGAAACATCTGCTGCATGATTTGTGATCTAGGCACACATTCAATCTGTCATATTGTAGGCAACCTATCCCACAAAGAATTTTAATGGAAAAGTTGAAATGGAAACATCACACCAGGAAACATTCATTCACTGTTTATAATTTATCCTAACTTTTCAGATCAATTTCAATGCTCCCTTGTCTAGAACATTAAAGATTTTAAAGCATTTTAGAGTAGATGTTAAATATATATATATAAGGAAACAGTTCTATGTACACTTTGGTTCTATGTACATGTACACTTTGGTATTTGGGGAAAAAAGATAAAAATACCTAATATTGGGATCAAACATGGACATGCCTCAAGTACTGAAATTTTTAGAAGTTTACAAGCATCATGTACAAATAAAATATTGGTGGACGACAGTCTTTCAAAAGTTAAAGTAATTCATTTTTATGAAAGGATTCTTTGAAAGCTTTGCCATGACAACAAAGGTGGTTAACCTGCAGAATATGGGTAAGGACTGGTCCACATCCAGGTAGGATTGAATGCACCTCAAAGACTTAGAAGGCACACTAGTCTTAGCAGAAAGACAATTATTCACTTGACCCTGATGAGCTGTGGATTTCTATCTTTCTCGTATTGTGCCGTTCCCGTCTCCAACCGCTGCGCCCGGATGGATTCCGAGATGGATTTGTAGGTTGATGTCTGCAAGGAACAAAAGTTGGAGAAGGCCTTGTTTGACGTCAAAACTTGCACAATGTTCATCAGTCACAAAATACACTCAGCTTCATTCCCAATCTTATTTTCCTAATGTGTGACTTGCTCTGAACGAGTTTGATGAACAACAATGGACTGACTTCAATTAATAATTAGCAGAAATCAGCTGTGTTTTTTTTTTATCAGTTAGAAGTATTTCACCAAAAGCACCAAATTTTTAAATCTATGTGTGGCATTTCAATTGCTAGTATCACCATACAATGAAGATAAATCAAACTAGAGAGTAGTGTTTTTATCCAAACAACTTCTAAATGACTTGACAACAGCTCAGATAACAAATGTGTAATATCTAACTCTTTTTGGGGGGGGGGGCACAGATGGTTACATCTATTGCTTGAAATGTTGTCTCACTATAGCCTTTACACAGATGACAATTTCTTTTCATGAACCAGTTCGAGATTTTAAATAATAAAAGACATCAATTCAAGACCGCTTTGTCCTTTGTGATGACTGTTGGTTACCTTGGTGTTTAGCACTGAGATCACATTAGTGATGGGCACCAGTTTGCCATGTCGAGGGTTGACAGTAAAGTATCGCTTGCCTTTAATTACGCCATCAGTGTCACCCACTGTGAGAAACATAAGTCCATAGAGTTTCATTAAGAAATGATAGAGGCACATTGGTCTTGGCAATGAAAATAAAAACACATGTAAAAAACTTGCATCATTGGGCTTACTGAAGTTCCCTGTCAAAGAGTTTGGGGAGAAACCAATTCTGAACAAGCAAAAATAACAATACAATTTACAGCCTAGGTCGCAATGGTAGTCTCATGCACTAAGTTTACACGAAGATGGTGTCTTAACCCCTTCGCGCTGGGAAAAATTGAGATCCTCAGCCCGCTTTTCAGCTATTATTCTCGGCCCACGCTCGAGCGAACAAGGTGAAAGAAGGCAGACCCTGGCTCTTGTATATATGGTAATTGTCTTTTTGCGTAGCCAGAAATGAAAAGACTAATTTTGCATCATAATCAGCTTCACAATAGTCCCCACTTTTAAAAGAGACAACGGGAATGTGGAAGCTTGAGCATGCCACCGAACAATCAGCCTTTTCACCGTGTCATTCAAAGCGTGCAGAGCATGCTGGGACACAAACCAAGAATTTGCGGTTTGGCAGGTGGCCTTCGTAGCCAAGCGAGGCTGGAATTCTTGGAGGTGGTATCAGGGCTTTCACAATCAGAGAGATCGTAACAGTAAAGCTAGAGGTGACAGGCCTATTCTTTTACGTGACAGAAATTTGGCCCCAGAACAGGGCGACATGTTTGATTACACTACCATTTTTAAGACATGTGCGTTTACGTGCTCATGCAGTCTGGTTCAGTTTTATTTCACTGACGTCATCACTTCAAATTGTATGATGCCTCGGCATACTTTTGTATGTTTCACACGCATGCGTGGGCGTCCGGTAGGTTCCAAGTTGCTCGTGTGTTATGAGACAAATTTTACATTCCCTGTGTCCAGTGGCTGCGCCAGACCTGGGTGGCTATGGGTACAAGTGCGGAGCAAGGCAGAATCGCATAGGCGTAAATGATCCTTCATTTTTCCTGGGTTATGATGTGGACTTGTAAAACGGAAGGTTGATCGCCCTGTCGTAATATGTGACAATATTTTTGTGGGTGCAAGCGGCTTTTCAGTGGGTGCATTTGCACCCACATGACACCACGTAGCACCGCCAATGCCCTCGTCTCGTAGCTCTATTTATGATCTCTATGTTCACAATAGTTGTGATTGCCTGAAGCCACGGTGCATCGGTGACTTATCTTTGGGACTGGACAACTTGTGACTGATTTTGGGTTATAGCCTGAGCTTGCACTGACCTGCTTCATCCAGCCTGATGCCTGCATATAGCCTGTGGTCATTGTGGTTGTACTCCTTGTCCACTTTGCCTATGAACTTCACAATGCCAGACTGAATGGCACCTCCATGCTTACCACCTACAATGGAAATATCAAGCACACAGGGGCAAATTTCACGGTGAATAAGCATGTTTATTCCATTCAACCCATGTCGAGATGCCTGATCATGTTCTTTCTTGTTATATAGTGTTATGGTGCATGGGCAGCGCGGACATCTGGGAGTTTCACAAAATTATGTACTGATCAAAGTACTGTGGGGGCACATGCATGGGTTTGCATGATATCATACAGGGTTGACAGATGTGATGTCTAATGGTGAGTGTGACATGGGTTTTTGTTGCCCTGTCACATGATCATTCTGGGCCACTGAAAATAGTATTCAAGACAGAGGTAGGACAAATATTTAACCCCTGATGCGTCACAAACCTTTCTTCTTGATGCGGACCCTGTCCCCAACCTGCAGGAACTGTGCCACCAGAAAGTCATCCTCAAACATCAACGTCCCCTTCTGCATAACGGAAGATTCCTCGGCCCCTAGTCTAGCCATGGAGGACTTGGGCCTTGGGTGTGCTCCATTCTTCAGAGCAGGGCTGGAAGAATTGGCGGTGGGCATGTAGGAACCCTCAGGGGTATACAAGTCGTATATCGTGGGCATGTCCTGTTCGGCACTGCCCTGTTTTTGGAGCAGTCTCAGAAATCCTCCATTTGAAGTGTTCATGGATGTTATGATGGTGTCTTCGCTGGCTGGTCTTTCAGACAGCAGGTGATTATTCGATTTCTGGTGCTTTGAATCTGATTGGCTGCTACTGCTGCTGCTGTCATATGGAGGTGTGCTTACATCTATTTGGCTTGAGTTGTGCGTTGACTGATAACATAATGCAAAGTTACAAATGCCGAAAAGAAATTTTTAACGTGACAGGCTCAAATGTGAAATTCCTATTTTGGACTTCAAACATTAACCCTAACAGCCTTCAATCCTCCAATTTTAATATGATTTTGCGCACACCCTAGGGAGTTTGGGTTAACATCAGACAGCAAACCTCCGTGTGACTAACTCTTAAACACAGGATGTTTGGTCTACCTTGTTAACTGTCAATGGGTGGCCTAGTCTCTGATTTTCAAAAACATAATTTTCCAGAAAGCACAGATTAGCTGGACAGGAAAGTCACCCAACAGAAACTCTGTGTGACACAATTTTTCCACTATTTTTCAAGTAATTAAGGCCATTCAAGCAGCGTAGCATTGTGCACGCAAAAGCGAAATCATTTTATGGTCAAGCCACTGATCGTGCCTAAACTTGCTGCAAGCATCAGTCAGCATCAAGTGTATGTTACAGTTAGATTTCAGCAATGAACACTATCTTCAGCAGCAGCAAAGCCTCACATGTCTTTCATTGCTAATCCTGTTAATCCGTATCAAAGATTTATCAAGAGAATCGACAGATAACTTGACAAGAAGTAACAGCCACAAAGCCATTCCAGCATTGATACCATACAGGAATTCAGGTTTTATGTAGGTTACATATCTCTTTGACAAATTGGACATTTACAACGTAACATAATGCATGCATGCTTTGACTTTAAGAACCTGTGCGATGGGAGTGTAAATATCGATGTGGTAGATGGTATCTCCCTGAATTAGTCTATACAGAAATTCCTGATGTCTGAAGTTGTATTAAGAAATAACACCCTGGAACTTGTGTCTAGATTTTTTAATGCACTCACCTTGTTTTCCTTAGAAAGAGGTCCAACCTGCATACCCTTTGATGACCTAAGGTGATGAACAAGTATTCATTACAACCTGTGCAGTAGTCAAGTTATCACAACTTCTTTTACAAGTCTAGTAACAAGTCTTTACTACATGCCAATTACAAGGGAAAAGAAAAGTTAATAAGCCAGTTCGTATTTCAAAACAGCCAGATCATTTGGGACCAAAATACACGAGTGAGTTCGCATAGGGCAGCACAGATAGGACAGACCTCACACGCAGGTCCGAATGACCTTGGACAAGCTTCATTTTTGGCGTTCGCTGTGGGAATATCTGTTTAGGTTTGTGACTGGAGACTTGGATTACTTGTGGTTAATTGGCTTGCAACTGACTTCCGAAGACTATGGCATGAGCTTGCAAGGGCTTCTGCCATCATACGTCCTTGCAAGCTCTTCACATCATAGTCCTCACAAGTCAATGTGACGAACCCGTGAGGATTTACAATGTCAACTATTATGTGATTGTAATGGCAGAGTCCTGCCAACATTCTCTGGTTGGCAGCTTATTACCAACTAAACGGCTAGACTACCAAACAGCTGAAAACAAAACTTCTGTTAGTTACAAATTTCCTAACAGTCTTGCCTCACCAGAAAACATGGAGAAGAATGTAAAATTTGTAAGCCTCAATGTTGTGACAATAACAAACCATTCAATGGCATGCACTTCTAGTAAGCTTACGCCAACACTAAAAACTTTCAAAAGAATGAACTGTACACAACCAAAAAACACTCCACTTACCTTTTCTGAAGTCGAACCACCCTAAAGTTGACCCCGTTGGCTGAGTAACCATTCCTCAACCCCCGCCCTCTTGTCCTGTCCCCTGACCCCGCTCCTCCTGCCTTCCCCTGGTCTAGCTCCAGCCTCCCCTTCACGCTGTCCAGCTCCTGTGACTTCTGGGCCACAAGGCTGTCCTTGCCCACGAGCAGCTGCTTGAGCGTGTAGATCTCACACTGTGCCATCTCCAGCTCCCCCTCGACGGCCGGGAGTTTGGTGAGCTCCTCCTCTAGTGTCTTGATCTTGGCCTTGTTCTCCCGATTGACCTGTCGGGTTAACGTCAGGACGGCATTCCTCTCTTCTAGTCGTTTTTGGCAGAGCTGAAGTGATTCCTTCTCCTCTTGCAATTCCTTTTTTATGTCTGGCACCTTCTTCAATTCCTGGACATCGTGAATGACATACCCAAATTCTCGATATCATAGGCAGTCCAGTACAGAGCGGTATTGCACTCAAGACCATCACGAGACCAGTCACAAGTAACAGGGCGAACAATGACTAAGGAATGTTTCTGTTATAGTTTGTTTTAAATAGACTGTGACTTGAATTCAGACGGGAGATCTTGTGCTGGTATTGTGGGGTATTCTGGTGATGTTAAGAGGTCTCAACTACAAAATTGGTATAAAGTTATAAAGGCTAGTTGGTACTTGGTGCAGAAGCGATCATAGATGCAAAATTGTAATGTCTGATCAAATATTCCTGCTGCAAATTTGCATAAGTTGAGCAACGTTCAACTCAAGCAAATTTTGCTGCAAATGTTTTGTGAAATCAAATTCGCTACACACATACTTCAGGCAAAAGTGGGATCCACCTTTAGATTGGGGCCAACAGGTGTATGAACTGATGAGGTCAAGATTTGTTTACACGTAGACTTTCCTGTGGAGCTTCAAATCCATCAGCTCCACACAGCTCGCATGAGATAGAGCATTTGTCAGCTAATATTGTTTGACTTCATCACAACAGGTTGCATTTCAAGAATGCATACATTTTTTTGTCATAAGTACCCAAATAGTACTGAGTATAGTTTGTATACAAGACAACGCCAATGAAGGGAAGGGTATTTATGTGTAAGCAGGAAGTAATGCATGTAAGTCCTACAAACCTGGAATGTTTAGTGCTTACAAGCTCACAGCCAACCATGATGTGAGTCCTTATTACACTATGCCATTAAAATAGAAAGCCATGTCTTCTAAACAATTTCGTGGCTGTGCTTCGCTTTGGCATACTGGAAAGTTGTGGTTCAAAACTTAGGCTATATCGGACCTTGAGCGTACATTTCTGTGCAGTGGTTTGTTAGTCGAAGGAACATTTTGCAGTAACCTTTTGAAAATATTACATGAACAGTTGTTGTGGATGAAGTGATTGGATCCTAATGCTATTCATACGTTTATAACAATTTGGATATTAAACCTGAATGGCACTATAATAACTTCCACAATGGTAAGGAAACTCCACCCATTTTTTTATTGCTGAAGCGTTGTACAAAAACACTACTGCGACATATTTGCAGGTTATGACAATGTCAAAGGGACGTTTGATTTCCGTTTGCTGGGATGTATGTCAGACACTTCACAGTAACTTACCGTCTCCATCTTTTCATTGCGTTTGATCTCTTCCCTGAGCTGTCGGTGAAGGTCGGCAATGACCCCCTGTCCATCCTCCACCCTGGCTTCCGACTCACTCAGCTGTTTGTTCAGGTCCTCAATCTTGGCCTGTAGGCTCTTGATGTCTAGCTCGTGTTCCCGTAGAGCTCCCCTGAAAGTCAAACCGATGAGAGAGCACATATTAGAAGCAGCCGTTGTTACAAAAGCTGCTCTGCAGACCAAGGTCCAGTTTGTTCTTTTTGGAATTTTTAATGTGGGGCTGCGAGTGATATATGTTTGCTTGTAATATCCTCCCCATGCATGGGCAGTCTAGCTTGCACAGCTCACACAGAAATCCTAGGTTGGTAATCTAATGTCTAACAAATTCACTATAGACATGGGTGTCGGGGACCCCCCCTGAAAAAGTAAGAGAAAGAAAAAGAAAGGCAAGACGAGGGATAAAAGGGGAGGAAAGGGACTGAAACTGACCAATTTGCCTGAAAATACCTCAGAACTACCTCCATTCTAGTGTAAACGGTTATCATTAATTTGCTGATGATGAGCGCTTTGCCCACCCCCATGGAAAGTCTTCCCCCCCAAAAGTTCCTATTGATGCCCATTACTACGGATCTGCGATTTCTAATATTACTGGTAGCAATCTTTTGCCATTTGGTGGTACCAAATGTTCTATGAGGGGGCATGATGGCTCATACTGTAAATGCCAATGACTTTGATTGCATAAGAAAAACTGTCATATAATGGCACATCATGACTGGCTGCTGCATGGCCAAATAAAAAAAAAAAAGTCCAGATGTACAAAGTGTGGAACATGCAACTACTTGAGCGGCAGAATTTTCAAAGAAAATGGAAGCGTGGGTCACGATTAAGTGAAATGATTTTCTTGCTTACGGATGATTGTATGCATCCACAACCAGCTCATTTTTAGTCTGGTGAAAAACATGATCTGACCGTAAGATCTTATTGATGCTTACTGAATATTAACTAACCCTCACAGTCCCAAATCCCCCTGATTTCAATATGATTTTACTTACACCCTAGCGGGTTGGGGGTTAACTCAAACTGGAGTAACTTACTGGCAGTTTTTGAGCACATCTCGCATGGATTCCAGGTTTGTTTCTGTTCTCTCTGCATCAGCAACTGCAAAAGAGTAAAACAAAAAGTATGGAAAAAATAAAGAATCACTTGCACTAACAAGTTAATGAAAATTAAGCCAAATATACAAACAGTCATATCCCTAACCCCCTGGGGTGTATGTAAAATCATATTGAAATCGGAGGATTTGGGACTTATAGGGATATTGTCAAAATTGTTGCTAGTCGAGTTGGTAAGATGTCAATTTGAAATTTTCTGGAACGGTTTTACGGCTGATTCTCATTTATGTGAAGTACCTTCACAAAATACTGAAACTCTGTATCAAAACATGTCCTGCCCCAAATCATCATCTGGCAAATGAAATTATGCACAATAATACCTATAGGCCTACTACAACAAAATGAAAAGAGAGTTGATCTTGGAAATTGCTTACCACAAGGATAACAACAAAAAGATTTCCCTTTTCTTTGCAAAAGATCTGGTCTACCTTGAGAATGGAGTAAATTTACAGCAAAACAGCAACGGTGATGACTTTGTGAAAATCATGCCACTTCGCGTTTGCAAGAAGCATTAGCCAATACATCGCAGATCCTGCTACAGAAACCAGAATGAAGCAGTTGGATTAAGTGTCATTATCAAATGACAACCAGGCTATCAAATATTTCCGAATACCCCGATACCTCTTTGCTCCAATTGCTCGATTTTGTGCAGTAGCTTGGCCTTCTCCTTCTCATTGGCATCCAAAAGAATGCTCCTCTTTTCACTCTGAAAAAAGAAAATCAGTCTCATTACTTTACCCAACAGCAACAACAGATCTAAATACATATCGTAATCTTTCAGAACATATACATAATTTTGGGTACAAATGCCACAGTTCTCAGTCCTGCTTTACTCCCCTACAGGTGTTACAAAACTGAATGAAGCCTCCTGTCCCCCCCCCCGGCGTACCATCTCCCCGCTCCCTTCACTGTTTGAAACTTATCTCTTCTGCATCTGGCCCTGAACTACCTTAACTTGTAGAGGAGTCAGGTTGGCATAGTGGTTCTTTCCTCACCTTTCATCATCCAACACATGCATTGAGTTTGAAGTCCCTCTCTCCCTGGGTTTTACCTAGGATATTCTTCTGGGGTTTTCCTCCCACCTGTACAACTCTAATTGCTTCTCACAGTCCCCTCTCTAGGTCTCTTCAGGTAGTGAACAACAATGCTCTTTTGGGCAATAATTGGTCTCATTGCCAGAAATACTTATTTATAAGTACACAAGAAGAAGCCCCTAAATGTAGCCTCACCCTTCAGAAAGACCATAAATTCACCTTAAAAATATTTCCCTTGCCCCCCCAAACAAAAAGGTTCTAGATCCACCCTTGGACTCATCAAGCTAAATCCTTTTGCAGGAGATTAAATGATCTTTTACCTCTATCCTGCATTTGTCATACAGCCTTGTTATCTTCTGTAGTTCCCTGGATGCGATAGCATGCTCGGAACTAAGGGACGTGTACTTCTCCTCAAAGTCCTATACAAAGAAACAACATAAAGCATGAATAGGAAATATAAAAATGCAAGAAACTCAAGAAAAAGTGTACATTTGAACAGACAGCACTGGTCTTATACTTTTCAGTGCTTTGCTTTATAAAATCTGTGTAAATCAGTATTGAAAGCAATTTCATTACAACTGTACAAGTCACAGGCTCTTCCAATGAACTGCAGGATAACACTAGACTGCAAAACGGGAGAGTATCTAGCATAGTGAATTAAAATAGGATAAAATTATTATTAAAAAAGACCTGATGCACTATCTGTCGATAAATCCCATCCAAAGTATTTCCAAGTCAATATGTCGACTATGATAGTGAAACCAGAAGGAATTGAGTTTCCAAATATCACAAAACTGCTGTTAATGAACCTTTCTGAGAGTTGTCTCCTCTTCCAGTTTGGCCTTCGTGACCTTGAGTTCTTCTGACGTTTTGACAAGAGCTTGAACCTCCTGTTTTCTGTTTGAATTCAAAAAAGATGTTGGCAAATGTAGTCAATTCATTCTCTGTGAAGATTTTCACAAAGTAACACTGTTGAACTCAGAAACCAGAAAGTTGCCATTAAACTTTTAGACAAACACGTCTGAGCTGTTTGAGGTATTTGAGCTATTTGGGCGGCACTTTCAATATTCAAATTTCCTCCTTGGGGAGCATGACTTCATGAACCATTTCACTGCAAATATATTTAGCATTTTAAACCAGTGATTACATTAGATTCATGAAGACTTCTGACTGATGTGTTTGTGTGATACTGACCAAAATTTAATCCAACATTGAAGGTTTACTAAGTTTCCTTGCTTTTAATTATTTGAGAAAACTGCTTTGATCAACTGACAGTCAGAGTTTGCAAACAAGTTTGTTCTTAACAAATAAATTCTGTACCCACAGGGTTAGCAATTTTTTTGTTTGTATGGGAATAAGTTGCAGGTTTTTTCCCATGCAACAGTCCAAATCTATACAATAGCATTGAATAACACACGACAAATCACATGCATATAAGTGCAAGTGTTTACCCCCTCCCAACCGAAGTTTTGAATTCCCACAAAATTTTGGATTGTTTCATCTACCAAATTACCCATCATGAACTTAAAGCACTGTGTTAGGAGGACCCTTCACACAAACCACAAGTGTTATCCTTTTTTGGGGGGAGGGGAACACTTTTGCAACCTTTTCCAAACCAAACAGTCTTCTCCCACACTATACCTGTGTCGGAGCTGCTGTTGCTGCATGGTGACAATATGATTGGGGGGATGCCGGAAACTCTGACCTGTCCTCTTATTGAACCAGAAGGCACCTACATGTCTGGTGTGGAGAAAGCTCCACTCATCCTGAGTATAACAGACAAGAACAATTCAGTTTATGTATATAATGTATCATACAAAACAGTCTACTCAACTGAAAACTTTGTATATTAATTAATTAGGAGACACAACTTGCCAGCTAAGATCAGTGCATATTTTACAAAAGCAAACCACATGAAAAGCAGGTACCAATGTGATTCACCATAATGTTCACCAAAACACTGAATTATTCACTTTGCAGGAAAATTCATGAAAGCAATAAACTTTCATTAAGATGCCAGGCTCCACATGCACTTAGATGTACAATTTCCTAAGCTATGACATCTTCTTCTGCCAAATCAATACAGAAAATCTGCTTGTAGTTTAGACGTGTTTGATACACCATCTATGGTATATCACCATCTATGGTATATCTTAACAATGTCTTCCTGGCTAAACATTGGAATCAGTGACATATATTACTGCCTCTCATTAACTTACCCCACAAAAATGTTTGGTTTGATAGTCCCAAAAAGCTTTGTTTTGCTGTTGACAAGTGAAGTAATACTGAAGAGCGAGGAAGTTAAAGACAAATATTTGCAAAGATAACTACATGTAGAAGTACAATAAGTGCTGAACCAGTTGATGAGCAAAGATCTTCTAGCAACATGACTTGGCCCAGACACCCAGGCAATCAATACTTCTCTTTCATTCGTTGTCAAGAAGGGCACTTGCTGTCAGCTATGCTAATCAGCATGACAACCAACCAATCAATATGCTCTTTTGGGGCTTCACCATTTGCACGACAATGGAGCTCACTTAACAGAAAAGGCACAACATGTGCCAAGGTCTGTAAACTATTCAATATTGAATGAGATGCACAGCTTTGTTGGGCAAACTCTAGACTAGCCCTCAAAATACGTGTTGCTGTTAGGATTTCTGAAGGACGCAAGTCTGAGGTTATGCATAGGCAAAGAAGAAAAAACAAAGTGTTTGAAAAGAAGTTTATTTTGGAGTAGAAGAATTACAGAAAAGTCATACAGGTGATTTGTTTTCTTGGTTTCTTTTTATGGGGCATTAAAAGATGATTAAAGTGTGACTTTACATATAAACTACAAAATAAATTGTACAATAAACCACTGCTTTTCAATTCAAAAGTCGCCTTTCGTAATTGTAATTCACTTAATTCAAAGACAAAATTGGAGGAATAAATATTAGTTCTTTTAATAAAACCTTTCACTGCAGTATCCACATACCGTCCACAAAATTGATTGAATTCTTTGAAGCCTTTGCAATTCATAAGACAGTCAAAAATGGGAAATAAGCAGCAAATAGCAAGAAATCCTTCTTTGGTTGTAATTATGGTAAAACAATGAGCAGATCTTTGAACTGAGGAAGCTGAAATGGCACAAGCATAAAGCTAACAGAGTAAGGGACAAATACCAAAAATGCTCTAAATTTCTCAACATTTGTTTCAAAGGGTTGACCATTCATTTAGCTCAGCATAATAGTCAACAATTCACACTACAGCATGATCACTTCCAAATAAAAAAACTCTTATATTCTTCAGAATTTTCAGACAATCTTATACACTAATTACACTTTATTATCATCCATGCCCCCTAACCCCCCCCCCACATGTTGAAATGTACACACCCTATGTACAAGACACAGTTTGTCCACTTATGGTGCCCCTTGAAAAATGCATGTACCCCAAATTGCCCCCTTGGGTTTGAGTCTTAGACAATGGTGATCTGTTCCTAGTTGAGCTGTGTCCTGATTTGTCTTGGTCAGATATGGTCTGGCATACAAGTCAAACAGAGAGTTGTGAATTTCACCTGGTACCATACTGATAAGGTCATAGCCATCCATGGGCATGATGGGGGGTTCCAGGAAAGTGAGCAGGATATTTCCCAGGAAGGAACAGCAACGCATTCATCAATAACAAACTGATAAAATGGTGGAAAGAGGAGGATTCTGATCCAGTCATCCCCTTCCGTCCCTTTTTAGATCTCTCACTTCTTCTTTTAATTTGCTTTTCTTTTGTTTTTGTTTAGGGAGGAGCCCCCCTTGCCCCACCCCTTCATGATGCCATTGTAATCATCTTCATTTGGCACATACCTCAAGTGAAGATCTTGCAGAGAACACAGCCACTATGAGCCGCTTGGCGAGGGGTAGAAACTCTGCATAGCAAACTTTGCCAACTTTCCCAGCCTCACTTCAAAAGCAACAACAGGGAACACGTCTTGAATTTGGTCAAAAACACAGAAATGCTGTACAATATCACAGTTCTTCAGAGACAACGAATATATGAAAAACTATGATTAGGATTAAAGTAGAAAAATGTGCTTTGAGACATCTGAGTTCCAGTTACCTCAAATTCCACCAAAAATGGAAAATTTTGGAAGGGTCTCTAATTGCCTTGGGAGACAGGGCTAAAACATTTCATAAACTCTCAAAATAGTAAGACAACAGAGAACAATGGTATACCAATCTCACAAGATGATGCAATTTCTTACTTTTTGAAGTGCTTGGTAATTTCAGCGATGTCATTCTTGGTGAGAATAAGACCAAAGTCTTCCGAGTTGACAATCTGAAATATCAAGAACATAAAATGCTAATTAAGATGAAACAATTAGAAGTTACTCAGCATTAACCCTTTACTCTCCAACTGTTTGCATAGTATTTGCTGTTTGCATAGCATATTTTGTATTTGATAACAAACTGACAGAAAAAGAAATACAATGTAACAGGGAAACAAGCTCCCCAGAAAAAAAATAATAAAAAAATACTTAATTCATCCCCTTCTGCTCAGATTTAACTTTTGCAAAGAACAGGAGAAAATTTGTCAAGCTCTGAGATAACCGTGACTGCTTAACTGTAACTTTAAAGAATAGATAGAAAATAAAGCCATCAAATCCTTACTTGAGAAAAAAAAGAAATCAAGGTTTCGAAGAGTGGCTGGCTAACTTTGAGGGAAATACTGCAAACATGCAACATATATAATTTGGAATTCAAAAGAAATTCTAAGAATCTGAAACTGTAGCTGAAAGAGTCCAGATTTGGTTCAAGGGATGGGGTAGATATCAAGGGGGTTATTAGCAACCTTTTCCCCTTTTTCTCCTATTTTTGGCTATATAAGGGGGTGTAAATGTCCTATAATAACCCTAACCCATCCACTACTTTTCACCGATTCCATGAACACTGGTCAATGACATGAAACTTAATGTATCCAATGCTATTAACTGAGGAGGGAACTTACTCTAATGAAATCATTGAGATGAATCTTGCCATCTTTGTCCATGTCTGCTATCTCAAAGGCATCTTGAAGAGCCTTCTCAAAGAGGTGGAGTTCAGGCTGATGGTCATAGTCCAGGGGTCTATCGGCACTATCCAAAGGAAACAGAGAACAGGGTAATTCTACACAAAATGGGAAACAGATTGGTGACAGTGTGGCCAAATCTTCCGCTTTTCATGTGGAACTGCCCGACAGATATCTGAATTGCAATTTCTGCATATTTCAATAAATTTTCTTGAGGAAGAATTTGAAATTCGTCAACCATGGAAGATTGGAAAGCAAGGTAAGAGGCTAGACATCGCTTAACACTCAATGCTGCTCCAAAAACTAGTGTCTGACATTAATTAACATTTCACCGCTGACCTACCTGACTTGCCCTGTGTGTTTATTGAAGTAGTACGGTGGGGAAACCCGGCCTCTATCTAGTATGCTCCATGGATTCTGCAAGGATCAGGATGGAACATACCAGTAATCCTTAATCAATTATCCAAATTTTTTTTATTTTTTTAAATCAAATACTCAAAGGTGAAAATGAATGAAGAAAGGAAAAAAAATTCCATTACTTGGCTGTGAAATTGCATTCTAAAAGCAGATTTTGAGATGTTGTGTAAACATAATGGCAGCGACATAAACTCAACAATGAAGACAAACCAGTGTTCTTCCCCAAGTTCTTCTTTTATTATTTTGCAAAAACATGTATATTTTGTTTCTGTTTTTGTAGAAACTTTGTACAACTGAATTTTCAACTGAAATAGAAGGTCAAAATTTGAACAATCAATTATTCCAATTAACTCAGCCTTACCAACCAACCACACACAACAGTATAGCTTTCAATATCTTTTATCCTTCACCACGGGCACCCATGGAATCAACTTTTTTAGCAAACAAAGCCCTAAACATTCCCCCCACCACTCTGATGGTCAACCTTCATACACGCTGTACTTGACAAAGGTTTTACCCTTGAATTGGAATCCTGTTTGTTGAAGTATAACATCAGCAGATGTCTTGCCAAAGGAAGAAACTCATCAAATGACACTGGTAAATCCTGTGACAATACACAACATAATCTCACTATTAGTATACAAAATCATTTTTGTAGAACTAAGCATCGCTTTTTGCCAAGTCTACCTTGTCAGCAAAAAATATCAGTGAGGAATTAAGAAGATCAACCATTCTCATATTCTGCACTGATTTTTTCATTAACAGGAATATTATGCACTTTTGCTAATGATATATTTTAGCAAGTAATATTTTCTCTGATAAGTAAGTGTGTACAATTTTATTTGTTTCACTCAACCAACAGCATTGAGCAGGACTGCTCCCAATTTGGAGGCTACGGTAATTACCCTGATGTCTTTTCTGCCCTTGCTACAATCTTTCTCCAGCCTCCTGATGTCTTCCGTGGACAGTTCTAGATCCAGAGATGGGGATTTCAAAATCTAAACAGATTCAAATGCAAAATTTGCAGATTCAATCAGAATTTGGTGAGGGTTTGGAACTTAATTACATGTATGTATATCACAACTTATGAGCTTGTAAAATTTAAAGTCATGACAGACAATGAGTAACAATGTTACTGAGTGACAAATCTAAATGATTTCATTTTCCTTTTTACACATTCTTTTGTAAAAAGAACATTTAAAAATAATTTAAACTTTTTTTGAAGAAAGTTTGGCTTTACTTTATATGTGTACACTGGTGTCAACAATATGTCAATCTAAAAAGAAATTAAAAATAAAAATGAAATTCCGAATCATACCAGCAAATAAGGTTCCTTATTTCACAGGAGCAGCAACCATGGTTATTAATTTGAAGACTGTTGTTGGTCAAATAGAATGATTGACAATTCACATATAAATGCAGTCAGACAGATATTTTTCTATAGGCCTACCAGTACTATAAATAAATTAATCATATCTTAACAGCATCTTCAGACTTCCTGGATTTTCTGAACCACTTTGATTTATTTTTGTACGGATTTATTAGGATGATTAACTTAAGCTCCTCTGGCATTTTAGTAGGAACCATGTGATTTTTCTCCAGAGGGGGGTATAGCACTAATCATCAGCATACTTTCAATTTCGGTGTGTTTATTAAGGAAATTGGTGATTTTCATCCCTCGTCCTCTTTTTCTTCTTTTTTGGGAAGGGGTCGCCTTTCCTTTTTCCTTTTTTTTCAATTCTTTTCTAGGGGTATGCATCCCCCTTTTGCTTTTGCCTATTGTGACAACCCTCTTGAATGCTCCCTAAGTCACCGATGTGCAGAAAACACATCTGCAAAAACCTTCCCCTAAACTCCTGATAGATTTTAAAAGGATCAGGAGCGTGGGTCAAGGTTGATACTCACAGAAGCAAACTCAGCCCTTCTCAGTCTCTTATCACAGTCCACGTCGGCGCTGTCAAACACCACAAATGCCAGCTCCTTGAAAGGATCGTCAAATTGCCTCGCACGTCGATCAACCAACTTTGGAGAATTCCTCGTCGATGCTTTCCGTCTCCGCCGAATGGCCTCACATGGCATCTCATCCTCTGAGTCTTCGGCCCAGACAAACGGCCGCAGTTTCACCCTAGGGAGCTTGGCAAAAGGGTCAGCACAGAGGGCTCTCCGGCCGCTAGCTTTGCGCCTCTTCTTCGGTGCCGGTTGCTGGTCAGCAGAGGGAGGCCTGGGTGTCAGTTCTTCTCCAGATGTCTCACTGGTTACCATAGTCACTGTGTTATCTTGAAAATGTGAAAGCAAAAACCTCCCTTATAAAGGGTGTGATAGCATCGTTTTTCCTTCGCGGTTGATCAATAGACCGATTGTGTCCGCAGAGTCACATGACCTATAGTGGGTATTAAATATCATTAAACATGGCATCCACAAAAAGCAAAATGTGTCATAATTAAGTATCATTTATCAAAATAAAGCTGACAGTAGATATCGACTCACTATACCCACTATAGGTCACATGATTTAGGGGATACTATCGGTCTATTATTAATTGGCAACTTCAACTGATCAACACTTTCCTCCAAGGCCACGAGTAAGATTTAAATCAGATAAGCACACCAGCAAGGGCAGATCCAGGATTTTAAGAAAGGTGTCACAAACTTGGAGGGTCAAATACAAGTGTGAAGTGCAATGCCCCAAGTCAAAATGTGAATCATTTTAAGAAAGGTGTCACAAACTTGGAGGGTCAAATGCGAGTGTGCAGTGCAATGCCCCAAGTCAAAATGTGAATGCAATGGAGCCAATTTTAAATTCAGTGTTTTGCAAATTTGTAGGCAGTTGGGGGGCATGAGTGTGGTGTATCCCCTCTAAATCTACTACTGCCCAGTAATAATAATAATAACAAGCACTTGTTAAGCGCCATCTATCTAGCAAACCATTCGGAGGTGCTGTATTATCATTATCCCCGCACATTGGGCTAACATCATCTGAACATTCCTGAAACCCTCTCAGCTCCCTGGGGAGTAAACTAGTCTGGTGCTGCCATTTTGGCACAAACGGCTAAACTACCATATCTGCCCTCACAGGTACCCATTTACTCGTGGGTGGAGAGAGGCACATTGGGGTAAAGTGACTTGCCCAGGATCACAACATGCTGCCACCAGCTGGATTCCAACCCCTGACCCTATTATCAGAAGCTACAAACCCTAACCACTGCGCCACATGCCTCCCAAATACTCTAATACCCAAGTACTCAAATAAGCACCCAAATGCCGACCAAATACACATCATTACACAAAAGACTCTTCTCTATTTCTAAGAAAACACTTATTTCTGAGAATTAGTTATTTAAAAAAATGCCAAATTTCTAAGACAAATTTTGGAACCAGGTCCTCAAATTGATTAGTTTCCCCCCCTCCCATTTTCACCCTTTTTGTGGTAACATTTTCCATACCCTCACAATTGTGATTGGATGTTTTTAAACCAAGTGTTGGCAAAACAAGATATATTTTGGATGTTAAGTTTACAAAAAATGTCTTGGTACCTTACCTTCTTGTATTTTCTTGTCTGCCTTATTTTCATTATCCAACAGCATTTCCATATCTTCCTTGCCCTCTTTCAGAAGAATTTTAAACAATCCTCCTCCCTGGTGATTCTTGAGATTATCCTTCTGAGAAATGGAAGAGTCCACAGAGGAATCAGCTGATGGTGATTCTGCATGCTCACTGGTGCTGGGCAAGTGGAGCTTGGAAGGATCCAAAATCTTTGGGGATGTATTAACTTGAATGTGATTTTCTGTGACAAGTCCTTGGCCTTGTTGCTGCTTTTCTGTTCTTTGAATGGCTGGTCTAGCATGACCCCCACAGCACTGCCTTGACCGCTGTCTGGTGCTGGGGTGGGGAGAGCTGGAACTGGGCAACTGGCCAGCATCACCACTTGTTCGAGTCCCAAAATCTGATTTCTCTGAGGGAAATGAATGGGCGTTGTTGCTCCGAGCTGCTTCACTTTTAAGTGGAAGTTCTGAATGGGAAATCTTATTACCAAATGCAGTCGACAAAATCGGTTCTTTGATGTCTGTGGATGTCTCAAGAGATTTACTTAGCTCAGTGTGACTTTTCTCCTTTCCAATGCTATTAATATTTAAAGTTCCATTTAAAGTTCCATTTAAAGTTCCATCACCACTTGGCTTATAGTCCTGTGCTAGACCAATGAGATCCAGTTCCGAATCTCTGACAGATATGACTGACAATTTCTTCTCTGACAGTGTTCCTGGATGCGCTCGTTTCATCCTGCCAAAACTCTGGCTGGATGAGGAACTACTGAGAAGCAGAGAGAACCCATCCTCGTCAGCTAACTCTTCTTGAGATGCCTGGCCAGTCTTGGGAACTGGTGACTGGTAAGAGTCAAAGCCAGTTTTAATTGACTGCTGTAAGTTTGTTCCGGATTGTGATGCAAAACTAGGACTTATCAATGGTCCATCATGGCCATCGCCAGCATCCCCTTGCGAAGGTCCATGGTTGTTGAGACTTAGCTCGGATGAACCAAGGTTTCCATCCACTGCAGTTCCTCGGGCCTTTAAGTTTACTGCATCGCTATGAATTTCTGGCTTGTTCCTCAACGGCAAAGCAGGCATGCTGATTGTTGTGTGTTCAACACAGTTTAAGATCAATTATGTGCCAAAAACTTTCGGTTCTGTGAATGAAAACGACATACCATTTAGGTCATAATACTGTGAACTGCCAGTAGTTGTTTAAAATCGCATCCTCAGAGACATCTAGCATAGTTGGACTTACAGACCTGAAAAAGGACAAACTTGATGGCATGAAACCATCAATCCCTTCATTATAACTTCCATGAACAATGGGTGTAACCTGTATTTTTCCAGGAGGGGCAACCTTTGTTTTTTGGGGAGGGGAATTTTCTGGAGGGAGGGGGAAGCACTCATCAGCTAGGAAATAATAAACAATTAACAGTGGGAGGGGGTTGATTTCAAGGATTTTCCAAGCATAGTGGTGATTTTCATCCCCTTTCATTTTTTTCTTCATTTCTTTTGCTTTTTCCCTTCCTTTCCCCCTTTTCATTTTTTGATATTTCCCCCGGGGAGGGGGGTAGGTGGAGGTGGAGGGTGATGCTCGTGCCAAGAACCCTATAAGATTTTTAGGTTTTCTGCTACACGTACCTCCCACAGGTTCCTAGATGAAACCTGTAGTCTTGTTCTGTAAGGCATCAATGGTACCATCCACCTACAGGATCCTCAGAGATGTGATGGAATACCTAATGAAACTTATGGGATTTGCACAAGGCTTTCTGTACAAGATTGAAACAGATCGGGTCAATGGTGCATCCATAATCTGTCGGGGGGGGTCCAAATTTACCCCCTTAAAGAACTCATGATGCTGAAGCCCCCCACGGTACACCCTCCATTCCATTGCACCACAGGGGCCTTTGATGTATGGCTATATCAGCACTTGCAGTGTGAGGTTTGTAGGTGTATATTGTATCTTTAAGACATTTTACGAGGTAAGAAAAAAAACAATGTAAACCTCTTTGCGAGGTGTTCAAGTTCCCTCCAGTGCACCACCAGATTGGGTTAACAATTAAACAGAAACATAGATACACTCTACAAAAAAGCCCAAAAGTCACAATTATGTAAGTGCATAACAAACATGCATGCACGAGCACAAAGTGTTGAAAGGCCAATCCCTAAAACACCCAGCACCTGAACCTAATTTCAGGGGGCTCCCAAGCACAAGAGGCTCCGCACATTTCATGAAGACTGTAAACAGTAAGTACAGCAAAAGGCGTGCTAACCCCAGAAGAAAAATTTACTCACTTAAAAATCTTTATGCATGCACAACCATTAGCAAAACCGTGCCAAGCACCACTATGAAATGGTGCTTAATATTAGCAAATTTTTCTCTGCAGTAAGCATAACATTTCTACTGTTAAGCAGCTCCGTAAAATTGGGTCTTGGTCTTGTGAAGAGTCCAAGTCAAACACATGTTTGCTCAACACACAAACCATCCCTCCTATATCCAACCTTACCAAATATTGTCTTGAACTTGCTTGTTCAAAATTCTTTAGGATACTTTTACCATTGCATTAAATGGGCAGAGATTTCCTCAATTGATTTTCTCACTAGAATTATAACCAATCACACATTTAGGATATCAAAATTTGGACAAAAGCTTATTCGAACTTTACTTTTTAGTGACTTTTATCTTTCATTGCAAGGCCAAGTTAGAGAAAACTTACCTCTCTTAAAAAAAACTGTCATGGGTGCAAAGGTTGGGCCAGGAGTTACTCAGTCACAGTGGGATGTGTCGTACGTAATCCTCAGTCAAATAATGTCAACAATGTCTCAAGATGTCTCCCCCAGCACCAATGCCGCCATCCACATAGCCACACAGAACAGGTGCACTGGTCTCTAAGGGCCTAATCCTCCATCCCTCTGCAACAAAAGAAAAGTTGGTAGCATTGACTTGAAAGTTTCATGAGAAATGCATATGAAAATTTAATCAAGACAGGTCAGAGGGTAACCAAGTGTTGCTTGAACAAGTCATTAAAGTTTCATGCTTACAAGAGAAGGGCTGCCTTTACAACAGGTGAATGCACAATGCAAGATGGATCTCTGGTGGTTGGTGCTGGTTTACTGATGGAGTGAAGTCTTAAGCTTTTCAAGAAGCAAGCTGCAGTGAAATGCGGCAATCGGGTCCTTGAAGCTCTCACTTCTGTAAGGCCGATTCACCGTAGTGGAAAAAGACTAGAGGTTGGGTTGGAGAGGCTGTTGAGGAATTAGATTCACAGATTATCTCACAATCCTATTACCAACTGGGAGGGATTTTCTATCAGTCTGAAAACATATTAAGCAGTAACACACAAAGTGGTTGATCACTTTGATGACAACACATCAGATATGCTTATCTGATACCCAGCAAGGTGAGGGTGAATTAAAGCTTGGATTTGTGCAGCAACACAAGCCTATGCAGCATGTATTTCCTTGATGCAGGTTAACATTAAAAATTCACGACATTAATACACAAATTTTTAGCACATTTGAGTGAACCACAAAAGGCACTGTAGATTTCGACTTCGGTGCAAACGGTTTAATTAATTCATTATCAATTTACACATTTGATGGGATTTGTCAGAAAAACATTACCATCCAGTATTATCAATGAATGCCGTTCAATGTCATTAGTTAAAAACATTATACCATCTCCTAACTTGCTACTAAAATATTACGCAAATAACTTTACCTGATCTGCCCACTGTAGAATTCTTCAGATTTCAAAAAGCTGTAAAAATTTACACTCACAGAGGAAATTTTTGGTTAAAGTTGTTAAAGTCTGATGTTCCGAATCTTTCAAATACATCATGTTGGCAAGTCAATGTTTCACCATGGAAGCGTGACAGAACAACATAAGACAATTTGACCTTCCCATGTGAATCAATCTAATAATGGACACACAACCAGCAAACTTTATACTGGTTGGGGATTGCCTCCTTAGCCTGGTATTTCCTCATCCCCGATTCCTGAGGCAACTAAGATCACATCAAGGTGTGTGACAAGCTACTTTGGGCCAGGCTGGCTCCCCACTGCTCAGTATTGATTATCAATAAGAGTACAAACACGACACACTTGAGTACACCACTGGAGTCATTCTTCCTTGTCAGGCATCTGTTTGCTGATTGTGTGAAAAGAAAACAAAGTCTCTTACAAGTTTACAAGACACTTAGGGGTCTTTGGGATGAGTGTGTAATCAAGCGATTCAAAAACACAGCCAGTGGTGTCAAACTATTTGCATATAACTGGGCATGCTCGATTGTACCAACACCTCCTTTGAGGCCTGCAACTCAAGTTATTAACTTGTCAACATTGTGTGACCTGTGACAAATCAACTTAAATACACGAAACAGGCATAAATTTTTTGGGGGGGAGAGGTACATGTATATCATAGACTGAATATATTTCAATGTGTTATTACATATGTTCATTCTCTACACGTCCCCCTAAATGTCACTGCTCATCAGAGAAAATAAGGTCTGACCTTGACAAATGGAAAAAAAAAACACATGCAGCAACAAAGCAAGAAACAGCTTGTGTGTTCTATGAGCAAAATATAACTTTCTTTGTATGGTTGTTAAACTCAACTCTTCATTTCTGACCTTTCCATTTCCAAATGCAACAGCTTCATTTCGATGCAAATACGGTCAATTTCAAACTCAGTTTTACAGAACAGGCCTCATGCCTCAAGCAAAATACTATCAAATAATTACAAGTCAATATCATGTCATCCCTCAGTCAGTCAGAAGTCACCACATGTCAATCACACGACAACACAGGGTTCTAAGTTAAACAAGGAACCACCGATGAAAAGTAGTTTTTTTTTTCCTTTTAATGTACTGCAATTCATACATCAAACAGCAGATGTTTCTGAGCAAAATCGTTGACACTTAAATATCTGAACTGGCTCCATGGGCGGTCCAAGGTGGTTGAAACAAGTGGGTGGTAAAGGGACAAACATTCATCAAGTCTTTTGCGAGTATTAACTCCAAACACAACTCTACGTGCCTGACAGTTTCTCAAGTAAACTGATGAACACCATTCCTGGTATCTCTGACAACAGTATTATAAAGAACTTTGTATTCATTTCAAATGAAATTTTCAAAGGTATGAAAGCCTAGAAATGATGGAAAGTTGAAAAAACTCCATCTTCCGAACTACAATCCAATTTCTGCATTCTGCTTTTCACTGAAATCCGTTTCCAGCACTGTAGTTTAAAAAACTACACAAATGCCCCAAGTTTTGCCCATAATTGTGACAGGAATCACTCCCACAAATGGTAATATTTACCCAACGTTGCATTCTTCTATTTTACAAAATGTTACAGAATCACTATTTAAACAACTTTTTAGAAATAAACCACACTGTTTGGCCTAAGTATAGGTTTTAAAGTTAAAACCTTTAGAAACACTTTTTAAACCATTCATTTTATACTTTTCACACTGAGGAAGTTGAATGCACATAAATTTTCCTGTACATTCGTTATTCTCATCACGCAATTTTTTTTTTTCGTAATCCATTTTCCTCGACCGAAGGTTTTACAACAAAGTGTACCCAACAAGTTCATCACAACATGCTCATCTTTCTGCAGTGCTTCATGGGAAAAAAATCACCATGTGAAATTCATGTTGCCAGGGATTTGGCAGTTTCCATACATTGCAGTTTACGTCTAATTACGAAATTTCTAACTGCATATTGAACATGCATGGCATAGCATGTCAACAGTGAAAATTGAATAAATCACAGGAGACAATATTCGCAAGGTGACGGCAATGAAGTACAAAAAGTGGCATTTTCGATGCAAATAATTGGTGGCCCACTAGGACTGTCAACAGTCTCTATTCAAATTTTGTGCCAGAGCATAATATTCTCCAGCTTCCAAAACTCTTTCAAAAATGGAGGCTACAATATGAAACAGCACTCCCTGCAAACAAGACCAACAATATTGAACACTAACATCTCACGTAAGTCAGCTGCGTAGCTTACTACTTTTGCAGGAAGCAAAACGAATCAAATGAGGTCTAATTATAGAAATTTACATATGATTAATAACCTTTTTGGCACTAGCAGAAAAGAAGCCTGATGTTCAAGATGGAAAGTTGAGAGCTGTTTCTGTCAAATAAATTAATACCTGAACATAATTTAGCACTTTTATCAACTGAGAGTTTAAAATTACCTTTTACTCATACATCTGTCACTACCTACACCAATGACCACAAGCGAGGGAACACATTGCAATTCCGTTCAGCTGCTTTCATTAATGAAGAGTTCTTTTCAATTTCAAACTCTGCAAAGTTCATGGATCAAATTTAATCCCTTAAACTGATGAGTCTTCGCAAAAAACAGCAGAACAGTCCACGTTTTAAGGCATTCGGAAGAAAGATTGGTGTTACATTTCTACTTTATGTATTTTGTGCTCTTAGCATGAATCCATGGCTTAAGCAAAGCCACAAAACTGGGTAAACTATATTCAATTTCTTTTTTTCTCTGTAACTTTGATGCAGTATGACACTGATTTTGAGATCCAAATTCTCCCAACATACAAGGAGATCGGTTCTCTAAGTAAAGCCCCAAAAAGACTACAACCCAGCCATTACACTTGTTAAGCTTACACATAAATCCCACTAAATTTTCGAAATCCTCCAAAATCTTCCATTATTCAAAACGACACACACACAACTTCTTCGTCCCTTAACTTTTAAGCCTCCTGTGAAGTAATGATAGCCAGGCTCTTAACTTGCTAAAATTTACAGTATTATCGAAGACCTATCAAAGTATTATTGAAGTTTGAAGGATTTCGGAAAGCTGGGGTTAGTAATTTCCCCTACTTCAAGCATACGATATCTTAAAAAGGGTACAACTTTTGGGGAAAAATTCTAAAATTAATTATTTCAATATTTTAATTATTTTTCAAAACCATTCTTGAAACATTTGTGTCAGTTTAGTACCATGATTGCCATTAATTCTCCATTTCCTTGATTTGCTTCCTAACTGTCGAACCCAATAGTGCAATGATGTCCGAGCCTGGTACCCACAGCTCAAGTGAACAGTTTTTGCAGGGAAACCAGTTTAGGGTCGAATGTCATGACCTCGCCATCTGTGTCATCAGCTTCTCACTTGCTGACCTCGTGCATGGCATGGGCCAGGTAAGCATTGTTCTTGGACGAGATTCCGGCCACAGAGATGCGACCATCCTTAGTCAGGTAGACTGAGAAGTCCTTGATGAGTCGTTCCACCTGGGTGGGCAACAGAGAAACATAATGTAGCTGTCATGCAGTGGAGAATGGATACACTAGAACAACTGTGAAAACAGACAAGCACAGCCATGTGGGAAAATCAATAGTGACTAAATACCCCAAAATGAGTCTGAAGGCCTTTTTTCAGTTATCCTGTTTAAACAAGTTTGCATTAAAAGAGCAAATAAACCTCAGATGTGTCACTCATTTAATAGCATCGTGATGAAACAGGACACGATGTGGGTGAAACTGTGGAGGTTTCCTAGTGATTTGCATTTTGCAAGATTCTTGTTAAGGTCTGTACCTCAGAAGTGGCCCTGGCGACTGCCGACTCATTTTGTTAGGTTGGGTCACAATTCTTCAAATGGTTTACACAGATGATTTCACACTCAGTGAGAACTAAAACTTAGATACAATATCATTCATGACTAAAGAAATGCAAGTGTAATAGTGTTACACCTCACACATCCGATTTGACAATACGCACTCTCACCAGCAATGAACCACCCGGTACTGCAAATGTCCACCCGGCTCTCAGGTTCAAATTGGCTGCGTCGCCCAGCACGGATATTCCAAAAAGTGAACTGAAATATTGCTGAAACTGCAGAGATGCCAACTTGTATGACTTGTACAATTTGTTTAGTCCGTTTAGGACTGTACGATCCAGACTAAGATTTTTATGATTTCCAACTTGAAAGTACAAAAACCATACAAGCTACTGGTAGCATGAAGCTGGCCTCGTAATGCGCACGTCAGAAATGTGTCGCTAGCATCCCGCTGTTTGTGCATACAAGCTGTGTGAGTAGCGGTAGAAACCAGCGTGGTTGAATCATCCGTTAACCCCAATTAATGCTATGATGAACAGGGGTGAATAGGCAGGATCGCAACATGATTGTGTGCATTGTACATGTACATGTACCAATATCGTACATGCGTGTGTCAAACATCATGATTGTCCCAAAGTTGACTGCAGAGTGGAGGACTGCCGAGGATTTGATTCTTGGATATTTGGCGAGCAACTGGACTTGTTTTGCACCGTGGCAACAAGTGAGAAGAAGTTCATGGACGAATACACCACAAAAATGGGCTTGTATTACAAAGTCTTGTCGTGGAGAAGCTTACGTGTTTTGCAACGCATGTAATTGTGACATGATAATCATTGCCCAAGCTGGATCTTACTGTGCGACACCAAGAAGCACATTAGTTAGGCCAATAAAAAATAGTGCTGTTTCTGATTAAATAGGGTTGGTAGGTAAGGATTTTTTGACAATTTTTTGTGCTGATTGAATGGGACGAAAGTTACCAAAAATTGCCCCAAAAGTGATCAAAATAAAAACTTACCAGAATTAATGTGAAAATATAAATCAATTAATTACAATTCACAGTTACACAATGCTAGTCAGGTAAATACAAGTGTTTTGACATGAAAAGAAGTTGTTGAAAAGTGTTCGTTTTGAAAGGAAAGACAACAGGATTTTTTTTAAAAAAATGTCTAATTTGCCAATGCAATTTGGGTCACGGCGAAATCTCAGAGTTGGTCGGGAAACCAGAACTGGAAGTGCGATAGGATTACACTTTTTCATTCTGAAAATTTGGCATCTCTGATTAAATGTACCAATTCAAAAGTATTTTAAGCATCAGAAAGTGTTGAGAACTGCGCTCACTACGCTTCGTAATCCAAAAATTTACCTGGACCTAAAATAGTCCTAGCTAGAACACTGGTATGCTCAGCGTGTCAAGTGCAATATGCCCATGAACATGCATACACATCTGAGTTCCCATAAAGATGATGCTGTCGCTATGTAAAAAAGTTCCCTCCCTTGTTCCTGCAAATTAAATCTGTACCAATTGTTGGAGTATTGGGATATTCAATCAATTACCAAATATTTACTTTCGAAATCGAAAAATATTCTGAAGTAAAAATTACAGACCCTAAATTTTGGAACGTGTTAGGGCAAGGCCACTTTGGCCTTGAATTAAGCAAAATTATAGAGGACATCAAGGCCAGTTGGGGAGACATCAAGGCCAGATAAAATCTGTAAAAGGGGTATGGAGGCTAAAAGTGTGAATCAAAGCGAAGGGTGTACCACACATACAAACACTGAGAAAGAGAAAGTCAGGTAATAATGCATGTAACAGTCTGCCACATGCACTCCTACTGGAATGTGAGTGTACAAATAGAGACATTTATTTATGCAGTGGGGGTGTACATGTACCCGGTAGCTGGTTGAAGTATGGGCACAATCTGGACCTGTGCTTTTATGTACAGAAGTGTATTACAGTCGACTTTCGTTATTACATAATCCGAGGGACCACGTAGAAATGTTCGTTGTATTCAAAATTCGTTGTAGGTGGAAAACAATGCAATGGCTTCGGTGCATTGTTGTTCAATGCCATGTACAATGCTGTGCACACGTATGCATGTACTTGTATGCATATACACATGAACGTGTGGTTGATGTTGTATCAAAAAGATCTCTCAGTTATAATTAATTAAATATATTGTGATGTGTTTAGTAGAATAATAAAATTCACTCTCATATGAAAACATTTTTCATGTGCATGTGAGATTAAAAAAGCAAATACATGTTGTGAAAGCATCGATCCAGGGATTTTTAAATGGCTTTGATCACCACGGATGACGACAAAGCTAAACGGGAGGGCACATGTGGCCTGCATGTACCTGCAAGAATGTGAAGACTCATCAACTGAAGCGCCCATCCATGTACGTACTCTTTCCAACACAAATTGTGTCATGGAGAGACATTTTATTTAATTTTCCATCTGTCTTATGATTTTCAACACTAGCTGCATGACCCAATTGATTAATAGTCCGAGTTCACTCACCCACTGTGACGTGGCTGCCCGCGTGCGAGATAATCGCTGAAGAAGCATGATGTCCTGAAGGAATATTGCGATTGGATAGCTGTGTCTTGCAAAATGTACGTCATGAAAACGCACAGTCTCATTGGTGGGTACGCTAGACCTTTTTGCAGCAATATGAATAATTCAGTGTTGGGTAATTAGTTGGGCTCTTGAGATGTGAAAGTAATCAAGCGAACTTATTTGGGCGCATTTTATCAGAATTGGGAAGGGAATATTTGTTTTGACGTTTGTGTAATCAATGTAAAAAATCACTGATACTTGAATCGTGCTTTACGTTTGTCAGGACTACAGGAAACTGGCAAACGATGTCTGTGTATCGCGTTGTAAGCGTATGTGATGCATCTGGAGGGGCCTCGTGCTCCGGCTGGAAATTTTGTGGAAACACGCTCCTTTCGAGTACGAGCAGTACATCTTCAAATTAAATACATGAACACAGAAAACACAAACAGAGACATGAAATCAATTTTTGAGAATGAACCTGCAGAAAAATTTGTGACGGCAGCATTTTTTCGACTTGCAACTGTAAAGCTGCATTCGTATACCATGCACATGTAGTGGAACATTCGCGACCCTTTTTGGCAGGAACTGTACATTGACTGGTTGCCGCATTTCCCTCATGCCTTCTTTGGCAATGGTTTGCCCTGGCGGGAACCAGTGTAATGCACTGCGCACATGTTTTCACCACAGCGATTCGCAAACGCTCATTATAAACGGGTCGTCAACAATGGTTTTTCTGGCAACAGAGTCATGAAAACCATTCGTTGTAACACGAATTTCGTACAATGCAATTTTGCTCAACAGATTTTTTCGCCATAGAAATGTGCTGGTTTTCTCCGGGACCACAGACTTGTGTCTGTTATAACTGGACTTTTGTTATAGCCAATTTCGTAATAACATTACATTACATTACATTTACCACAAGTACATTACATACATGCTTTGTGCGAATGTATCTGATGTATGTTTAGTGCATGTACAGAATTGATATCAAAGCCGGCTACGTATTGCTACCTCTGTGTGCATCGATTCTGCGACATTTTAACTTAAGACAGCTGATTGGGGTGGCATGACGACAAAATACACTTTCAATGGGTTTGCACGCATCGTAAACCAAGGATTTTCGTGTTTTACAAGGCTTATGGATGTTTGTGGAAAATGGGCATGACCACCAAGGTAAATATAGGGCAAGGTAAAACTGGCCATTCCTTGTGGGGCACCTCGGCCAGTGAAAAGGGCAACGACGGTGCTGGCTGTCGTGGCAGTCGTTCATTTCAAGGCCTGGCCAATGAATTTTAATTATTTTGTCACAAAATTGCATTCTAAAAGCATACTTTTAAGGTATTAAAGTAAAACTTAAATGAAGCTGAATGTATCTGCCCAATAACATGGCCAAAAATGATTTTTCCTTCAAGTTTTTAGTTTAATTACGTTTTGTAAAAACATGTACTGGTATATGTCATTTCTGGTTTTGTGACAATTTGGCACAACTGAATAATCAAACATTCCATCAAATGAAATGTCAAATATTCAATTCAATTATTCAGTTATTCAAATAGGGTCTGACAACCCAAAATGGACAACTACATGGGAGTGATCCTGGCCTACCTGGTCTGGCTTCAGCCCCGTGAAGCAGAACATGCCAATTTGGTCGGTGATGTGAGACCAGTCCCTGGTAGAGCCTTCTTTCCTCAGGTTGTCCACCAGCTGGGTTCTCATGGAAATGATGCGGCCAGACATCAGCTCCAACTCCTTTTTCCTGTAAGATTTCAGAGATTAGACATTAAGAACAGTTTCACTATGACCTACCTACTAGGGTTATTGATCCTGTTTAAGGCATCATCCCCAAATTGACTGAGCGTTCTTCCGCGTATTGTCTGCAGTTTTTCCGATCGGTCTGGCGTTGCTAAGTAGAGGGAAATCCGTGGATGCGAAAGAAGTGTGAGCTGAAGTGTGAGGGGTTTAATGAGCCGGGCGGCCGTGTGCCCTTTTGTCATCGCGACAAAAAGCATCATGGTTAAGCATGATTTCTCTGGACCTCATGAATAGTGACAGCAGTTCTGCGGAAAAGACGTTCTCCCATTTGCAGTATCAACATTTATTAAAGACGATGGGGTCGTTAAGGTCATTAAGAAATTTTTGGCCGAACTTTGGTTCGGGTTGGGACGTGTACACGCATGTGCATACGTACATGTATTGTACTTGTGCATGTGCGATGGTCAATGCTCATTGAGACATTAGAAGCTCGCTACAAACGTGCCGTAGTACTTCCATGTATGAACGATACATTAACCCTAACCCTCCTCAATCCTTCACCTGTTGGAGGACTGAGGTGGGTTAGGGTTAATATAATACAAGCATTGAATCTCCTTCTCCATCCCATATTCATGAGCAACTTTGAGTTCAACAGTTCTAAATGTTTTTCCAAAGTTTATTTAGGGGTTATAATTTCTTGGAATATCATCATCAGAGCCTTTCTAAACGTGTTTTGCGGACCAAAAAGGGTTGCGTTTAAACCATGCTTGACTCAACAGAACAATCGTAGGATCAGCAAAAACAGTATGCTTAAAAAGCAATTTCCTACTTTACAGGATACAAAATCAAACTGGATTTCGAGTGGATTGTGTTCTGGTTATTTTATTTCACTACCAAACTGTGGCAGTCAATATATTCAAAGGACCCTGGAATCAATTCAGCATTCTTTTCCAGGTCAGCGACCATGTCCAAGTAGCAAGTTTGAATTAATTTTCCATCAGTCTTTTTTTTCCAATGGATAATGGCATTTTATTTGAAATCTGCGAACAACTTAGAGCTCTGGCATATTTCTATCACAACATCTAAATATTACAATTTCAACCAAACGAAAGGACAGTTTATTTGGGCCTTGAAAAGCAAAGGAAAAGAACGTCTTTCTGAAGGGCCGTAACTAGTCTGCAGATCCAACTCATCTATGAATTGTCCTGGCAAGCAGGAATGTCCTGCAGTCCGTGATGTTTTGCAAGACAAATTACACGAGCTGTGCTCTGATTTTTAAAAATGAACAGCGTTTTTATCGATTTTTCTCCGAGCAGTGTACTCTGAAACAAGTCCCTTGAATGATACACAAAGTAAACCACAAACTCCGAAATGGGTCAATTTTGGCAAAGTGCAGTACATGCAAATCCTGTAAGGTACCTTAACGTATACATTCATTCTGGAATTCCCACCAGGGCAGCCGGCCGACATCAGAAAAACAAAACCTTGTGGTTTTCAAGTTGGCAGCCAATCAGCATTTTGTTCTAACTGGCAGTCAACCGGTCGGTCAACGGAAACTCGGCCGCATGCTAATTCAAAGGAATTTGCTCTGCCAAAGATTGCCGGCTGATACACGAAAGATCGGGTGTATTCATGAGGTTGGTAATTTGCATAAAGCTTGCATGTTGCATTTTGTCTGCGGATCCGCTGGGTTGCTAACGGCTCTTTTGTTTAGCAGGGATTAGCGTGCTCTCCGTGATTCCGCGTAATGTCCACGTCCGGGAACACATGGGCAATTTAGTGATGATGCCCAAGAACCTGGAGACCGTTTTGTGGAGATTATTTACCCAGGCATCATCTGCAGTTTAAGGAACATCAGTAGAATCCCCTGAGCATGCTTTCGAAGCTTTTTTAAAACACGATGGGTGACAAGCAAAACTTGTTGGACTGCCTGGCTACTTTTGTGGATTGGAAAACACCTGCAATCAGTTTATTCAAGATGTGTTATGGCTGGCGTAAAGGTAAGTGAAAGCAACTCACCACTCAGCATTGAGCTCTGGCGTGTTCATGATAAGGCTGGCAATCCTGGCCCCGTTCAGTGGCGGGTTGGAGTACATGGGCCTGATGATGATCTTGAGTTGCGATTCGCAGCGCTTGGCCTCGTCCGGGTCGGCGCAGACCAGGCTGAAGCCCCCGACCCGCTGGCCATACAGCCCCATGTTCTTGGCGTAGGACTGGGAAAGGGCCAGAGTGTGGCCCTCCGCGATGAAGTGGCGCAGGCCCCAGGCGTCACGAGCCGGGTCCCCACTGGCAAAGCCTTGGTAGGCCATGTCGAAGAACGGGAACAGCTGGCGGTCCTGTCAACCGAAAAAACAGAAGATGATTCACGTCACATTATGTGGGCTCCATGAAAGAGACGAAACAATAAAGGGAATCAGTACATTACCATCGCATTCACAGTGTTTCCCTTATGGATTTACACTTCCACGATACCTTGAGCACCCCACAAGCTTTTCTTCATGAGTAAACGGCACTAAGGCTATAACAGGATTGAAACCATGGAGTGATTTATGTTTTTACATAAATTCTATGTCGGTTTTTGAAAACCAACGGGTAGATTTTGCACAGTCAAAATTTTCATTTCAGAAGGGCATAAAAGCATGAAGTGCCCTACTGCTTCACTCAAATCTCAGCCCACACACTGATTCCTATGTGCGTTCAATGTTTGAGAGCGTTTAAACATTTGCAGAAATTTACATTTACTGCATTTACGTAGCAACATCACTCCCTTGGGATGACTCACTCCACGTGTACAAGTTCCAGTGAGTTTGTTGCAGAGCACACTCTAGAAATTTTCACTGGAATCTGTGGTCTTTGCATGGGCCCAAGGAAACCTGCCGAGACAGTTGCCCAGAGATTTCTGTCTACCTTGCAGCTGAAGGGGCCGCATGAAGGGAGCAGACAGAGCATTTTGTGATCAACTTTAAGTGACCCGTGTTACCTCAACCCTAACCCTCCCAGCCTACTATAGTGAGAAACCCTGCCAGACACATCGGTCTGCATCATTTGTCAGGGTCGCTTGCCAGCCCAGTGTAACAAGATCCAACAGGTCAACTCTCCCCAAGGCCAAACAGCCGGGGAGTCTGTGGTTGCAATTTACCACAAGATCTAACAATGACACTGTTCAATGGGACTAGCTCCCATTGTCTCAACATGGCCAGTTTGTTCACAGCTGTTGATTGTCCAGTGCAAAGTTCATCAGACTTTTTCACCTGATGCACTGTGCTGCATCTGGCAGGGTTAGGGTTAAGATTTGTCCCATTTGCTCTACGCACTCTGCCACCATAAGCATTTAGAGCCTTAAACTGGCAGCTTGTACAATCGCGTCAGAATCGCTTTGTCCAAACGCATGGTATAAGAACTAACGCAGCACACGCAAAATTACATAAGCATCATACACAGGAATCACTGAACCGGCTATAGTATTGTGTATTAAAGCTGCCAGATCGAGGCTCTGCATGCCTATGGCAGCAGCATGCAAAGGGCGAATGTTTGGGAATTATACTGTCGCACAGTTGGTTCATAATCTGAAGGAGTATGCAACGAAAAAGTACTTTTGAATTGCAATCGTTATCATGCCCCTTTGTATTTTCATAAGACTCATTACCTGCAGCATTCACAAAGAATAAATGCCAGGAACATCTACAGCATGAAAGATAAAACGTACACAAAAAAAGCAAAATTTCTTACCTTGATAATTCTACTCAATTCTTCCCACTGCTCTGGCTGAAAAAAATTAGCACACAAGAATATAACACTCATTTCTGTTATCTCTTAAACCCCATCCATAATGTCAAACCAAATCTGGCCACGTTTTGGGTGGAATTTGGATGAATACAGTGATTACCAAAGTCACTTTGTGGGCATCATGTCAAAACTCTGTAGTTGACAGAACTTAGCCTTGTCTTTTGTGCAGTGGTGGATTGTCATAGATGCAGAATGCTTCCCATATCTAAAGTGACATGCAAGTTGAAAATATGTGATGGAAAAAAGTACGTGTTTCTAGGATCTTCTGTTTGAACATATCTCGGCCACAATGTTTCTCTCTCGTTACCTGCTGTGATTCCCTAAGGGGCCGTCCATAATTCTCATCATTTTCAGAAGTGTACACAAAGTAGACTTTTCACTACCCCCCTCCTCCTTCCAAAGTGTACATCAGCCGGCAAAAAATGATGATGGATGGAGAGCTGACAGATCCGTTGATGGATCCCCATTTTTCAGATTCAGAAAAAGCATACGCAAGGTTTTTAACCCCCATCCCTCCCAACTGAACAGTTTGTAATCGTGTGAAAATGGTGAAAATTATGGACAGCCCTAATAAATATGTCCAATTTCGAATGAAATGTGGCGGATTCTAACCCTCGTCTACACAATAATCATCTTGATCATGCACAATGTAACCAATGAGTCTGCATTTTATCAAGTCAGACTTTCACCCTATACTAGCTCAGCTGCATTCTGCATCACATCGCACAGCAAATGCCATGCACGTCCATTTCCAAATAAGGGGATTTTTGTACTGCACACAAAAGGCACATGCACGTACAATACACTTGGCTAGAAGGGTTTTTCACAAGACACAAGATAGAATTTATAAACGAAAACTGTTGGAAAAATAAGCAGTTGACTTAAAGTTCATATTTACACCCAAGAGTAGTTATGAATGGGAATATAAGCTTGATGGGTTGGTTTAAAACTTGTATGTTTAACTTTTGCTCCTTTAAAAATGTTATCAATCATTACTTCCTACCTTGGGGTCTACTCCAGTAGGATTGTGGGCACAGGCATGCAGGATGATGATAGACTTCTCTGGGATTTTCTGCGGAAGAAAACAAGTACCATTTAGAAACTCGCTGTACAGATAAACTAATATCCAAGTCAGAAAATTATCCATACTCATCTCTACACTCAAACTCAAACACCAGAAAACATGGGGGGACGGCTTTGCAAAATACATTATCTGGCGTCAATGGAGTAGCTTTCTAATCAGACTTCTTAGTCAAGAGTGCAGGGATTGGAGTCAAAATAAAGTAGCAATCACACTCATCAATACCTTCATATTCCTACATAGCTGTGGTAATTAGTTACGAGAGTAAACAGGTCTCGGGAGACTCTTCACTCATTGTATGCTATCAACTGGTGTTGAGACTAAGCTTGTGCCATGTATACATGGTTTCATTGGTAGACTTACTCTCAAGCTACCTACATGTACATGTATTTGGTCTGCTCGTCTAGCCTAGCCCACGCCCACGTACTAAGTCAATACCACCCGCAGTATAACTTTATGCTTTTCAAGAGTTTTCCGGTTCCAGAACAACATGTAGGAAAGGGTGTCTTACAGAAATATCCTCCATGGCCCCTGCAGCATCAAATCCACACGTATTCTTGTCATAGTACCGGTAACTTTTAACCTCAAGACCTGAATCCCTGTAGAGAAAACAAAACTGAATCAGTTTGAAATTCATATTAACTATACCTCATGAATATTCATCAGGGAGCTGCGGCATTTCATTGGTCCATTCCAGGAACTCAACCATGTGTCCTCTGTGTCCTGGTGTACACGCGCCATGCACAAAAACCCGGGAGGAACTATCCCACACTCAAGTAGCAGCCTCAGAGTTGTCTTAGCACATCACAACCTATTTACCCACAACACATGCCCTTTACGTGCGTGCCATGGAGATCAGTGGTACCGGTAAGGACAGTGGTGCCAGTCTATGTTGATGCTGCCACTCTACAGCAATCTTGTTCTTTGTCACAGAGGAGTTTATGTCAAGCTTTGCTCCATTCAAAATGCTTATAACTGTTACGGTTTCAACTTTAAACAATGAATCCAGTGTTGGTGTGAATGTAACAGTCATTAAACAACATGACATGAACTTCCTATCCTGAAATTAATGTTTCAGTTGATCCAAATACTGCACGATGACAACCATGTTGGATTGGACCAGTGAAATACTGCAGTTGCCTGATGAATAGTTTGGAGGTGCAATAAAATAAATACAAGGTTTTGCAGAGAAATAGTGAAAACTAGTGACCTCGAGGTGGTAGATGACTGGAACTATCTCCTGAGGCAAATATCAATCATCCAAAACACAGGAAGCTGTTCAAGCATACATGTATTAATTACCTAATTATGTGTGTCACAAGACGAGGTAAGGCCATGATATGATAACTGGCACAAATGCTGGCCCAAAGGACAGGGTTATTTCCCAATCCTCAAAAATCGAAGACTGCATATCCCAGAAAAGCACAGTGATAGTGAGGCCTCCTGGTCAAGAACATGTCTACCTTTCCTCATGTCACTTTGGATGAAAAGAACCTTTGACTAATCTTTACCTAAAGATTGGTGTGTGGTTGCCCCAGGAAGGAGTTGGCAGGTAGATCGACTTGATGCCAGGGAAAAACCTGGCCAGGTAGTTGCCACCAATTCGCAGGGACCCTGTGCCAGAGACCCCCTGGACAGTCACATTCTGCATAGCAAGAGGATCGGTAATTTTGTCAATGGTTTTCAAAGTTTCAGACAACTCAGTTCAAATCCTACCATTTCATCCATATCTTTTGAGTACCTAAGTGAATACATCATGTGCACAATTATGCGAGTAAAAGACATTAGCACAAGAACCAGCGCTCAAAGCAATACACACAGATACTCCATTCATTTGAACTACACTTTCTGGTAAGAAATGACATCACAATTCCGTACTCTATGAGCCCTGAGCTGGACCAAAAGAGGGCGCAATTTCCCTAACAATGAAGGGTCCTTTGGCAGGAATTGCACTTGGCTGGTTCACAAACGACTATGGAATGCACACGTTACGGGCGCGTCGCTACCAGCGAAATGAATATTCCCCACCAGCATGGCTCTTTTCAACCAATGATGGGGTGCTTCTGCTCAAGGCGGATAGTTCTTTATTCCCCTGATGAGCCAAAAGGTTTGTCCCAGAATTGTTGTAGTCAATGCCCTTTCCCAAGAATCAAGTCTAGGACACCAAGCTTGCCTCGAGTTTTTCACTCAGATGGTCCTGAATCAAATCATGTGTTTGTTTGACATAATATCCGCTGTTGCTTCACTCCAACTGGCCAGCAAATCCCATTAAGCTTGGTGGTCAAGTGGTTAAGTCATCTGCACTAATAAGCAGGAGGTTGTGGGTTTGAGTCCCATCCAACTACATGTATTAACATAAGATTTTGTTTATATGATTTTGATTATTATAATTTGTATGATCATACAGTTTTACAACTGTAAACTCTGAATCTCAGAAAAACTAAGCTCAGTTTCCTCTGATTTCATTAACTTTTCACAATCCTGGGAAGGGATACGGTTATCAATCTTTCAACATCATTTTTTTAAAATTTACATCTTCTTTCTCAGGGACAACGGAACCTGTCTGGGATACTGACATGTAGGCTTAAACTCATACATGTACTTCTCTGCTGAGCATGCAAAGCACAAACACCACGTAAATGTTTCCACAGTCACTCTAAGCATTCTCCTGACTGTTCCGTATATCAATATATATCTGCTGTCAAATTTGTTCCCCATTGAGGGTGGGACGTTTACATGCTTAAATGAAAAAAAGTTCCAAATTGGTTTACAGATTTTCCCAAACGTTTAAATGGAACTGTCCCTTTATAGAGGTTTGACTTTTGATTGCCGCAATCTGGCATTCTTTTTTTATTGTAAAGGATGCCTGTAAAATGTAATCTGATTTTTGGAACACTTTATTGCTCAGTCATATCAGAGGAATACCGTGAATTCATTACCGCAACTTTGTGTCAACTATTTACATTGTATACAATTTGTTGTGTTTCAAGTTGTCAATGACACTGTGGTAAAGGTGGGACGTTGACACGTTTCAATGGTATGGGGAAGTTTTCTGAGCTTTTTTTCACATTACAAATAAATTCCCATCCTTATTCCCTATCATGCAACTGAACAGTCTCAATTCAAGCTAGATAGCTACAGGGACGAGTTTCTTACCCGACCACTGCTGATGACTTCGCTGTCCTCTCCAAAGGCCAGCCTGGCAGAGGCCTTGGTGAATTCGGGGAGGCCTGTGATGCCCAGGTACTCATGGTCCATATTGCTGGCTGCTATCTTGGCCTCAGCCTGCAGAAATCCCAGGCTTTGTTATAAATTTCAACCTCGGACAAGCACTATTTCGCTACAGTTTACACCTGATGCATAACAATTGTGAAACTACCTAAGGAGGATGAAGGGGTCCTGTGAAACAGATTACTTGCATTTCATCTTACAATCTGAATAGTTTGATGTGGGTAGCACCTTTTTTATTCTGCATGTGGACTTTTCAAATCTCAACACTCCGGTAATGCAGCACAGAAAAGAGCTGGAAAAAGCAGAGACATTGCATTTTTGTCATGGGGAAAAGGTGTTGAGGTAAATGAAAGAACTTTGAGATCGACCTTTCTCACAGTTGGCAGGACAAACGGTTTCCCCTCATCATCTCGGTAGGCTCCGACACCAAGGTTCATCTTGTTGGGGTTCGAGTCACGCTTGAATGCCTCTGTGACCCCAAGAATGGGGTCAGGGGGACCCATCTCCACATGGGACCACCAGCTGTGAAATTGAGACGATATGATCATCATCTACACCATGGACGAAATGAACAACCCATTGGAAACATTTGATACCAGTACTTTCTAATGTAATATTCATACCGAAGAGCATCTCCAGGACTTTTTTGCAGGGTATAGAGGGAAGAGGCACACAACTCATCAATAAACAAACTACAAAACCATCAACCATGAGGTAAGTAAGGCTGAGTCAATTTGAATAATTCACTATTTGAATATTCGACCTTCAATTCAATCGAATATCTGAATATTCAGTGGTACTGACAGACAGACTGTTGATGAACAAATCATATAAAAAAACAGTTGCAATAACGCACACAATTGTACATCATAATCACTATAACAGTTTCTCAGGCCTCGGGCTACCTGTACGGAATCTGTCACTTTTCATTTGAATCTGCTTGAAACAAGCCTCAACAGTGCAATTTTTCTCATTTAAAACAAAAATATTTCTCCATTTCTTTTCATGAAGTTTGCATTCAAATATTCAAATTCAGAAAATCATATTCAAACATGCGATAATTTATCAAATATTTGGATATTTTTGCACAGCCCTAGAGGCAAGCTATAATGGCACAGTCTGATAAACACAAACGGCATGAACGAAGCAACAGTCAATGGGTGGAACGAGAAATTGGTGAGCAAAAATCTCATTTTTTTCAAAAATACTCGGTCTCATGCTCTGAAACTTGGTTATCCCGCTTTTTAGGAGGCATAGATAAAGCAGGTTTGCTGACGGGAAATTTTGATTTAATAGCTTTCTTACACCTGTGAACCATCTCATCACAAAAATTTGATTCCAAAACCCCACAGTGTTACGACACTATGCAGGCCTAAACCTTGTTGGCTCAAAGTCACACAGAGTATGAAAGTTTATGTACAATGGCAAAAGTAGGTCTAATATCAGGGATGTTTCTCTCTTTATTTCCTGGTCACAGCAATAATTTGTATTTAATTGCAAGCAAAAAAACTACAGCTATTGCTAGGATATTACTGGCCCCGCTTGTCCGGCTAAGATCATGAAGATGCAGGCAGTGATCAGACATGTTTGGAATGTTTTCTATTAATTCGTCTGACTTGGCGGCGACCATCACATTGAACACTTTGAAGTGACAGAGTTGCAACTTCTTCTTTGTAACACGACATGCTTCAAAAGGATAATGCGTGCAGCCGCGGCTGACACAAAACATAAACTTCCACTCTCAAATAACCTCAGCCTACTGTTACAGTTTATTAAGTCAACAAATGATAAAATTCTAGCATGTCTTGAGTTGAAACAAATAATGAGCGAACAAACATGGCTCTTTTTCATACCTTGTCATGCTTGTTTTAGAGACAACTGAGGAGGCGAAAGCCCTTGTGCATTGCTCTTTCAGAACAAGGAGACGTTTTGCCGGGTTTCTAAATGCCATTTTCAACTGCAATTGGCTGCAAATCTACAAAAAGTAGCTAATGTTGCAGGTGCTTCTGTCGCAGGATTGTCCGACCCCGAGATCAAAGGTTTGTGAAAAGCGGCAGCTGCATGCTGGTACGCTGGGTACGTGCTCTTGTATCGAGGCATGTGGTGCAAGCAGTTGGTGGTGGTTCCCAGACCAAAACAGTGAGGGATCTAACCATTATGCATCGGTCCGGGCCGGCCGACTATGCCGTCACGCGGTCACAGCGTGATTATTCCGATATTCGTATTGATGACATGCTGTTACAACTGCGTTTGGTGAGTGTTTATTTGATGCAGCCGAAACGCGGAAAAATGTATCTAGGCCTACAACAAGGACGAAATCCCCATCCGGCCACAATTATCTGCCATTTTTCCCGACCGATTTCACTGCTCCCAATCCATGTCCCAACATACCCCAGTGTGGGGTCCGACGTCGTCAGCTCTGCTCGGCCTACGATTATCAAGGCCCAGAACTGCAGCATGTGCTGGGGATCGGAATGAATATAGGCCCGAGGCCTAGCCAGTTACTTATGGTGTTCTATAGAGGGCCTGCGGGGAGTGCCCTCATAGAGGACATTTTTTGTTATTTAGATTTAGATGACAATATGAAGTCCTACTCAAGCATGGAGGAAGGAACACATGACTCGACCGTATCACCAGGAACGAAGACCTGTCCTCTGTGAGGGCGTTCCACACAGGCCTCAATTTCAGGCACATGACACTGCGCAGTGAGAGTTGTTTCCATTCGCTGCGCAATGCTAGTGCAACAACTCTCATTGCGCAGTAAAACTGTTATGACCCAACTAAAGCAAAATTCCCAACTATAGTTGGGACAGTCCCAACTGTAGTGCTGCAGTTGGGCTGGCCCAACTATTCTTGACCAATGTCTGTGGCAAATGTCTCAACATTATCCAAGTCACTGTGTCTCACACTTGACACAATTCATCTAAAATGTGGCACTTCGTCTGTTCATCTAGCCCCATGACCAATGACATAACATTTGTAAACAATATGACTTTGGCACATGCTGAGCACATCATGCACACAGGACCTCTCTGCTGTAGTTGTGCCGGCCCAACTGTAGCACTCTAGTTGGGACGAGCCCAACTCTAGTTTGGACGGGCCCAACTGTAGTTGGGACTTACGCTATAGTTGGGGCGTAACAAAAGTACTCTTAACGCTGTATGCTTACATGTAGTTGTAGTCTTTGATTCTGGGAACCAGACTTACAATAATAAACACACATACCTTACTGGTAGATCTGTATTCTGCCATTTGGAACCATGCCCAGGTGCATGATAACATCACTGGTTATCTGACTTCCAGCCACTATATTGTAATTTTTTCTTATATTTTGTAACTTTGGTAGAAAACAAAGTGCATTTCAGAGCATGGCTGCTCCTGGTATTGGGCTGTTGGACACAGATAGCGAAGACGAACTACCGGCAGGTTGGGAGGAGAGAAGCACACCAGATGGACGAGTGTTTTATGCCAAGTAAGTACAGGTTTCTCTAGGTACCAGACTAGTTTGAAGATGGGGCGGACATCTTTAAATGTGCCATGTTTTGGCCGACCACAACCGGTTTTAGATAGTATTTGACACTTTGACTGGTAGGAATTATAAAGCACTTGATATCTGACAAATGTAACACACATAAAGGAGCAGTGTATCTAGTCTGTACACAGCATTGAGTGCAACTTTGAAATGTGTTGTAAAAATCCAGATCATTTCAACAAGAAATAGTGGGCCGAAGATTTCTGGTTTACCCTGTGGCGTCAGGCTGTAGCCAGTATAGTCGTTACGTCCACCACAAGCCCTTTTACGCAAGTCCCTTCCACATGTTCAGTCCCAAATGTTTTCACAAGACCAGTCACGCTTTGGCTTGGAATTCGGAAAGACTCGTGGTGGACTTGGTGGGACTTGTGATGGGCCCAACTACAACACTGGCTTCAGCCCTACTATCAGGTTTCCTAACCATGTATACTCATTTAAAGTTTGACTGCAGTTTCCTGTCTGAGCTTGCCTAAATCAATGTGTCCAGTCATTGGAATTTCTAATTCGAATTTCAGATTTGCGATGCAGCTCATCTTCACAATTCATGCTTTTTCTTCCTTCAAAGTTTAGATAATATTTTTGGCCCAACACAACTTTTGTGGAACACATGAAATTTCCAGCAATAATGTGATACAGCCCATTCACGGCCCTGATTGTGTCACTGTTTCCCCACCTGTTTACACGTTTCAGCCACCAACATCGAGAAACTCAGTGGCAACATCCTAAGACTGGAAAAAAGAAGAGAATAACAGGAGGTGGGTACACGGTTTTCCTTACAATGGCACTTGGCCTGAGTTAGTCAGAATATGACAGGACTCAGTAGACATTAGATGATGAAACTGGATGGGAGATAACAGCAATAGCTGCTGAGGTAATCATGCAGTTTAAATGGCTCGTTCATTTCTTTAGGGACGAACTTCTGGAGAACTTAACGTGGTGCACATTTGGCCAAGTTGATCAGGGGACACTTGGAAATTCCCCAAACTGGTAGACTTCATGTACCCTCCCATGTAAATGTGCATTCAGCAAAAAGTTGTCCTGTCATTCAAAAGCAGTTAAGTGGCTGTTGTTGACAGTCCAGAGTCCCCCACCCACATGAGCGACTGGCTTCAACTGTTTACATAACTCAACATATATGTACTTTGACTGTCGATGATTGATAAGCCTGCTTTGTCTACCAGTCGCCTGCTTTTGTCAGTTGATTGAATTTGACCATTCTCAACACCAGCCAGAATTCTGATTTGACTGTTGGGAGTAGCAAGAGGAATTAAATGAATTTCTGACCATCAGTTTACAACAAAAGGAGGGTTACATGAAACTGCAAGAAAGAGAGTTTACCTAATAATCACACAAAATGCTGAGGATGGTAACATGTTTGGAAATTATTCTAAAAAAGGTCTTTATAATCATTGACTTTTAGGCATTTCCTGGCTCAGCTTAGTTCTGGATTTGTACAGTGGTCTCCATATTGTGTGCCATTACAAAGTGAAAAAAAATACACACCTACTACAGTGACTTTTGTGAAGCTTGAACTTTCAAAATGCCTGCATGGACTTTCACCATTGACGCAGTGGTAAACTGTTTCATTAAAGAAACAAAGCTGGCGTGCAACTTTTCCTCGGAGCAGCTGATTTTCTTGTTTTTCACTTCACACTCATAAACTGAAAAACACTGTAATAAGCCTTGTAAAGATTGGAATTTCCTTGAGTTTTGTCGGAGTCCAAGTTGCATGCCTGACAAAGGGAATCGATAAGCACTGAATTACAGTGGATATTTTTTGTGTGTGTCTGTCAAGAACTTCCTTACGGCTGGACTGCAGAGGAAGACGACCAGAAGAGACGGGTCTTTGTAGAGTGAGTATTGCATTGCTGAAATTGTCTAGCGTTGTTTCATCGCACCGACTACAACTCTTTGGCACCACAGTCTTCAGTTTAAGCGTAGTTAAGGACTGAGACTGTCACACTAACAGCACTTCTCGTCATCTGAATGTTTTCTTGGTAACAGCCATCTGAATAAGAGGACTACCTTCACAGATCCCCGGCTCGCCTTTGCCCAGGAAGAGAGCAGTAAACCTGGGGATCTACCCAGACGGTTCGATGCCCTAAGCACGGCTCTCAATGTGCTGCAGGGTAGAGACCTGTCAGGCAAATATGCAGTCATCACAGGAGCCAGCTCTGGCATCGGTGAGTCACTCGGCCAATGGCATGAGGCCCAAGTGGGACCAAGAGAGGGCACAGTTTTCCTAGCAACGGAGGCTCCTTTGGTGGAAACTGCTTCTCACTGGTTCACAAACAACTGTGACATGTGTTGCAGTTGTGTTGCTACCAACACCATGAACTTTCCTCACTGATGAGGGGGTGCTATTTCCCAAGGCGTAAAGGGGATTAAAAGAAAAAGAAAGCATCTTTTCAAAGCGTCATCTTATTGTTGAAATCAGTGGTGGCTTGTGGATAAGTTTAGAACCTCCCCTAGCAATTTGCTAGGATGCAGGCTGAATCCTGCCAAACCCTCCAACTGCCTCCATGAAAAAACTAAATACAACCTCCGTCCTCCAAAACCCTAAACACCCATTTACTTGTGAGGGCACAGATGGTTAACATGGTTGATCAGCGAGATAGCACCTCAAATGGCCCCACTGAGCTGTACACTCCTCAAAGAGCTGAGATAGTTTGAGGAATGATTTACAGGTCCCATAGGGAAATGGTAATAACGACTTCAGTGCGTTGAGACTTTGTGTAAAATTTAATGTCTGACGACTCTCCATTATCACTTTGTGCCCTTTTGTCATAGGCTTTGAAACAGCAAGGTCACTTGCGCTCCACGGCGTCCACGTCGTCATGGCTTGCCGCAATCTCAAGGCGGCCAATCAGGCTGTAGCAAAGATCAAGGAGGAGCTCTCATTGGCCAATGTGGAAACCATGCCACTGGATCTAGCCTCCTTCAGGAGCGTCAAACAGTTTGCCGAAAACTACAAATTGCGCGGCTGGTGAATACATTGAATTACTAATCAGTAGGATTTTTGCATTTTTGTCTGGGATGTGCATTTATTATTGTATTTTATATTTTTTAATATTTTCTAAATAAATTTTTTAAGAGTTCAACTATTCTCATCACTAGCTATGGCAGAATTGTGAATTCAACGTTCAATGAGTAATAAATCGCTACATTTATAAGTGCATTGTTAAGAAAAATTAATTAAAAACTAATATTGGTTTGAAACATGGCCTTTTCTTAAATAAGCTGAATCTGTTAAACTGTTACTCACTGTAGAAGGTATTGGCATTTGCATGCACCTGAATTTCTGGCCCACATTTTGTTGGGTTAAGGAGTTCACATTTGTCCTAGGGCTGTGCCGATTATTTGGATGTAGGCGTATTCAATTCATTGAGTATTTGAATATATATTTTTGAGATTGAAAATTGGAGGATAAAAATCATTCAAATGAAAGAAAGGGGAAAAGTTACATTATTTTGTCACAAAATTGCATTACCAAAACATATGCTAAGGTGTTGCAAGTAAGCTTAGATGTAATTGAATGTGTTTACCTGATAATAGGGCCAAGAATTACCCTTACTTTTAGTGTTTTTTCCTTTTTTCCTCTCTTTTTTTTGGAAAGATGTATATTTTCTTGTTGTTTTGGTGGCATTTTGGTACAAATGAATATTTTCTCCTATAAATTGAAAGGAAGGCCTGATATTCCAATATTCAATTATTACAGTTGACTTTTGTTCATCAGACCATGAATTCCATGTTCCAATCCCTCTTTGTTTTAATCACAGGCCTTTGCATATTCTGATCTGCAACGCGGCGGTCTTTGGCATCAAGTGGCAGCTCACGGAAGACGGGCTGGAGAAGACATTTCAGGTCAACTACCTCTCGCATTACTACCTTGTTCGCCACCTGGAAGATGTCCTCATCAAGTCCTCTCCTGCCAGGGTGGTCTTTGTGTCTTGTGAGTCTCACCGGTAAGTCCACGGGCGGGGACGTGTGATTCCTCCGCTTATTTCCGAATCTTTGACCCCCAGATTGTGGCCGTCTGGAGGTTTTGTTACTTTATCAGATTTTATATGAGAAATCCAATTGCATCTGTAACATGATCATGCCCATTTGAGAGAGGACCTAAGCTTTTTCGCCATTATTAGCCTTAAAAGTTGTAGGTTTTATTGTCGCTGTTTATGCAACCTTTCTGTGTGATATTTTGTGGCTTTCTCTTAATTCCCTTAATCTCACCCCTATAAGTCTTAGTATACTTTAAATTTTTGTTTTGAGTTTCTATTTTTCTCGTCTTTGAAGTGAGCCCCTGTCGTAAAAAGTTGGCCTACTCAAGACAAACAATAGACCGATTCATTCAGCTCCACCCAGTGGTCTTTGACCAATCTCAGCTGTGATTAATGTCTGACATCTGTGCACAAAAACCCGACGTGCGTGAACCTGCATATGACATGCGTAGCCGCAACATGCAGCATGGCACTAAAGAGAAGCCCTTCTTAATTGCCCGTGTTCGCGTAGTGGGCAGGACTAAGTGGATCGATACATTGGTAGTTCGCTCTATCCTGAATTGATTGTGAATCCTCTTCTACCCTCGGCTCCCCCCCATCAATGCTTGTCTCAGACCTCTCTCCCTCTCTTTACACAATCGCTCTTCAGATTTCTGGACATCTCCTCCAATAAGCTAGACTTGAACAAGATCTGTCTGGCCCAGGCAGACTACCACTCGCTGTGCGCTTACGGCCAGTCCAAACTCTGCCTGATCCTGCTCAGCCAGCACCTGCACAGGCGTCTAACTGACCGAGGCGTGAGCTCCAACGCAGTGCACCCAGGCAACATGATCTACACCAACTTGCAGAGTAGCTGGTGGGGCTGGCGAGTGCTGTTCCTCCTGGCCCGGCCGTTTGCAAAAACCAAGGTGCGTCATTCTTCCAATCCATCGTCTCTCCCCCCTCCCCCTTTTAAGATAAATTTCTCATTTCCATGGTTAGCATGAATAGGATGGATGAACCCCTCCCCCCTTCATTCATACACGAACGTTATGGATGGGGCTTCTCTTTGGTCGAGTTCAGGCAACCTGTTCTTGACACAGGTTTCTTGTTCTCGTGCTTGAAAGGCGGAATGCGACTCAAGAACACTGTTCTGGGAACAGGATCACACACCACCTCCTCGTGAGGGTTTTACAGGAACACACAGAGAAACTCGTGGGATTTTGATTTTTGAACAGCTGCAAAAAGTAGAGAGATGGCTTCCAAAGCCGGAGGCAATGGGAAGTTTTGCAATGTGAACAATAAGAATTTTCCACAACACAGAAATGAATGTTCTTTTTTAAATACAAAAGAATTCAGCCCAGTTATCCAAGCATTAATCCTCCGTAACGGACGCCGCCATTTTTCTTGTAGTACTACTACCAACGATAACTTTTTTTAAAAATTTGTGGATTTTGAAACTGACCGGTAGCTTGAAGCATGGAAAGTTTGCTGTAGAACCATGGAAGGTATTCTCTATTGTAGGTTGTGTGGCTCTGTGAAGAACCAGTTACTGAGATCGACTGACATGGTGTTACCTTAAACCTTCCATACTTTGTTCATGTCTACCATGCACACCTATAAGCCTAATTTGACCTATGGCTTGCCGTTAATGTTTCCCTCAAGGCACCACTGTCATAGCTTTCAGGTTTTAGATTTGCTCATGGCCAAAAGGGATCAATGCTATCTGCAAAAGAGCCGCGTTGGTCGGGAGTGTTTTTTTTTGTTGGTAGCAATGTGAAGTGTTGGATTTCCCGGTTGTTCTTGAACCAGCGATGCCCAGTTAGTACCAAAAAAGCCTCCATTGCTAAGGTCCAGCTCAAGACCCATTATATGGTGCCATGGGCACAGTTTGTGGCACCTCCCAGATGTACTGAATGCCGTGAACTGTTTTAAAGCAACCACCTGTTCTGTACTTCAAAGTATTGAACAGCCAGAGTTGTCCAATAATCTCCTAGTACTTTGTTTACTACCCAATACTGAGCCTTCTGTTGTGTACAAAGCAGCAGAAACAGTGACAGCGGAGTGGCAGTTGAAGTCAGCTTCAGAGAAAAAATAATTGAACTTGGGACTTTGGACACTTAAAATGCTTTCTAATTAAAACTTTTGGACAACAGCTTAGTTTGGAAAATTGTTTGTCCAAAGCCTTGCAATTCTTTCTGATGTTTGCTGTGATTGTCTTAGTATTATACGGCTTTGCTCATATCCAACCAGATCAAATTATCTGGTAGTAAATTTGGTACTTAACAGTGCTCACCGGAAGATGTACTAAATTAGATGTAGTAAATTTGGTACTTGGATAGTATTCAACTCTCTTCTGTGATTTTCCATGAATCATAAGGCCATTTGTTTCACACTGATCCGAACCTCAATCAGTAATCCGTCATTGGTTCACGACACCAGAACCCGCTCAATGGATAGAGCGAATCAACGATGGGATCACTGACTGAGATCCAGATCCTTGTCAAACAAACAGGCTCGCAGCACAACAGACAAGGTACTTAGCTCACTTCCAAGTGACGCGGACTTGTCTTTGGCTCTTTCTCTCTCTCCTGGTAGCAACAAGGAGCAGCCACCACGGTGTACTGCGCCACAGCCCGGGAGCTGGAAGGCCACGGGGGCATGTACTTCAACCACTGCCAGCTGTGCCAGGCATCAGATGAGGCTTACGACGAAGAACTAGCCACCGCACTGTGGCAGTTGAGCGACTCTCTCATTAAAGAACGGCTGAGCAGATATACTCTTTGACAGAACTTTTGAGTGTAAACATGGGCATCGAATATTTTTTCCCCACTCCGACAGCGGTTCTTTTTCTGGACCTCCTCTTCTCCCCTAGAGAAAATAAACCGAAAGAGGAAAAATAAAAATTCTGATTTCTCTCCTTAAAGGTAGTGTACACCATTGGTAAAATCTCCCAATTCAGACTATCGTATAATCCGGAATTATCTTACTTGAAAGAACAGCCTCAATCAGTCTGTCAAATATTTCCGCCCAGAATGCTGTGGTTTTCGAGAAAACAGAAATTTGTCTTCTTGTTTTTACGATGGTCAGCCAACCATCGTATAAAGAGTTCATTTCACTTTGCATGTCACTCTCTTCTAACAGATGCCAATTTTTTTGTGCGTAGTGTTTGCAGATGTTTTGGGAGTCTCCATTAACCCTAACCCTCCTCAATCCTTCACCTGTTGGAGGACTGAGGAGTGTTAGGGTTAATGAATGGGTAAACTTAAAAGCAGCTAGAAATGTACCAAAGAAAATTCACCGAAAACATTGTAAACTGAAATTATAGGAAGCAGAGTGTAAGGTGAAATGGAGAAAATAAACTGAATCAGTGTGAAGTTAAATTTTATTTAAGGAAAGGATTTTCTGAACGCAAAAACTTTGCAAATTCAGAATCGTCCCTAGAACATAATGGTATGATCCAAAAAGGTTGGCTGTTTCCAAGCAGAATGGTGGAAGGGACTTTTATTAACAAAAGTATGATTACCACACGTTAAACCTCCCGTGTTTCAAGACATAATTTCATCTTTGCTTATAAGTATTAGTGAATCAACTAAATATGGAGTTTTTAGACTTTGATCAATGTGCGTACTTGCATTATCGTATCCCTAGGCCTACTCATTTCAGTTTCACGGACATGAATGGACTGCAATTCCTGATGAAAGTTTTTCTATGAATCCGCAGTGCTACATTGTCAAGGAGGCGTATTACTCCAAGGTAAATTCACTGGTTACTCCGAACCATTGAAAACTCCTTTTTAAGGGAACCTGTCATGTCTGTTTCCCACCCTGACCCCAAGGATGTTTTTTTGTTTACTACGAACACCCTGCAACCCATAAATTTTATGCAAGATGAATTACAACATCTTCGATTTAAGCGTTCAAATGCCGCGCTGTTTTTCTTGATTTTTCACGAACCAGTTGACTCAAACATGAAACAAGTCATAGGAGTGTAAGTTGCAGTGAATATTGTACACTGTAATCAGCCAAGCTTGTGAAATTATGACAAAAAACCAATGGTGTACACCACCTGTAATATTATCATTGAATTAATTACTTTCTTTCACTAGATACTCATTACATAGGTTGTCCTTTGCACTGTGCAATATGTAAAAGCTGTTTTAATGCTCGTTTCTAATGGGAAACTCAAAAAAGTATTATGTTTTAAGATGACTCCAGTGAAGTGACATTACTGTGACTATACACAACTCAAACATGCCACGTGAGTTTGTAAATTTGACAGGTGTACATTTCGGCAAGTCCCTATTGTTTAACCACTGCACGCCAGGGTGCCTGGTACCGGAGACCTTAGGTTTCTACGCTTGGCTAGGGTGCTCATAGTTTGACAAAGGGGCTGGGCCTTGCAGCAAAAGACCGTACTTGGAACAAAAGACCAGGCTACTGGGAATTGCCAATATTTTTTCAGTTTGCAATAGCGGAGGTAATCCGTCATTGTTTTGAAACAGTATACCACTATCTACACAATCTGGGCTCTCTTTACAAGGCAGCAGGCCTGGCTGAAATACTCAGGCATCAATAGATGTTGCCTGTCAGATTAGAGTAGCCACCAGACAGTCATTTGTGTAGGTGTAAACTTTCATAAATGATGTTATGAATTTTTGAAGAATTTTGAAAATGGAAAATCTTGAAAATGCCCCGGGAACTCGTCATGCAACTTCAATTTAGACCCAGCAGCATATGGTTAAAAAGGTATTAAATATGCCTTAATAAAGCCAGTGTTTAAGTGTGGTACCTATGAAGTAATGGTTCTTTATTCCAATTGCTGAACTAGAATCAGTACAATGGGCATGCTATGCAATCGCGTCCCCCCCCCAACTCACTGTTCGGTCTCTATTTCCTGGGAAGTTGAACTGGACTCACTGCTGATGTGATGGTTTGTGGTTGTGTTACCGGTTTGCTATATTCTGTCAGTACTATGCAAAGAACAAGTCCATTGGACCAGTTTTAACATTTGAGGAGCAAAGCCCCATTCCATGGTTCTTCTGTCTTTCTCGACCACGGTTCTCAATTTGTAATCTCAATTTTCTGCCTTTTTAGCTCAAGCAATGAGAACTTTGCATTTAAGCACAGAAACCTGTGTCACAGGATATTCACATGTCCAAAATGGTGTGGTGCCTGTGTTTATGATGCCTTGTGGGGGTACCAGAACAGTAGGAAGTACCCCGTAAGGACCCTACAAGAATTTCATGAAATAAATCTTTGGAATTTACTCAAAAAGGAGGAATTTCCAACGTATCATTAACCATCACAAATTGAAGTATTTTACGAGGGTTGTTGGTTGAAATATCAATCCAGGAAAGTCTGGTTCAAATGGGACCGATTTGGAAAATGCTTTTCACAGTTGCACTCTAAATTCTTAGTACACAAGAACAAAGGAACTACTCCTCAAGAATGAATCTATTTAAGGGTGGGTGCTCGTGAAATGTGCCGTAACCTGTGGCCTATGATTTTCTGCTGGTGGAAACTCTTCCCTTGTAAGTAGAACCATGAAATTGAGCTCTGACGCAGATGGTTGAAGATCGAATGTAAATAGAATATGTTATAAGCAAACACAGTTGCAAGTTGACACGCATATCTTCTTAGGTCTCATATATTGTGTTGTTTTGTTTGTCGGGGTGGGTCGGTTTAGTTAGGGTGAGGTTTACATGGGAATTCTTGTTTATTATCCATTTGATCTGGTGTTTAAAAATGAGTTGTTTTCATTGTAGTTCATTGAAATAAGTAGGGTCTGCTGCTCTTTTGATGACAAAGTCGTGTTTTTCCTTCAAGTGGCTGCTGAAATATGGTTGGCTGTCGGTGCAGAGTAAAAGAAGAAATGGCAAAGTGTGAAAAATCCCACGCAGTTATCAGCATGCCAGATAATAATACATGTACCAGTGAATACTAAATGCAAATACAACCCAATTTAAAATTAACGGGACAAATGTTAATTTTGAACAATTCTGAGGTAAAATCGAAAGCCAACCATAAGGTGATATTTCTGCAAACTTGTAAGCAAAATGAGAGTGGTCTATTCTTGATACGAATGCGATGGCAGCTTTGGACTCGTAGCCGCCTTGTTTTCATTACACTGGTTTAGTCTGATACTTTTCAAATACCAGTTTTACTGCCAAAAATTGATCTGGTTAAATGTGAACACAGCTGGGGAACATGTACAGTGGATGGCAAGGGGATATTACAAAATAAATATAACTTGACTGTAACAGTTTGGTAAAACTGTTAAGTTTTCAGGGTACAGTCCATCATCTGTGCATTATTTTCCTTTGAGACCAAAACACATGCTCAAAATGTAAAGGTCACTCAACAATTAACCTGAAGTTTCATCTCGGTGAATGCTGTATACATGTATTCTGAGAAAAACAATATTCTGGTATCTTGATTGCATATCAAAAATTGCCGTGTCATGTTTTGAATTGCACCCAAATTCAGCATTTGGGACAGGTTCTCAGTCATTTAGCCAAATGCAGCTGCATGATGTGCACTGAACCAGTCAATGATAGTAACTCAATGCGCATGTTGTGTTAGCACTTGCTTGCATTTCACAGAAGTGAAAACAAACTACCAGCTGCAATTTCCAGTGTGTCTGAAGACGCATCATTGGAAATAGCCTCGTTCAATTTCTTCAAAATGACAGCTTGTCAGAAAGAATCATTTCACTGGGCATTTATCCTGATTAACAATTGTGAGCCGCTTGATTGTGAAATGTTAATATGGTATTCTACAAGAAACACAAACGAACAAAACACTCTCTTCTTATCTAGGCATGTTTCCAATTTTTTTTTTTTTTTAATTTCCACAAAATCACAAGGGGGCGTTCAGCCGAAAGAACATAAAAAAACCCACAAAGGAATTGCTTCTGTGCCAAATGTGTACTGTTTTCAGCACCTACATTATATGGTATGTGTCGTTTCTGAAGTGAGCAACAGCAATAATTTGTGAAAGTCTAGCAAATTGCTCGACAAAGAAATAGAGGCGAATGACTCTGTGTTACAGCACCCTCAACCAGTAGCAATGCCAACCTCTCCAATGGAATAAAGGAACTCTATGCCAACGCTAGTTTCCTTCCTGTCAAGCAATCAACAGCTAGCGGTACGTGATGTTAAGAGCTGCCTTTTTTGGTGCACGTTTCAGGTCAAGATTGGTCACTGCACTGGCTGCTGTTTCCATGCCAGCAAGTTGCACAGCGCTCTCAACCATCACTCCACAGAGCGAATAAAACAGTGTCAATGAATTTTAAATACCTCTCATTACGATTATGTTCTACATCAGACGTGAACTGCAGGTGTAAGATCTTTGTACATTTACAAGTTTGGTTAAACTTGATCACAATAAGAAGTGAATGAAAGTATATTCACATTACTTTACAAAATTTCAAACATCCAAAAATTAACGATTCAGACTTATTTTAATCACAGACAATGGAAGCGTTTGCAATGCAAACTCATTTACTGTCAGTTTTACACATTTTCAAAGGAAAGGCATGCTTTTCTAAATATATCTTTGAAAAAGTATCTCTACATCAGTAAATGTGGCTAAATTCAGCAAAACAAGTATTTGACATTTTCATGCTTTTCTTTGTTTTCATGAGGAACTCACAGGGTTGAAATTCCTGTAACTCATAATGCTTACAGTTTCATCTGCTCATTGTATACTGTCATTAACAAATTAAGTCAAAAAACTAAGTTAAATTTTCCTATAATATTTATGAATGCATGAATTTGAACAAAATTAAATTTAGAACGGCCAGTTAAAATGTGGTGATTAAAAAAAAAAAAGAACTTCTACAGAGTTTCTAAAGAATCATTTGTGAATTTCCCACCCGTAATGCTACTGAATCATTCGCATACTAGATCAGGCTAAATGAATGCTATAAAAAAAAGGAAATTGGTTTGGCTGGGAAGCAAGGAAACATTAATGGCTTGACCAGATCTGTATATAGTAAAGAGTAGTACCAGCTTCAGATTTTGGAAACAAAATGGCTGGTCATTATGTGTTACATGTGGCTACTGTGTACCAACTGTTCAAATGCGCAGGTGCATACATCTGACAGTTTGTTTCCAGCAATGGCGACACTCATGTCACAACTCTCTCTAAACACAGCTCTGGGTTCAACTATTCAATACTGCCCTCCTTTTTCCCTATCAATCAATACAACACTGAAATTCACATCGAGAAAAGAAATGGCAAATTATGTCTTCTACCAATCCAGTTGTGGCGTCCTGTACATCTACGAAATGCTTATACATGTTAATACATCACCAAGATTGTTTTCAAGTTGTAAAATGTGTGCACTACGAAAATATTGCTCAGTAGCAATTCCCGCTGTTTTTCCCATCCACTTATTTCTGATTTATTATATTTTGATTATGAGTACATGTAATTCCATAGGGGATTGGTGCCTAAACTCTCCTACCTAAAGCCGTGCAAAGTTACAAGTGAGACCAGATGCATTTGGGTAAGCAAGTGAAGGTCTGATAAGGACAATAATAAAGTCTTGCATTTTCCACACATCAATGCCTACATAGTATGCCTTAAATCTTGGATTTTCGCAGACGGGTTGGGTGGTTTTAATTCTACAGCACTATTTGAACACACCAAACATTTACTTAATTTGCCAAAGCATATTCTCCTTGGACACCATTCCAGTAATGAAACAACACAGGCCGAGATACACCATTTTGAAATTGGCAGCACTTTCAAAATTTCGCCAGAACTACTTCCCAGGATGAGAACTGAGTACATTATAAATGAGCCACAGGGCTTGGGAATCAATGTCTCACAAAGAGTCTACAATAGTGTCTGCACTTGGACATTGTCCAATGGCGGCTCTCACTATAAGGCAAAGACGACTGATATATCTAACAAGCTTTTGAAAGTCAGATTTGGCATGTTTCAAATGTGAACAGCCCCCCCAAAAAAAAAGTTAGGATAAAAACAACTTTTCCCCCGTTTAGTACACGACCCTTTTTTTCCCACAGCACTATACAAAATAATTCAGCGATTCACAGATTTAATTTCCAAATGCAATATTGTTGACAAAATTTTTCGAGCACGAAGCTGCCAACATGGATCCATGTGACCACACACTCGCCACATGTTACCGGCCACATCCAAAGCAAGCTGCATTACATCATGACAGGAAGTTTGAAGTAACACAAAAACTAACACAAATTACCATATTCCACGGCGGCTTTCAGGCTTCACAACTGTACTATGAAGGGGGGGAGGGGAAACAGTGAGACACAATTATACAATAAAGGCTGAACAATGAAGTTCTTTTTCAATTGACCATCTTGTACACGTACACGAGCCTTAGTTTTTTGGGTTTGAACAATCAAAAGAAAATGTACAAAGATGAAAGACTGCAGAATTAACTACTGACCCTAAACCCACGGGATATTTTGACCGGGAGCCATCCTCCATTCACTGAAATCCAACAGGACAGAATCCCCAGCCCACTTTCTTAGACTTCTTTGTACCTCGATGCCAAACCCATTATGGAAGGGTATAAGGTCAGGTGCCTACACGCAGGTGGATTGGTGCCCTCTCTTCCCCCAATTGTCTTTGCAAAATGAAAGATAACACTATTTGTTTTCATTAATTCAACCTGCCTTTCTTCCAAAACCTTTTAAAAAGCCCCCACACTTAGCCTCATCCTTCGGAAAGGCCATAGAAAGTTTACATAAAGAAATGCCCATTTTACCAGACGCACCCTTGGGTCTATGCTAGATTTGTTTAATAATACAAATTCAGTTGTTGGATCTGGCAGCTGTGAGGAGATCATTTTGCTAAATCCATGAATCCATGTAGCATTCTGCACAGCCATTCTCACCATTAAATTGAGGAGTTTCAGAACATTTTTTTAATGGGACACAAACCTCGGACAAGTAAGTGACCCACGCCACCCCTTTATACAATTACAAACAACCTTCCCAAGTCTAGGAGATTTGCCAGTGTGCAAAACTCATCACTGCATTCCTGCCATAGTATCTAATCTTTCAACCTGAGATACAGCGCTAAGCTGTATCTTTGGCAAAGTCTGTTAGAAATCCCTCCAAACCTCCCCGTCGATTCCAGAGGAACTTGGAAGGCAAGACAACAGTGAAAAGGCTGAGAATTCCACTTCATGACAGCTTATATCAGTGCAGTTAGGAGGTTTAACAAATCTTCCGTAAAATTAACTTGTATTGTCCCTCAGATTTTCCACATATGCACATTCCAGAGCATCACTTTATGGAGAAGAAAACAACGATCCCGGGGTGTAAGTGATCCAAAAGTTTCAAAAGCATTACGTCTTCACAAATCACCGCCTTTTCCCCCCAATATACTATGCCATGTTTTCCAAACTGCGTCTCCGGGTCTTTGGCTTCAGTTTGGTGAATTTAGTCTGCTTTCTGCTACAGATGCATCAAATTGTTCAGCGTGAGGCCAAAATTGAGAGCCAGTTTCTTTTGGTTGTAAGAAAAAAGTCGGAACTTTCAGATTTGGAAATTGACAGTTGACACATAGTTACCCCAGTGCTCCACTAGTCATTGATGTTGTTTATATTGCATACCACTTTTACCAATAACCAACAAATCCGATCCATTTTCCCCTTTTATAAACATGACGCCTGTGCTTATTTTAATTTTTTTTCTCTTTATAAATCAAATGTAATTTCAACCTGCTTCATCACAAATTTTGTTGTTTTTTTTACACCAATCATGGGAGAGCTTTGAATCACATCGACACAGTATTGGGTCACAATGCAAATATGGAAATATACCAGAGTCTTCAGGGTATTTTAGTTATTATTTCTTACATGCAACTGAATACTCGTGTTGCAGTGTTATCTGCTGAGTTTAGTTATAATTACAGGAAACCGCTGGCACAAGTTATCTGCTTATCAAGTGATCTGCTGACAAGTTTCTTCCCCTCCCATTTCCCACCCCACCCCAGTCAGATTGGTCCCCTGTCTTGGTTTTTTCCCCGAATCGGCGAATGAAAAGCAGAGAGATTCAACAGACTGCGGGCCATTAGCCTGCTGGCGTAAATGAGCATTTGTTTTCTTTGTTTGTTTCTTTGTTTACAGGATGACCTTGCCGATGATGATTCCAACCAGAATGGCCACGACCAGGGCCACCACCGAGGGCATGTTGTTGACACGGGTCTCCGTGATGGAGGGCTGCACTGACGTCATCTGGCTGTCACCGCCGGCCCTACGCTGTCGCACCCCGTCCTGCAAAAACATCCAAACAAAAGGAGGGAGGAAGGAAACAGATGCATTACAGCTTGCTCTGTTATGTCAATGATTTAAAATGCAAAATTTTAGTGTTTTGGTGGTTGCAAAGGAGTGTGGGTAGAACTAGGCCAATGAAAGCTAAACGTAAATGTCAATTCTAGAATTAAAAGCACTGTTTGTACAACATCCTGCTTATAACCAGGAAAATTGTAGGTCCAAAGTCGTAGTAGTCTGTTTTCCATTTCTGATTATACGAGCTGATTTATGAAGTCCTAAGGACCTTGTTTTAAAGTGGTTCAACCACCCTCAACCCTTTCCCCAGAGAAAAACGTCAAACTGCCGCTCTTGCCTTCAAGGCAATGACTGAGAAAGTTAACATTTGTGATCTGCTGAAACAATACTTGTATTTTAAATGGAGAATGAAATTATCAAAGGAAACAAAAAACACACCAAAGAATTCCTTGCTACAATTGGGATTCCATTTGACCAAGAGATATAGGGTTTGTGACTAGTGTTGAGGGTCTGAATTTCGAATCCAGCGGCTGGATAAGTGGCGACAAGTGACTTTACTTACTTCCCTTCACACAGGACCATAAAAGATAACACTGGCCTGATGAGATGTATTTGCATGGGAATATTTTACTATTTTATAAAGAGTTCTTCACGCCGCGGTGCTTCTCGTTCTTGGTTCCAAACTGACCAGTGAATAAAGGCTAGTGGCACCTAAACTTACTCTTAGGCTTGAGTTCTCTGTCCTCAGATTACTGACTTCCTGTCTGAGCGTCCTACATTCCTCCAGCACTGACTCCAGGTCCTTCTCCGCCGTCTTCCCTTGAGTCTCTGCTTTGGCCGGTTTACCACCGCTGCCAGGTTCTACCTGCAGGGGCATTCAAAAGATGTACAGTCGACAGCGGATACAAAGGGCATTGCTGTAATAAAGTACTGTTTACGAAAAGCAACATGTGAGGAACCGAATTGGTTAAACTTCTGCCGGTTTTCTTTGCTTTCAAGTCTTTTAATGATAAAAAATCTCTTTATGACAAGGTGATTTGGTCCCTCTAACATCCCCAGTGCTATTTCTCTAGGCATGTCATTAGGGAGCGTCACAGAAAGAGAAACAGGTATCAGAATTGGTCGCCCCTTCTCAGGGCATTCAAGGAGGAGCTTCTTCCTGTTCCAAAATGTCCACATTTTCTGAACATTCCGCAGGTTTTCTTGATTTTACTAGGACACAACTCCTACTATGTTTGTCGTCAACCCTGAAATCTCTGAATTTTCAGTTAGGTCAAAGCTCCTACCAGCACATAACACAAAGTGTCAGAATTTAAAAGTAACCAACCCATCTCACGATAGCTTCCGAGGAAAGACTTCTGACATGTAGAGCTGACGAGTGGTTGCTCACATGATCTCTGACTTATCAAGAGTCGTCAGTGTTGTAAAGTCAGGGAACCGGACAAAAATGATAGACATAAACCTCCTCACATACTGAAGGGTACTGGTTAAGACAAAAGAAATGAAAGAAAGGAAGGGATCACTTACCACAGAGGCAGCTTGTGTGGCTTGACTGGCGGGCAGCTCAAATACACATTTTAGCTTGGTGTCCATCAGAGCACTACTCTCTTGTGTCTTCCACTGAATAAAGAGGGGAAAAAAGGTCAGGGTGTAATTAACCTTCCCTTCTTGACACTTTAAACCATCCCAACCATCCAGAGCCAATCCAGAGCCCTGCAGTGCATTCTTTACGCTAGAAAAATTAAGACATCCGGCCCTGCTTAAAGTAAAAGTGGCTGGGCTGCACCTGTTGAATTCTTTCAAACGTTTGATTTGGGCAGAATTAAACCTCGTCCCTTAGACCGGGGAGTCAGGTTGGCATAGTACTTATTTCCTTTCCGTTCACTTCTGCAGCCTGGGTACGATTCCTGGCTCAGTCCACATGTGGATTGGGTTTTCAGTCCCTGCATGATTCCTTGACGTCTTACCCAGAATAGTGTTCTGTCTTTTCCTCCCAACCCAAACCTGTAACTTCTTCATATTGTCTCCTCTCAATACCAGAAATACTAAATGACATGAACCTTTATGGATCTTCCACATATTGACCATTGTGTACCAACTCAATGGCCCATTCTTTGTACTCTAATGCCCTGGGCCTTTAAGCTAAGTTGCGGCCTCCATCCTGCAAAATCCTCCAACTGCCCCCCACGTAAAAATGCTCCACAATCTTCAAAACTCTCCATTCTTTCTCTTGTCTTTTCCTTGCATCTGAGCCCTCCCAAAACAAGTACAATTTTGTATAGCTCTGCAGTTGTTAGATCTTGAAGGGATGACTGCACTGTGTTCCCCTTCTTTATACAAAGTATATGACCAAGTATCCCCGCTCAGCCAAAACTCAACAGTTTACTGCCTGTTGGAGTTTGTTGGCTGAGTACTGATACAGCAAGTGACTGTTGGAGGTTGAGTACATTGCACCCCACCCGGCAGCGAAAGGATGTTGGAATTTGACGGGTTGAGTCAGCCTTCTAGAAAAAATGCTGAGGGGGTTAAATTAATCAACTCGGCCAACCACTGGAAACAGCTCAACAAGGGCTGTGGAAGATCTGAGATGATTGCTGTTAAGAAAAGTGAAGATCGAAGACACTGATGCTGATATGAAGAGCGTACCACTGTGTTCAACCTTTGAGGTATTTCAGCATTAGTATGGACAGCTCTTAAGGTTCAAGAATGGTTCTGGTGTGACTGTTATCAACAGAAACACCGGTGAGCTGCATCGAGACCTTTGAATTTATCCACGTAAACACAGGGTCAACTTACCACTTCTTCTTGATTGACTTCGCCCGGCGGTGCAATGAGCGACTGCACCATGAACTTATGTTTGTTTTTCTCATTGGGATCATATTCAAATGGCTGTAGCATGACTGTGGAGATAAGAAACACAGATGGACCATTACTTCTTTCACTAAGCAACCTTCTTCGGGCCAGTTCACACTTTAGGGGACATGCCAAAGGGAAAGCGAATTCACAGGCAAAACATTTGCCGCAAAATACGCTCGAGTTGAAACGTTCTTCAACTTATGCAAATTCGCAGAGCGAATAATTGATTTGATGTCACATATTTGTGCTTGTGTTCTTTTTCCTGTCCTTACAGTGAGCAGTGGCTCCACTCTCCAAAATCTGTCAGCTATAAGGGTCTGACTGGACACATTACACTGTGTGATACATTTACGGCAGGGCTCTGAAGGGCCGAACAGAGCAGGTATACTTGCCCAGGATGGGCAAGGCTCAACTTGGAGGTTTTTGGAAGGTACCATGCTAGGAGTATTGAAGAAAATTGACTTGAGCTGGCCTTGAATCTCATCAATACAGTAGAGGTGCCTACCAACTCTAGGCCTTAGCTGTCTCAGTAATGGCCAAAGTCTTGGGAACCGCTGTGAGGGGCATACAAGTAATGCTAGAAGAAGTAACAAGTATCTTCTGTTTTGACTTGTTGGGTCTAACTCCTAACATAAGTAATGGAGTGGGGCTCCTCTTCCTAAGAGGCCTATGTACATTTGCAAGAAAGAGATTCACTGTCCACTTTGTCAAGACTTCTGCATCGACTGCAAAAGACCTACGTCACAATGAAGTCACGGTTTGTTTACATATGTGCTTTTCCTATGGCAGTCAGGTGGGACGCAGTCCATCAAGTCCCCACTGGAAAGCACACATGTAAACAAAACCGGACATCAATATGTACTGGAAATTCTTGCTGGATAGAGATGCCGAGTGTGAGCATCCCTTCCGACCGTGCCAATTTCACTTATGGTCTTTGCTGCAAAATGTGAACACACTATGGGGCTGGCATACCCGAGACTTTGACAGACTCCTTTGGCTGGACGATGCCACTGTTGGGCCTGACGCAGTACCGCCGAGGGGCTGTGGTTTTGATCTTGAAACAAACCGTCTTCTCTGAGGGATTGCTCAGCTTCAGTTCAGAGGATACCACTTCAGTGAAAGGACCTATAACAGAGGACAAAGAGAAAAAATGTCATGAGCCTTTTGCAATAAGGTGTCCACTGTTTTGGAACAAAATTGGGATACCTCCAAAACCCACACCTCCAAATTAAATGTACCATTTATTTGGTGGGGAAACTGGTGCCCCAAACCTGCATTTTTTCAAAACATTGCTGAAAACGGTAAGGTGTCCCTGTCACATGTGAAACCAGTTTTCTTAAAAATGTCATACTGAGTAGCTTGAAGAGTTTAGATGCAAAAGCTCATAAATGACAGTTTCAAAATGGAGGAGGAACCATGCATATTACAAACACAGTTTACTGGACAATTTAAATTCTTTTTCCATTAAAATGTTCAAGAGGTCCAAAGGTATGGAACAGACAATCCCTACTTGTGCACAAAATAATGGCTCTATTTCTTTTAAAAGCTGCTTTCCTCAAAACAGGTGGAAAATGGATTTATCTGAAAATGCTCCGAAACATTCCAAAACAGCCGATAAAGTTACAATGTTATTTACTGACAGTAGCCATGTAACTGCTAGGATGACTTTTAGTGGGCCATCATTAACAGTGTGAAAAATGCAAAATGTACAAGCTTATATAAATTACAACTCCAGCTAAGATGAGGCAGGTGTCCACTTTCAGAGGTGGGAGGAAAACCCTCCGAAAACACTCCAAGGAAAACCCACAAAGTCAGTTAAGGGCTGAAAATCTAATCCACATGCCTACCTGGGCAGGATTTGAACTCAAGCAAGGAAAATGCCCCAGCGCCAACCTGACTGACCCCCAACATATAATGCAATAGACTGATTGCACCTGCCAAGTCACATAACCAATCTTGGGTATAAAATATCAACAAACATGGCATCCTCCCATAGCAATTTGTGTTTCAAGTGTTGTTTACCAAAAACAAAGCCAATTTTCAGTTTTGCACTTAGCACATCAGTAGTCTGAGTGCTTTACCAACCTTGGTAAATGACACTAAGGACACACTTTGCTATGGGGGACGCCATGTTTGTTGATATTTGATACCTATTCTAGGTTACATTGTACATGACTTACTGGGCGCAATCAGTCTATTAACAGCTCAGTTATTCAGATGGGCCCCTCTACATTTTATGCCCATCCACAAATGTGTCCAGTTGCCACAAATGGTACCTCCAAAAATCATGCAAAGACCTAGCTCCATTACACTGGCCCAAATACCAGATTTCTTTGCACTGTGTGCTCCAAAGCAATGCCACGCAGCTTCAACTGAGATGTCAGTAAAACGTTTTTCCACGCATAAGCGGGTGGATCGTTGGGCTGGTTATTTTGCTTCTCAGAGAAGTGGAATATTGAACCCAACAGTTCTTAAGGTAAAAAGCGGTTTGTATCTGTAGACTTCACCGAGTGTAGGGCATGATTGGTCAATCTGTGTGATTGCTTGATCTTTGCACAATCACTCAATCTTATTGCACGATTTGTCAACGATTCCACCATCAGTATTTTTCATACAAATTCCTGGTTGTGCAAGACCAGTTCAAAAATGAAAGTATAGAGGAAGATTTCATACAGAATCAGAGTGATCAGTCAATCGTGTAGATCAGCCAATTGCACCCAACATTTCTAGTTTAAAAGAGCCAGCACTTTCCTTCATTCCTTAGGCTAAAAGAAAAGGGAACTCTTGCTGCTAGACTAGTCATTTTGGTTGACTCTGCTGTCTTAGCAAGAAAGTAAATTAAGATGAAATCTGAACTTGCTCCATTTGGACTTGTTTTCATTGTATTCACAAACACGAGCTAAACTCCCTGAATATGGCATCTCAAAAGTACAGATCCTGTGTGCTGACCACCATCTGACTAAGCATAGGCCTACATAGCCCTTTGAATGCAAGCAAGACAAAACCATTAAAAATAACCCTTGCTAGGCCCCCAATGTTAGGTCATGTAGGCCTACTGGGCCTTAGCCCCACTAGTATGGCACAGACTATCACTCCCGATCTATCCTTAGCCACACATCCGTATACGCATTTTCGCGTCGGCATATTGAACAATCCGGGGTACCCACTTATCATCGTGGGCGCAATTTCTTTGCACACAAACATGATTGTTGACCTTTCTGCTTTCTAAAAACCATTTATTGAATGATTTCACTCACGTTATTCAGGTCAAAATACCTAAACTGCTGCCAAAGTTTTGGAAGAGCCTATTGGTACATGTAGTATCTCATCGCTCAGTCCGTGTATTACATATGTCTTGCCATGGAACAGCCGTCGAGACGATGAGGGGTCAAGTGACGTAATGCTCAACGACCTTATTTTAAAGATGGCGACTGAGAGAGCGAGCCCATTAGATTGAATGGATAAAGGCAAAAAGACTGGAAAAAACCTGATTAACGTGAGTGACATCATTCAATAAAAGGTTTTTAGAAAGCAAAAAGGTCAAGAATCATGTTCGTGTGCAAAAGAAATTGCGCCCACGATGATAAGTGGGTGCGCCGCTATGTTCAATACGCCGACACAAAAATGCGTATACGGATGTGTGGCTAAGGATGGATCGGGAGTGAGAGTACGTGCTACACTAGGGGGCTAACTGGGCCTAGGCCCAGGCAACATCATCCGTACTCAGTGATGTCAATACAATCTGATGACCCCATCCTGACATGTTGGAATAATGTGGGCTCTATTGTGGTTGCTTAAAATGAACAAAAGTTGTGACCGATTCACGAAAAAATAAAGGCCTCGCATGCACTTTATTTTTGAATTCTTACCTCTGAACCTCAACTCGTTTGGAGGATCAATCTCAAGTATTTGATCCAACTTCGACATTTTGTGACGGTATTCGCCGTTCGACCTTTACTTTTAAATATACAATTTGCAATACAGTGAATGTAGTTGCAATCTCTTGACTTGAAATGTACACTAACGGGCAAAATATCTACTTTATCCCACAAAGAAACCTGGTAGAAAGAATGTTGGCCTAACATGCGACAGTCGGGACTCTACCGCATTTACCAAAGTACAGCCACTACGTTTTAGGTCAATGCACTATTTCATGGTACCCTAATCTAATCTAATTGGTAACTGCATGCCCAGTGAAAGTCTCCTGACTAAAATATACCACTAGAGACTAGTGAGGGCGTTCTTCTACTCAACGGCTTCGGGTGCTGGAAGAAGGCCTGGCCGGTACAGAAAATAACAATAATAATTGAAGAAAAAGTACAATCAATAAAAAGCCTCGGGGTTGAAATTTTTTGAAATCTTGTGAAATATGTTGCTGACTTAAGAAAAATTCTTCCACTTTGGAGGTTATGTCGTGTGTGGGCGGACCCATGAAATCCATTAGGGGGGCAAATCATTGACGATTTCTTTAGTTAAAAAAAAAATCAAAAAAGAGAAAATAATACTAAAAAATAACTAAATTAAATGCCCAATACAATGTAAACAATGTATGTCATATGTGATGTTTCATCATCGTTTCTGCTTGTCCCCAAAAAGGAGACCAAAAAAAAAAAACAAACAAACCGGCCTGACCACCCTTCCCCCAGAAAAATTCCCGGATCTGCCCCTCCGTAGTATATCAGCTTGTGTAGAGTAGCAGTGTCAAGCTAAACATGAACACGTTGCCTGCAATGATATCATTATATGCTTTAATGATGATCTTGTCCCTATTCATAAACGTAGGCCTACTTGCTTTCATATCGCTTATGTAGGCGCTAGGCCTAAAGCTAGCTCCGGAGAATTCAGCCTGTGACGAATGTGTACATTTTAAGGTCATGTCACGTGACAATTCAAATGAATGCATCAACATAGCATTTGACTATTCCTAACAGTAACACATCCCATATCCACTGGTCTACGAAGAACTATTGAAAAGTCTTGCAGGTGTATCTTTCCGATGAGAATAATATTTAACTGTATTAATAGGTTTTTATTCGACGTTAGTTTAAATCTAGTTGAAACAAAAATTAATTAAAACATCCACATACGCATTTTGTTTCTATTTTTTCAGTTAATTATTCGTTGTTTTTTTTTCGATGCATGACTGGTCATGTGAGCGAAACTGCGACAGGCGCCTTGTCAATTAATCTAAACGTGCAGCTAACAGGTACTCGGAAGCCTCGCCGTCAGTATTCTGCCGAATTGTGGCGCACCTGTTGCTTGATGGATGGGTATTCTATCCACCGGTTCAAGAGAAGTTGGCTACGAGTAGTTCAAGGATAGGTGGCCTTGTGAAAGATTATTCCGAGGATACAACTTGGCTTTCGGTTCAAAGACAGCTGTTGAAATTTTGCTCACATACAGACAGCGTGTTGGTAAAGCCAGAAAGTAATAGAGGCCTATAGTAAAATAATTAATTGAGAAATATGTAGGTTTTGACTTAATTTAAATCGAACTGAAATCGGATGCCATCCCTATCTGAATTATAATGAAGAATGCACTCCTGCATCAAATTATGCAAATCAAAAAATCGACGAAACAAAGCAAAATATATCAATCACTTAGTAATTAAAGAAACAGTCGTTTTTGCCAAATGTGTTTAATTCAAGGTCGTTTTCACAAGATACCAGTAGGCAGTTGGCGAAAGAGTCCAAGTCTTCAAAGCCTACGAAACAGTAGTTTAGTTGTTAATTCTACAAAGGACACGGTGATTTCATCGTGGAACAGCTTTTTAAATCGAGAAAATATTAACAAATTCTTCTTCGAGCATGGCTTTTGTGTAAAACTTGTAAAATATAAGACAAGAAAGGATTCCGCATTGTGGGTGCTTGTAACATCTAAGGGAGTTGAGGGGGCTTGCTCCCCCCCCCCATGGCTCTTAAAACGGACAAAATGAGCAAGAGTAGTCTGATGTCGGACGTCTGAAACGGAATGCCTTTTAAAACGGTCGCATGCTTGCGGAGAAATCTCATGTTGTACTTTCCCGGTTTTTAATTGGTCCTTTAAATCTTGTACTGCTCCCTCCCTTAGGAAAATTGCTGCTATTTGTACTGGTCCAAAGATTCGCAGTCCGTCATCTTTGAATGACTACCGAATGACATCCATTTTGACGAAATGCTTTGAAAGAAATATCTTAACAATTCTGATCAGCTTCTAGTTACATTTAAGGGAAATAGATGGTGACGCCACACTGACACTTCTACATTATGCGCCTACGCACCGAGAAAAACTGCTTATTTTGTTCGCATTCTTTTTGTGGACTTCTCATCGACTTTCAATACCATCCAATCACGCCTTCTCGTAGCCAAGGTACCAGCTGTGAATATAGCCCCGAGGTTGATCCTTTGGATACTTGACTTTCTTTTAAATCAAACTCAGTTTGTTCGCTATCAATTTGCTCAAATCCCCAGGATTTAGTTCACATGGTTCTTCTGAAGGTAAAGCCCCCCCCTCCTCTTGGTCACAATCTATACCGATGATTGTAGAGGAAGTGATTCAGTACATCTCACTAAATATTCTGGCGACGCTGCCCTTCTTGATTTTTCCAACTCTGGCAAAATCTACCATAGGGAAGTTGCTAGGTTCAAGGATTAGTTTGACAACAACTGTCTTAACCTTAATGTAAAACAAAAGAAAATAATGATATAGTTGATTCCGAAAGAAATTATTGCCACTGCCCGATTTGTTTATAAATGAGGAAATAGAACGTGTCAATGAGTACAGGTATTCGGGCACTATTCTGGATGACAGATTAACAGATGACAATTTTAACTCCAATGATCATATCCATTCTAGATGCCAGTCTCGCCTTTATTGCCCAAGGAAGCTGAAATCATTTCATGTCAGCAAAGATATTTTTCAGTCTTTTTATTGCTGTTTTATTGAGTCTGTTTTGACATTTTCCTGTATGTGCTGGTACGGTGGACTAAGCTTACGGGTAGAAAAATGTGCTAAACAAGGTTGTTAACTTAGGCGGGAAGATTGTGGGTGAAACTGAAAGGCAGCAGGGTATGAGTGATTTGTGCGAAAGGCGAGTGGTACAAAAAGGCCATTGCTTGTGACGACCAATATGTATCAGCACACAATCATAAATTTCCGTATGGAAAACACTGTCGATCATTTACAGTTAAGCCCCAAAAATGGAGACTGAGAACACTTTGGTTTTATTCCATTTTATTTATGGTATAGAATACAAAGCAATGCAGCAATTTTGGTTTCTTTATTGTCGACTTAAATCAACATTTTTGGTTTTTATGCATGTCCATTAGTATTCATACCCCATGACCAGTGGCATAGCCTTTGTTTGCAATAACAGCCTCCAAACGGTTCTGATAGTTGCTGATCAAGTTCCTGCAGACCTCAATAGGAATTTACGCCCACTCCTCTTTTGCGAAGGTCTCCAAGTCCATGAGGTTAGAGGGTCTTCTTGCTGAACTCAAGCCTTAAGCTCTTTCCACAGATTTTCTATTGGGTTCAGATCTGGGATATGAATTGGCCAGTCCAAAACATTCACATCGTTCTCCTTGAACCATTTCTTGTTTCGCCGTGTGTTTGGGTCGTTGTCCTGTTGGAATATCCACTGCTGCCCCAGGTCAAGTTTCTCTCCCGACTGTTTGATATTTTGCTCCAATATCTCGACGTATTGCTCCTTTTTAGGATGTCATTTATTTTGACGAGATTGCTGGGCCCACTGCAGGCGGAGAAACATCCCCAAAGCATGATGCTCCTGCCACCGTGCTTGACTGTTGGGACCGTGTTCGTCGGTTTGAACGCTTCACGTTTCCCCCTCCAAACGAATGCCACATCCTGTTTTCAAAAAGCTCCATTTTTGTCTCATCAGACCGTAGCATTGATAACCAAAAGCCTGGATTTATGTCAATATGTGCTTTTTGCAAAGGCTAAATGGGCTTTTACATGCCTGGGCTGTAGAAGTGGAGTCTTCCTTGGCTGGCATCCACAGAGGCCCCCATTGTGCAATGTCCGCTGGAGTGTTTGCCTTGATATGTTGGTCCCAGAGTCACTCAAATTTGGCTCGGTAGCCCCAGGATGCCTCTCGCACAACTTTTCGGGCCAGTCTTGGCGTCATCTTTTGGCTTCTGACTACGTCCCTTGAGATGCTTTACGGTGTGAAACTCCTTGTACTTGTTGGTTATGCTTTGTACTGTTGCCACTGGAACCTGACATTGCTTTGAAATAGCTTTATAGACTTTGCCATCCTTGTGACCATTCACGATGTGCAGCCAAAGATCTTCACTCAGTTCTTTCTTCTTTGCCATGTCAACGGTTGTGCTGCTGATCATGAAGTGAGCATGAAAACACTGACTCCACTGAATTTATGCCAATTTATTGGAACACAGCTTAAATGATTGCATAAGAGTAGTAAAATTTTGGGATGACATTCAAACCGATAACCACTTTTTCAGACACCAACAAAAGCCTGAATTTCTTAATCAATTATGGGGTATGAATACTTACGGACATGCATAAAATCCAGAAATGTTGATTATGTAACCTTTAAGTTGACAATAAAGAAACCAAAATTGTTGCATTGCTTTGTATTCTACCACAAATAAAATGGAATGAAACCAAAAGTTCTCAGTCCTCCATTTCATACACTAAAACATGAAAATAACAATTTCCACATAGGATATGAATAATTTATACTATGTGTATAGAAGTAGGCCTACCCGCAATAGAATTAAGTTTTCTTCCTCAAATCCGTACAACTTCTGAATTAATGTTAAATAATTATCCAACTATCTTTCAGTTGTGAGTGGTTTACACGCTGTTAGTTGCATATTAATATAGTAGCTCAATGTTTTCCCATTGTTTTTCAAATGCCCTACATTTTGTGTGTAATCATTTTTATGTGTATGTAAATGTAGATGTTTGTTTGTAACGATTTGTATGTATATGTATTCAACATAATTTCTCATTATTCTATACAGGAAGACGATTTTGAGGGGCGTGATGCAGTGGCTTGATGATCAAACTTTAAATATGCAATTAATATGCCAAAAATCATTAACATTTCTTTCTAAAGTAACGCCACATACACATACATTCAGTATACCCATTTGGCCATAACTTTGACCTAACCTACATCTCAGCCACTCTGTCACCTACGAAAAATTGCACCCAAAAAAGACAAATTCGGAGGAAATCTGGAGGCAATATTTTGAACGAATAACCTTCACAATAATTATTAAACTCCATTCGGATATCAAGAAATTAATTCGGATATCAAGAAACTGAACTGAACTGAACTGAACTGAACTGAACTGAACTGAACTGAACTGAACTGAACTGAACTGAACTGAACTGAACTGAACTGAACTGAACTGAACTGAACTGAACTGAACTGAACTGAACTGAACTGAACTAAACAGGAGAAAAATCTCAAACACGCGAAGAGTAATACTGCAATATGTTCCAGACATGTTTTGAAACCAGTTTCTTTTTTGCCATGGTCAAACCTTATTGTGTCAAAATAGAGGAGTCTTACAGAAAGTGAAATTGCTGGGGTTAATATAGAGGTGAAATGTGTACATCAGGCATCCAATTCTGTGCAATAAACTACTGGGCACGGCAAGAATCAGACAGTGTTCAATGTGTGTGCGTCGTCCCCACCGCCGATTTCAGCCATCAAGTTTAATTTGCAAGGTATCAGAACCTTTCACTGGATTTCTTGAAATAAGCTAGAGAAAGAATTGTAAAAGTAAAGCTCTGTGGCATTTATCAGATTTCAAACACCTGTAATGTTGGATGCCCAGGTGACACGTATCATCCTGTTTGCACGGTTTTATTTATTTCGAAAACAAGTTTCGGCGGTCGAGTGCGCACTTGCATGACAATGTCTCTGAACCGGAGGACCGGGAGTGGCACTTGTAACAGCGCCCTCATTACTGGGAAACAATTTTTTAAACATCGACTTTAAATAACAGTGGCTTCTCCGCACACTTCTGATTCCATCAAAAATTATTTGTTGCTCTTTGAACTTTAGTGATTTTCACAAACAATCTCTTTCATTTGAAGCTTGTTTTATATATTCTCATTAAAAATTGAACTAATAAGCCAGTAGCCTGTTTTCCAAAGTCAAGGGATCTAAACCGAAACCACAGCCTCAATTAGACCGCAGCTTAGGTTCATGTGACTGACGGTGCTCCTGCTGTGTGGCGCGCACTTTCGTGTTTGTGTTGAGTCTACTCAATCCATCCAGCTGACTGTCACGATCAGACTTTATAAGTTCTGCAGCCAGTAGCACTTGGTCATAAAACTTCGATACGAGTGGAGCCGGGGTGGCGGGGTCCGGATGTATTCATATATACATGTACTTGTAGAAATTTTATGATCGGGAGGGTTGATCGAAAGAAGCCCCCAGTTTAGGAGCTGATCCATTTTGGAGCGAGGTGCACCGTCCGATGCTAGGCTCCAGCAATAAATGCGCTTAAGGTGCACAGTAAACAAGTCGCTTTATTAACTTGGTATTGTGCTGGTATTGAGACTCGCACCGGCTGAATGAAAGGATCTGCCCTGTGTGACTAGAAGCTCAGCTGGGGTCCAAGCAAGCCTTGTCAACTTGGCTGTGCGTTCATCAGGAGTCGTACGTTTCCGGCGTGTTGGGTGCCAAGATCGGGTTGCCTGGGTCGCCTTTGTACGGCGCGCTGTCTCGCCAAATGGTCTGAAAACTGGGACATTGGAGCCAACTGTCAGACGAACCTCATCACATCTCATCTCAATCTTATTAACCTTAATGCTGCCTGCAAAAGTTGCTGGCCGCTCTTTATGATGAAGAGCTAGCGGTGACTCTTCTTTAGTCAAGATTAAATGCCCCAGATGCGGCTGCGACTCGATGCTAGGAGAAACAATGGTCAAAACCCCTCTCCGATACACGGGTGGAATTCCTCTTGCATCGTCTCGTCCATGGAGGACCAGGAGAACTAAAAGTGAATCCAGAATGGAGTTCAAGTACATCGTCTTCAGCATTTATTTCTTACTATACTTCGCTGATTCATTGTGTTCAGAACAGAATCACATCCAGGTAAGCATTGGCACGCATGGTAAACCTGCTCTAAACTTCTAAAGAGTAAAGTTTTGGAAGTGGGTCTGTGGGCTAATTAGATTTCAAACCAGCGTTTGTTTGTTTGCTTTAGAATTAAACATATCACTGTAGGTGTGAAAACTGACAAAACTTAGTCACCTTGAAACTTGCTAGTCATGTATTTACCTTGGTCTTTAAATGCACTGCATACACAGTGTCAATAATGACTTTTCTGAGTGTGTGTATGGATATTTTGGGGGGGGGTGTTGTGTGAACTTGAGATTAACCTTGGGTTGATTTTCCACCCCCCTCTGTGATTAGTTCTTTGAGGCAATGTACAGTCATGATAGTACCAGCCAATTTCTCCAAATTTAGTGAAGAAAAATATCTGCACGAACCACATCAAGGAGGACAATTGAAACCAAAAGGGACAGAACAACCTTGTAGTGTAAATCAGTCGATAATTAGTTTGTCATTTTCAATTCTTCAAAATCTTGCCAATCCAGCCTTTAAGGCCAAACACAGCCATCTCGTGGTTTTTTTTATGTGAGGTCATATAGGGTTTAGACAGACTCCCCAGTAATGTTGTGGCATCTGTCATTGATTGTGGTAGCTGCAGTGTCTTGCTGTTAAAAGCAGCAGTTTGACCAGTATGCTTGAGTGGTTTGGAGACCCGTACTGGGAGGTTTTGCATTGAGGTAGCTTATGACACAAGTGCTTGAAGTTCCTTTTCCAGTCAAGACTAAATTTCAGACAGTAGAAACAAACAAAGCGATAGAAATTCAGTTGTTATTTAAGTTATACTCCGAGTCCTTTTTTTTTTTCAATTGTTGGGGCACTTTGCATTAGAAGTGGAAAAAAAAGTGTTACGGCGAACAGAAAAATAGGGCACGGGCGAGCATAGTAGGCCTGGTACTCCTGAAAAGAATAGCCCCGGGTGTTTTGTCGGTAACAATGGCCGTATTGTCGGAGCTGGCGTTTGAATTACGGGCTTGATGTAACTTCTTCTATTGTTGGCAGCAGCTCGTATTGAGAGCTCAAACCCTCCAGGGGGAGTGACATCAAGAAGGTTGCATTGAGTCATTATCATCCATTGATAGCACTTTTTCCTGCCTTCTTTTTATCCATTCAGGTACAGTATTTTTTAGCAATTTTTTTTTTTAGAAACCTCTCTCTACCTCTTGTAAATTTGGAAGGGTAGTAAATTAAATTATTTTGCAGTTATTGGTGCCGTCCATGCAATTTATTCTTAAGGCCTATCGATAGATACACTGCTTTAGGCAGACGGAAGGTTCGATACTGTTTTTTTAAATTCAAATTTAAAGGGCAGAACTGTACGTTTAAAATTATGCATTCCTCACTACTGGCAAATTGTTGTCCAAGTTTAAGTTTCAAAACCCTTTGTCGCTTCATGTCACCCCAGGACTGTTTTGGAATGGCTGTGTTTTGTTTTTGTTTTCAGGAAAATGCCTCGAAATTATCAAGCCATCCGCTCAGCACTCTGCAACAGTTGGAAGAGCACAAGACATACAAAGGTAACCCTACTTCCAGTGTTACTGATGCGTCACCCTTCAATGCGTGAAGCACAGTTGAGTGGCTCCTGTCATTGTGATCCTTGTTGGGCCAACATAAAATCTTTAGTGCATCCGGCCGGAAACCCACTTCAAATGGAGTGTGCCGGTTCTCCCGTTCATTGTGCTCAGTGATGTACATAATGTACAGTACACCGACTCTACATGTGAAGTTAGATGCTAAACCTTGATTCAAATTGATGGATTTCCTATGTTTTTTATTCAGTCGGAAAACCAGAAAGCAACCCTGTTTGTGTATGCCCAGTGGAAATGTTTGCAGGAATTAACATAATAAATGCTATGAAATTTCAATGCTATTTGTCCATAGCTGCCTTGAAAACTGTAAACAGATATCTGTTTCCTTGAATCTTTTGGGACATTTTGTGTGAAAACAAAGAATTAATGTACCGGTTTGTGTTTTAAAAATCTGGAAAAAAGTATCTGTCAATGCATTCCATCCTGAGTTGGTCAAGGAATTATTATTGTGATGATCTGCACTTGAATAATAATAATATAAAATGTGTTGGACATTCAATCATATGAATCAAAGTGGCAGTACAGTCCAAGACAAGTAAAAAAGTAGCAGTTTGTCAAAAACAAGGTCAGCTCTGTGTGACCTCTGCTTGCTTCAGTTGCTCGCTGAAACTGGAAATACAGGAGGTGAGAAAGTTGGGAAAACAGTTCACAATACAATAATAAATGTACATGTTGCTCTTAAGCACAGTCTGTTGATCTGTGCGATCGCTTGATCTCTGTAAAATCTGTCAACTTTGCTGCATAATTTGTCAGCTGGTTCACCTTCACGTAGCTGTTCTAAGTCATAGTTGTGAAAGATTGTGCTAAAAAAGGTAAACCTGCTTCCGGTAAAGTTACAAATATCGGACAAGATCGACCGACAGTGATACATGTACATGTAACAATTCTGGTGGGCTGATCAACCATTCATGCCCAAACATAGCCATGGCCTTTAAGCATAAGGTCAACAGTCATAATCATTTGATTGAAAACATTGTACATGTAGTTTACTGTGAGTAGTGTCATGCATCAATTTGAGTGTTTGAACACTGGTCCCAAATGGTCATTATAGCATTACAAATGCAACATGGAGCCCATCAAAGGGCCAATTATTTTGCTCAACAGCTGGTACAAGTTGTCACCAGTGTATGGGGGTGGTGTGTGGTCTACTGGTTTGGATTTGTGACTTTAAGTGAGAGGTCGGAGGTTCGAATCCAGCCAACATATTGTGACCTTGCGCAAGTCATTTTATCCAGACTTGCCTCTCACTCCACCCAGCCGGTTGTGAAAGTGGCATCTGAGCTGTGGGGGCCTATAGACGGTGCAAAAATACCAGCTGCCAAGTAAATGCCTGATAAGTAGGGTTGTTGTACATGTTTTAAGCATTTTGAGATGTCGGTGCAATGAAAGAGCACCACATAAAAGCTTCATTTATTATCGCTTTGTAATCTGATGTTGTGATTAGTCAACATACTGTGAATACATGCACATTTTTACAGCCATCTTTTTAATGTTCATTAAGTGTGTCTTTCCTTTCAGATAAGACCGTGTAAATAAAATAATGTAGTTTCCCATCCCTACCTATAGACACCTCCTTTTTTTGTTATCCAGTTTTCTCTTTTTGAAGGGAGGTGGGACAAATGCAAGTTTGATGCTTGTTAAATAAAGTAAAAACTAAAGTGTCAGCAAAAGGCCATCTGAAAAATCTGCTAGCTAAAAAAAAAGACTCCCATTAAAAATTCTGGATGAGAATCTGGCTTTGTTGGGGGTCCTTTTACTCAACCTAATGCTGTTCGTTATAGGGGCATGTGTATATCTTCGTCTGGGTGCAACTCCCTGTATTCTTTCTACAAATTACTGGAGCTCAACTGTTTTCTGAAGCAGAAATATTAGACAAAATATTTCAGTAGTGCAGGATGAGGATTAGGGGCTAATCTTATATACTAGTACCCGTACCTGTTGGGTTTTTAAAGTGCATCCATTCAGAATCAACTGCAAGCAATTATCCTTTGAGGAAACACGGCTATCCTGCATGAACGCATGGCTTTAAATCGCGGAGGCCACCTGGCATTCTGTAACTCAAAACACCAACTGGCCAATTATAATATAACAAACATTCAGCGAGTGCCACTAGCCAGGCCCTGGAGTGTGTGCACATGCTGATGAACGTGGTAAGTGGGTGGTGCTATGCAGTTGTGACCGCATCCCGCAAATGGAGTCGTAAGACCATTTTTTTTTCAGTAATTTTTTATTCAGTTTGTAGAAGAAAGAGCAGACTGATTTCTTTGTTTGGATGCACTGCTCACTTTTGGAATCTTGATGAAAATGGACATTAAGTGAAAAAGTTGAGGGTTCCCAGTGATTTCAGTTAAACAAGGTTCTTTCAAAGGTATTGTACATGTACATACTCAACAGGGGCTCATGGCTTAATGACTCATTTTGTTAAGCTGGGTTACATTTGGACTGTATTACCCACCAACCATATGAACCTAGTTCTCACGATGAAGTGTTGAGTCTAACACACATCGCAATATTTCCTATGACTAAGACCTCATGTTAGTTTTTGGATTACACATACACAGGGTATTTCGGTTGACCTAACTGTTGTGCACAACCTTTGAAAACCCTAGCAGTGAACATGATTTCTTGAAACACCCAAGGGGGACAGAGAAACACTTCATTTAAAAAATTGCCAACATCTTTTGCCACACACATTACATTGGTCAGTTTCATCCTTATTTTAAAAGGTACATGTATATTACACCCTTCGTAACAACGAACTCCAGAATGGCATCCTACACATCCATTTCTTGTCAGGATTGCCCTGCATGTTTGCTATCTTCTTTAAATACGCGACTGCTGATGTTTGTACTGCTCTGTATCTCATGCAGTTAGCATCTCACCATGTTTAGGGAGAGCTTTGCTATCAGACAGATAGTGTCAGAATATATTTTAATCCATGTATCGGTATTTGCACGGCTACTGATTGCTAAGAAGTACACCAGCAGAGACAAAAGGTGGTATATGAGAGCTGGTTAAACAACGTCTCTAGGCATTGACCAAAAACTCAAAGAACCAGTAAGTATTACCAGGCAGAACTGTAAATCGCAAGGGGCAAATACAATAAATATAAAAAGTCATGGAAACCTCTATTGAAGGTGTGCTCTTCCTATTATATCACAGTTGTACCTGTACTTTTGCCTGCCTATGGCTGACAGTGATAAACCTATGGCTGGCCTTCAGTTCAAAACAAAAAAATCATTCACGAAGTTTTAAAGAGTCTCACACAGCAGGTGCAACATTTGGAGGTGATATCTGACATCAGCAAAATGTGATATTTCTGTAAACCATGGAGGGCAGGCATTTTAGAAAGAGTAGTACACATACAGCTCTATCACTGTCAGGGAAATTTTGAAGCGAAACATGCAAAGTTTATTACCCTTTTTGGTCACCAAGCATAAATTGGTGGCTGTTGTGATTAGTAGGAGACACTGACCTCAGTGCTGGTGATAAGAAACAGTGAAGTCTTGCTCAAAGTCTAGTGCTGCATGTAGGTGCAAGAGCGTTTATGTGGCCGAACGAGGTCAAATGGGTTAATTTTGTCATTTGAACACTAACCATTATATTTCTGCGGGAGGGTCCATTGGATTCGCACACTGATTTTTGTGTGGGTATAAAATTTCAAGGTCCACTGATGCACTAAATGAGTGTAAAACTATCTGAGTCATACATGCAGTGTCTTGTAATCATACTACATGTACATGTATGTAGGCCAATGTGTGTGACAGCTGGCTGACTTATCTGTACATGTATGCACCTTAAGGCCCTCTTGTGTAATAGCTGGAAACCTGTCTATTGTGCAAAGTGAATAGCATTTAACTTTCAAAAATGAGATCCAATTGTGCTTAGGCTGTTAAAGTTAAGCACACACTCATGTAAACATGTTTTTTGGGGGGCAATCATGGACATTCCTATTGTCCTCTTTTGTTCATACTTTAACTTTTTTGGAAGGCCCCCAATATTTTTGTACACATTTGGCAATCATGGACATATCGCGAATCGTGGATGGTCATTAATTCTTTTGTTTAACGTCCACGATTGTTTGGGAACATCAGTGCAAGTAAGTTTGTATCAAAATATCTTGGTACATGTACTTTGGAAGAGTTTCTATATGGATGCCTCTTAGTTAAGGCACAATGTACTGGTACATAATGAGGAGTTGCTGAATAGCATGTTCTGCTTTGAAGAGCAGTTTGTGGTTCGGATGGACTGGTCAACCATTTCCTTCTTCCCTGTGTCAGCTCAGTCTTTTTATATCTCGGCCACCACAAGCTGTCAGCATTTTCGGAGTCTGGTTCTGCTGCAAAGCACCTTACTCTGCAGGAAGAATAACTAGCTACACCTCAGCCCATTTACAAAGGCACCCAGTGTGTAAAAATCATAGGATAGGGTAGAATGCACACCTTCCACTTGCCCTGTAGAGTGTTGAATTAGCGTGAGATACCAAACCATCTGAGGTCATAGCTTGGAATTCTGCTGCAGCCACGTTTTCAATTCCACTACAGCCAACTTATTTGCTCAACCCAAATGTCCATTGAAAAGGAGAACTCGGCCAGTTTCCCAATGTGGCTTGGTTCATGATCATCTTTTTTTGTGATATTTTGCTCAACAACTTTTAAACAAAACTTCTCCCCATCAGGTTATGAGATAGTACTTCCCTACCAGGCGGACTCCAATGGACTATTTGTGTCTCACATTCTGCATCCCGCTAGAAGACGGCGTGGTGCCGATATTCCATCCCTTCCAGCCACTGTCCATTACAAGTTCAGTGGGTATGGCCAAGATTTTCACCTGGAACTGTCCGCTAACCAGGCTCTGTTAGCCCCTGGATTCTCTGTTCAGTGGCTCGCCAAGGGCAAAGTGAAGCAAAAGGACTACATCCCAGAAGTGGATAACTGCCACTACGAGGGAACACTCAGGTCTCAAGCCAGCTCAACAATAGCCGTCAGTTTGTGTGATGGTTTGGTAAGTACCACATACATGTTGATAACAAGAAATGTTAAAATGTTTTTTCAGATGTGATTGGGCTGCTACACTAAGCATCTGTAGTCAGAGACAAAATTAATTTACTAGTTTTAGTCATAGCCATAGGTTTGTTATCCATGAATTAATACATGTAGCTAGCTAAAACAAGTGTAAAAATCTTGAAATATGACACAAAGCATTAAGAAAACAGGAAATAATCAAAAACTGCAGAAAACTTATACTCTACTTGTTTGTTGAGCAAGAAGTTTTAATAAATGAAAGAAAAGTAAATTTAACAGTAACAGTTGAATCAGAATCAGAGTCAGAATCTTGTAACGAAGTAAAAGGAAGACTAAGGTATTTTTTTTCTCCTAGGTAAATTTTTCCATCTGGTCATAAAGTGAACAAAATACAGCATGGAGGAAGTTCTTTCATTACCCCCAGAAGAAATCTGAAAGAAGTGCCTCCATTTCTTGAAAAGTGGCAATAAAAAGGCATGAGAGCCATGGGGTGTTTGGTTGTGTTGTTTTTCACGTAGATATTCGACATGCTCTCCCAGTGGGGGTGTCATATCACATATGGTGTCCAGCCAACTTGTGAACTTGCAACAGGCACTGAAAGTGAGAGCTTTAAAGTAAATTCATGACATTGAAAAAGTACATGCAATATTGAAACTTCTTTTGGTGAGCTTCAGGATTTTGCAAGTTGCCCTAGATGTACAGCAGTTTGGGTTACGGAGCTTAACTGCTATTTACGCAGTCACCAACTTTTGCCCAAATCTTTCCGTCACCGTCCGTGCCACATCCGAGCCAAGGATTTTATCTCTATCCCTGTCCTATCCTTTTACCCTCACATGTACTTTCCCCCAATCAAACCTTTCCCACTCCACTAAATTCAACCCCGACATACTTCCAAACCCTACCCTAGTGTACCTACATGTACATGTAATGATGTATATGTACCCTCAGCCACACTGAACAACCATAGAGCTAAAAACACACAAACTCCAATCAACTGCCCTGTCCAACAAATCTCAGCTGCTTGTACCTGTAGTTCTAGTTGAGATTACCCCCTTCTCCTGAAGTAAGGGCACCCAAACTGGCAGGTTATTGACCTGTACCATTGTACCTACATGCAGGCCTGCAGTTGTCGGTCAGCTGCAGGATTAAGGAGCAGAGCTTACATGTAGATGTGCACTGTGTAGTGATGACCATTGTTCATGTGCAACGTTGTGTTGCATCTTTTAGTCTCTTTATGGATACCACCATAGAAGTTTTTTGGGTGGCCTTTTGTTGTTAGTCCCCCTATCTGAATTTTCAGGCACTCCACCTGCCTGACTGTCTCATGTTGTGGGTTTACTGCCACAGTGCCACTGTTCCAAAGGCCAGCTGTACTGCTGAAAGGTTCTGGGGTTCCCCATCTGTAACCTTCCTCCCTTCTGCCTGTTACGCATCTTTCACTATTCAAAAGAAATGAACAGACAATGGTACATGTACCTTCCATCCCTGTAATTCTTGCTTTCTCTTGTCTTGGGAAGCCTGTACCTTGTCAGAGTGGTTTGGCCTCATTTTGGGCAATTTCCACCAAAAAAAGTTCAGAACCAGCCATATGTACTACTGCGGTAGTACTGTGTCATCTGAAAATAAAATCGGCAAGAGAAAACTGGAATGAGAGCATTTTCAATCAGGTTTTAGCCAGCATTTGAAATTTAAGAGTCCGCCTTGGTCTTGAAGTAGAAAACAGGATGTCCAAGTTACTGGAGTTTTACATTTTGAGTTCATTTTATGCAATAAACGAGGTGTTCAAAATGGCCTACAAGGTGTACAAACAATTCACAGGCACTCCTCCGACCAAAGCGTTATTTCCAGGGTACATGTACCGTAACTGGACTAATGAGCCATTTACACAAAGATCCACACAGACAGTTAAATCAAAGTAATGTAGAAAATCAAAGAAACCTCAAAGTTTAAACTCAAGTTTAAGGCACCCAGTTATCAACTTTTTCCAAGATAAAAAACCCACAAGTGTGTATCTGGTCAATAGGCATATTTGTCAGGTGGTTACTGGTACAGACTGTCTAACGTACAATGCACAGTGGTTCTTCTCTTACAGGTATGTGTTGAAAAATAAAGGAACCCATACACTGTAGATGTCCATGTATCTTATTTTGGAAATTAATGTACCGTAAATTTTATGAAGGAGGAAGCTCCAGGATATAACACAACAAATAGAAAAATGACACCACTCTGTACCCAAGCAAGCTGATTACCCGAACAGGGCTGAGGGAGTTCAGTTACCTGAACAAGCCTGAGGGAGTTCAGGTTGATTTTCCAGCAGGCTGGTTTTTATCTGCTGCCGGGAACTGTGCCCGCAAAAACGAATGCCCCCAAAAACGAATGCCCGCAAAAACGAACGAAAGCCAAGATTTATTTGTCATAATGATAAGCAGCTTTGTTGTGTCTGACAAGATACAGGTAGATCATAGCCGGAATAAAAGATGGGTAGTTGCCATAAAAGGCTGAAGGCATTATTGGCAGCGGCAGTAGCGGAAGGCCACCTACATGTACAACAGGGCTTTTCAGTTACTGATCAATGGGTTCCATCTCTCCCCCAGCTAAAGCAAACAAAGCACTCCTTTTTCTTGTCAGCCCCAGCTGGTGAGTCCTTTGGCCATAAGCCCCTCTCTGTCATCAATTGAATGACAAAGAGAGGAGACAGGCTGAATGGAGAGGAAGCCAAGAGTTAGGCCCTTTCATTGACCTGCAAAATCTTGTCATTCTGTTCATGTTCGCCACAATCAATTATTCAAAGCAGTTCAGTAGCTGTTACAATACATTGACATGTACCAGTGTACATTATAATACCTTGTGTCCATTGTTATTAATTTTGACAAACTGTTGCACGTGCTGGAGTAATCATCTCCAATTTCAAGTTGAACCGAATTGTTTCAAATTATCATGTTAACTCTAAATTTGTGCTACAAATCTGTTGATGCCCTTCTATTTTACAGTTGACCAGTATGCAGTTTTATTGCTGTGTCTTCATCTTATCCATATTAACTCTTCTTCTTGTATCAAATGTAAAAAGATAGTTAACCCAGCTTCTTAACATTTTACTATTTGTTTTAAGCCTTAGCTATGATAATCATTGATAAGCATTTAGAGACGAGATTTTCAAGTGGGCAGTGAAATGGAGGCTCTTTGGCAATGTTTATTTCACTGGGATCTGGATCACGATCAGTGATCCGTGGTTGGTTTACACCAAAACTCACTTAATAGATGGTGTGAACCAACGTTAGAATTGCTGATCCAGATCCGTGTGAAACAAACAGCCCTTTGTGTTTGTAGATATTGGAGGATCATTTTGGAGCCCCCGCCCTTTTTCATTAATTAATCCTTGCCCCAAAATGAAACATTGGCAGAGTGGTAGCCTTAATTATCATACATGTAGATAATAATGAGAAATTTGTTTGTCTGTGATTCACATGTACTGTACATACATGTACATGTATACTCTGGTTCCAAGCTACGGTAGCACGGTCAAACGCTGTTAATAAGAACACTGTTCGTCCAGCTTATAACAAGATCAATGTCGAGGTCCCGAAGTCTTTTTATGCTGTTGTACCAAGGTACTGCACTACCTTCTTTGTGCACGTTTGCAATCCTTATACTGCATTTTAATAGAAATCATGGATGTAAATGTCATGTATACACAGTGCTATACATGTAATTCATCACATCTTGCATGTTTTTTATGGAACTGACCTCAATCAAGTACATACATGTACATGTACCGTACATGCAGGCACATAAATGTATTTTTGAGCCAGAAGAGATCGAGTGCGAGGGCATCAAAATGTTGTCCAAGACGGAAGCCAAGAAAAATTTTAAATGAAGTGCTGAAAATATACCCCCTATTTCATAATAGACCCTAAATTTAAGTAATACACCGATCCATCTTACTTACCAGCTGGTCATAGAAGAACAGTACACATACATGTATGTACCAGTACATAGCCACAGAGTAATTCTAGAGGTGAATTAACGTACAAGTGCAGTGTGCGGGTACACTAATAATGGTAGCTGCGCTGTTTCACTCCTACTTTTGTCGTTTCTGACGTTGTACTTTTTTGCCTAAAACTCAAGCTGTGGCTTGAGAAATTATTATGTAAAATGTATATAATTGTGTGCTTGTAGATGACTTTACATGGTATGAAAATTGTTGCTGCAAATGCAGGACCAATGTCTGACCAGTAGCTACTTTCTAGTTGATGATGAGCTCATATGATATAAATAGGCAGTATTTAACCTTCATGAAATGCCAACTGCTTCCCATCGCAACTGCGAGAACGGTTAAAGCAGGTGAAAAAAATATCAACTGAAAATATGCATGTAACGCCTGCAATTCTAAATGTCAAAACTGCTGGTAGACCAGGGAGCAGTTTTGGAATTGTTGGAGTAGGTTGCAACTCCAAGGCACATGTACTGTACGATTGCGCTCAGAGACATGCATGCTGTATTGCACCAAACACAGCCCATAACCTGCTGAAAGGTATGAAGTCATCAGTGATGACAGGTGTACCCGTACCTGTGTTTTAACACTCATTTGGTATACACATGCAGGCTGTGTTTAGCTCCTTCACTCTATGTACTTTATTTTTTGTGAACTGCTACATGTAAATTACACATTCTTTGGCAGGAAGACTTTTACTTGTCAAAAAATTCTCTTCTGAAGAAAAAAAAATTCACATTGAGGCAAGGAAGACAAATACCGGACACATGATAAATAAACACAAGTGCAGAGAGATTTCATTTTAATGACCTTGCCTTGACGATTTCACTGCAGCATTTCTTTGGCACCGGTAGCCTTATGCCCGGAGAGATTTGAGGAGTTAATTCCTTGTGGAATTACAACTTTGGGATGTGGATTTGGATGGTTTTCATAATTGTTGGTTGTTTAACACCTGCTCAAGTTTTCTACGGAATCACCATTCCTTTTCAGATTTGTTGAAGGTGCATGTATGCCACTGTCTGATACTTGCATTTCAGTGGAAAAACACACCGTTTTATTTGTTAAGCTTTTCCTTCATAATGAGTTCAGTTTTTTAATTGTCTGAGGTTATGACAGCATTGTCCTCATGTGCAAATGTAACCCATGTAAGAGAGCCAACTCATCAGGGTCCAATTGAATCTCGCAGAGACGCACACTTTGAACAGCATTTTAACTTGTAGCCTGTCCTGCTCATCATAATTTTTTTGTGCCTAAGAGCTCTATGAAATTGGCCCCAGGCATTGATAACTTAACAGGATTGGTAAGCGGGCTGAGAGTTGTTCCCAAGGTAGAGTATCTATGGATGAAATGCTCCTTGATTTTGCCAAAATCAGCAAGTTTTCATCATTGAATTTGTGTACATTGTAAGTGATCGATTGACCCATTCGATTGGTGGATAGCACCACTGGCGCCAGAAGGGAGAGAGGAGGCCAGTGACCCTACACTTTTTCAAGGGGGGGGACTTGGGTCCCCCTCTCTTTGCAGGTCCTATAATTGGATGGGGCTCAGTGGATCTAGCTATTAATGGCTGATGCCTGATGGTCTAACAACTTGTCCCTTCCCCATCGAAAATCCCCGCGGCCAGTGGATAGCACGATGGGGAAGGGGTTGTTCCCAACTGTCAATCACTTTTTGGTGTTCACGCTTTGATTTTTTCTTTCTGAGGTGTCCACAGACATCTGTATTTGTGCCTGGGTTTGGTAGGGTGGAGGGGGAGGGACAAATGAAACCCTTAGCTCCCCTTGGTACATGTATATCCTTGCCATCTAGACTGCATCACAGCAGACAATTGTACGGTGCTTCATTTGCCCTCATTTTCTTTTGTCTAACAAGAGCACCTCATTTTCCACTTCCAACAATTTCAGACTGGCCTTATCAGAACGGCCACTGAAGACTTTCTGATTGAACCACTCTCGGAACAACTTGCCACCCAACACAACCTGTCATTGGAGGCGGGTCCGAAACCACACAGGCTGTACAGGAGATCAGTTGATGAGAATCCCTCAGCAAGACACCATCGAAGGAATCACACTAAACAACACTTTTGTGGATCCAGGAAGAAATGTAAGTCGGGAAGGCATTTGGAGGAAAAAGTTCGTTTGGCTTAGTATAGCAAATGATGCTCAACTGAAGTGTCATTAGGAAAAAGGCATAGCCACTTGGAAGGGGACTTTATTCCCAAGTTGCAAACTGGCAAATCCTCAACAGCCGAAGGATGTTCACTTCTGAGGCATTCCCATGGAGACTGATTATTTTCATTCCCTTTCTTTCTTTCTTGCCAGTTTCTGTTTCTTATTTTCCCAATTTTTCCAAAGGGCATGTACCCCCTTTCCCAGCCCGAAGCAATACCCTTGCTTCAAAAACAGGAAAATGAAATTCAAATTTAATTTCTAAATTTACAGTCTGAGAATTCACACCAATGATGTGATGTTTTTGAAAGCTGTTGACAAGTCAATCATGGGTCAACTCACAAGTCACTTCACAGTTAATAGACTGATGAACAGGAACAAAGGAAAGCCTTTACCACACTTGGTCTTAAAAGCTTGTGACTTGAGATAACTAGTAGATGGCAGTGATTGACTCATGATTGATTGGTGAAGACTTGTGACTCCAAATAAGCACCTGCTGAGAGCCTAATGAGTACAGTTAAGAGCCTGAATAACTAACACTCCTCCTGAAACAAAGTATCCAACTTCCAGGGTCATTACAAAATGTATTCTGGCAGACTTCACATTAATTTTCTTTTTGTGCCCAACACTGAGCAGTGTGATTGCAGTGTGGGTCCAAGATAGTGGGTGTTTAATTTAAGTACACAGGAATTGGAAATGCACACTGGTCCTGCTTTTCTGGGGGCACAGGTTCAGCAAGAACGTGTTGTGGACACTGCACATCTTTCTTTTATCTAGGGAAGCTGATTATTTGCATTGTCGGGAGTCAATGCCTCATGTGTGTGGGCTTGGCTCATAATACTCCAGACAGAAAAACCTTACAACCTCCCATCCTGAGGTCTTGTATTTATTGTGGTCGTAGCCCAACACACAAGACAGCACAATGGGTCTTTTCTTGCCTGACACCCTGAGCAGGATAGTTATATCCAGGCACCCACAGCTAGTGGGCCCTGACAATAGCCGAATTCATTACGGCGGCTTCACAACCCCAGGCTAAGACGCTAAGAGGAAGTATTCTGAGTTGATTATTATTGAGAGGATCTCCTGCTTCGTTTGAATTCTCTGACCTAAGGTGTGTGTACATACAAGAATTGGCTACATCCGAGCGTTTAATAGCCTGCAGGACTGTTTCCCAGCTCGGAGGAATTACCTTAAATTGGGAAGCCCCAACTTACACACAGAAAATGTACTCAGTGTAATCCCTTGTACAGTGACCTGTGGAACTGTGCTGTAGGCTAATAAGCCCTAAGTCCAATTTCATTAAAGTCAGTTGAAGAAAGTATAAGCAGGGACCAAAAAAAAAATGAGTGAAACCATTCGTTACAAGCGCTTGATACAGTATGCCATTTTGGCCAAATATTCCTCGTGCTTGGCAAAATAGTATGCCATTTTGGCCAGTATTTCTTGTGCTCGGCAAAACCAAGCAACTCCCTGGTACTGGACCATCCCCATGTCATACAGGTTTTTAAACCGACGCTTGAAACTTCAAGTTGGCACTTGTGCCCCAGTTTCACCCCATGATGACATGAAGGAGAAGAATGACGGGAATATATAAAAGTTCAGTATTTGTTATTGAGGGCCCCTCACATTTCAAATAAAGCCAGATTGTTTGCTTTTCATGTACTGTACATACACGAGGGCCCTCCATCTTCAGATTCCCTTTGCCCTAGTTCTTTTCCTTTGTGCTCAAGTTCTGTTATTTTTTTTGTGCAAGGTTTCTGGGTACATACATGTAAAGTGTACAGTAGATGTAGGTGGGTGATAAAGTACTGGAAAAGTACACAAAATGTCTACTGCAACAAAATTGTATCAGTTTTCTTGTACAGTGGCAGAATGTACCGGTATTTTAATGAAACTTGCAATGATATACTACTCCCTGCAGAAATTTGATGGGTACTCAAAGTGACCTCTCCCTCTGTGGTTATTTTGCCACTGTGCTACAAAGTTGCCACTACTGATATCCAAGAACAAGTCACCAGTAGTTGACATGCAGACACCTGTCTCTCCCCTGCTGATGCTAAGTTTATGAAGGGTCTGTGCATAGTTTTGTGCCCTGTGCACACATTGCATTTGCCAGCGAGAGAATCATTTGGTGTGGATATGAACCTGTCAATTCTCACCTCTCCCCACCCAGGGCTGCCCCACAACAGAGAGACAGAGACCCATGCTGATCGATTGTCACATTATGTAGGGGGCCACCTTCTGCCCTCTAAACATATTAAGTGACAGTACCATTTATTGTACCCATTAGTGGGAACTCCCACCCTGTGGATTTTTCACTCTCCAGACATCATCTAGATGTCACTGAAAGGCCTAACCTTCCCTAACCAAATCTAGATTTAGGACTGCCCTGGCGGCTTGGGTTGGAAGGGGGTGCGGCCACCGATTGATACATCCAATGTGCATTATTAGTTGGAAGGGATAAATGAGAATATAAAAGACCTTGTTTTGTAAAGTACATGCATTCAATTTCGCTCCTGGAAGGCTTTTAAACAAATCTAAGTTTATTACCAACAATCCTTTGGGTAGCTTTGAGTTACATGATGCATTACTGTGGTTGCTGGAACAGTGGGTTCATTGAATAGAATAATGAGCCTGTGAATTCCAGTTTCAGAAACCACTAAAAATGGAACCATTGTATTTATAAGTCATGGACTGCAGTTTCAGAAACCACTAATAAGGGACCCATTATTTATTTTTTTTTGTAATTTGTAGAAACCCATCCAGACCAAACTCATAGATCAAACTCATGAACACTTTTTTTGTTTGAAGGTGCTAATTGTCAGTACTCATTATTTGATTGATTTTTTAACCACAATAAAGCCCTATCAGTTATATTTTTTCCTGTGGGGCCCTCGGGTGAAGACAATGAAGAAATGTTCAGTTGTAGTGGTGAAAGTTTGAGGACAACCCCAGCCAACTATTACAGGGAAACTGATGGAATCAGATATGGACTGAAAACCCAATCCACCGGTCAGCCTGGGTGGGATTCAAACCCAGGCCGCAGTGGTGGAATGAGGTGAGGAAAGTATCACCACACCACCCTGATGCTGCCAACCTGACTCTGCCAACCTGAATTCAAACCAAGGCTTAAATGGGTTGTTCAATACTAAAGATAATCACAGAGCTAGGAAACACCAGAAAATGAACCTTGGACTAAACTCACTATTTTATACTCTATTTTTGCAGAGGCTAGCTCTATTCCTGCTACAAGTGCCAGAGTATAAGATTTAAAAAGGCCAATATGTAACTGATCTGGACAGTGCAAGGACTGGAGAGGTCACTAGTGTATGCTTTGTGTAACCTTTCAATAGTAAATCCCTGCAAATCCTCTAGGGGTTTGGTCAGATAGCACATGGGATTTATTTGCATGACACTGGTTATACATGTTCAGTATTTTCTGTACTTCTTTTTGTGGCAAATTAATTAGCAGAAGAATTAGTAAACTTGTAGGTCTATCCATATACATGTGACCTTAAGAACTCCAGAGATCGTCCAGAAGCTAAGGGGGAGTTTGGGAGGCTTTTGCCAGGTTGAGAAAGATTTACAGAGAACAGTCCAGTTGCTACAGTATTTGCTTTGCAATGGTAACTAGGTCGAATTCTCACCCTGCTCCTACCCAACACCGGTTCCCTTTTTCATGCTTTTTCAGTGTACTAACTCTCATGATTTTTGCGATGTATTGCCGCTAGCTGCTGTGAGAATACTTTTAATGTAGCATCCTCTTGTGGCCTTGTAACTTTTTAAAATTTCGCGGCGTCGCCAAAACTCTATTCCCCAATTTAGAATATTTTGGGTGCCACACTTTTGTTTAAGCCGCAGAGTGGGCATTCTAGGGCATTGGCAAAGTTTTCCTGTTGACTAAAAGTGCCAGGGAAATTGAAATTTCAATCCAATTACGCTCAGCGTATGCATCGCCACCATTTTTGCTCTGTCCTTCAACATTTTGAGCTGCCACTGCACTCACTCCATTACCGTAAATTATTTGTGTGCGGCTTCCTGCTTCAAAAATATAAGCGTCTTTGCCATTTGCATTTTTCCCCCTTGCATTCGTCTGCTACTTTTCGACAGTTTCATCTTGTCTTTCAGAAAGGGAGAGGCATGACCAGGCAGTCCAAGTGACGTAAAGTCAAGACAGATCATCATCCTTTTGAACTGTCGTTCTTTTTTTTAAAATATATTTTTACACCCTTATGTATCGCCACTTCAATAAATTGTTGTACATACGAGGCGATAAGATAGCTTCACCCTGTGCTTTTGTAATTTAGTGGAATCGCTCGTTAACACATGGAATCTACAGATAACATGTGCCATAGAGCAGGGATCTAAGCTAGGTGTACGTGTACAGTGCACAGGAAGTCCAAAAAGTGTGCCATAGGTTTCTTTGCACCGTGGGAGAATTGGCAGGATTTGGGAGTTCTGTTGCTGGCAAAAATGGAGACTTAATGACTGAGGTGATGCGAGCAGCTTGGGTAAAAACTCCTTGAGAGGATTATGTGCTTCAACTAATTGAAGTTCAGTATGCCAGTCATGGGGGGGGTGGATAATGGCTTGAGGCCATTGGCATTACATTCCTAAAAGTACAGTGTAAGCATTACCTTGAATTTCTGAGAATTTGGGTGATGCATTTGGGTGATGCACAGTGTAAGACTGAATGCACAGCTGAAGCCAGTATGGTAGGATTGAATGCAGTACAAGAGTTGAAACTTGAATTGACCCTACCAGCAGAAGATCGATTGCCAGTCCATCAGTGCTGATGCTCTGGTGGATCACAGTTGAATGGATGAGTTGTCTGAGCACTGGGTCAGATGAAAGATGTGCTGCTGCAGACCCATATAAAGTAGGTTGATGTACTAGCCATTTGCCAACTTAATTGGTCATACATGTACGGGTAGTTAGATGTTGGACCCCAATGGGAAGTAAAGGAACCTGCCTTACAATGTATAAGTGAATTTAAAGAGGGGTCACCAGGTTTTTCTTACAACTAATCCAAAAATGTTTTGAAAACTTTGATGCTTAACTTTGTTATGGCACTTTGTTATGGCACTCTAGTACTTCGTAATACCAAGTACTAGAGCAGTAATGTAGCAAATGTGTAAGTTCCTCTTTGGCAAGAGTGAAACATTGGGGATACACAAAAATAGGAGTAATTAACAGCAAAAATACATGAGTAACAAAGACGGCGGCCAAAACGGAAAAGTTTGTCACCGTCTCACTTTTTTTCTGTTTCAAGACCCATTGGCTACCTTCAGTGATGGTAGTGAGATACTTCCTATGAAGACAAGTCATGCTTACTGGTACATTTCCCTACGGTTGTAGCAATAGCCGACAGCATGTACATGTACATGTGAAATGTCAAAATGCAGACAGTTGCGGAAGAGAGTTCACCAATGAAAACACAAAAAGACATCTGATACTCAGAAGTTTATTTGTAAGAAATGCTTTCTTATGGGGTTTGACCTTTTCTTGAAGCTATCAGGTACATGTATGGCACTGGTACCTCAATATGGTCAGCTACGTTTGCAACTGTGGAAGAGGGAAATAACTGCATGTATCTGTCCTGCGCAGTAATTTGAGAGCCATAGTTTTTACTGGGAATGAAGTCCCTTTGGTGGGTAAAAACCATCTGTGCCTGCAACGGTATGCGCATTTGACAGCCTGACAGGCTGCAGCCTACGCATACAGCAAATTTCTGTTGAAATTTATGGTCTTTGCTTGTGTGCTGGATGTAAAGTTGAAATTTATCCCACCAGACTGTTGCTTTGGGGCTGGTGAGGGGAGCTCATCTAGTCAGAGTGACTAGATATGAAGGATACCAGAAACCCCATCAAGTTTGTAGTCAAAAGGTGTAGCCTTATTGTAAATGTTTGTGCAGGGACACAAGATTGAATATCACTGTTTTTCTTTGTCCTGGGTTGTGGTTTTTAGAATGACCAGTGGCTGGGTGCCAGACTGACCTCTTGACTACATGTTGCTTTAAAAATAAAAGCAGTTTATGTGAACCCCCCCTTAGTCCAGTGTGAACGCAGCCTGTGAGTCAGTACCTAATATGTAGTTCAGATTGCACCAGCAGTGAGATGGCAACTCTCCTGGAGAAATTCATATTTCCAAGGAGAGGCAATGATTGATGAAACCGGAAGATATGCCGATGGCTAAGGGTTTGTTACTGGATATCCCCAGTGCTGTGGATGAAATGTGCACGCAGACTGGCAATATTTTTGTGGGGTCAAACAGCTGTGACAAATGCATTCCTTGTGTTGCCAAATTTGTAACTTGAATTTGTAATCTTGACTAAAAGAAAAAACCGGCTGGTTGGTCATTTCTGTGAAAGGGTTTTTCGGGTGTCTGGCTTCGGTGTCTCTTTGATCAAACGAGACACTAAATGGGCAACGGCATCAAAGTCAGAGTGTGTTTAGTTGGGAGTCTTTCAGAATTTTCCACTGCTCGGTGTGATTTTTGTGCACTTTGCTTGGAGTTCAGAAGTTTATACCTAAAATTCTTTGGAGATGTTGTCATTCAGGTCCAAAAATGCTTCCCTTTTAAGGGGGAGGGCATAGCTAGCCCTCCTCCCCCAATCTGCCCTTGCAAGGAAAACAATTGTGGTCCATTGTCAGTGGTACATTTATGTTTTGTATGCTTGTGAAAACAGAAGTGGACGACCCTCTTAATAATCAATTTACTTTTATCCTTCCATAATGGAGCAGTGTTCTGTTGAAAAGCTCATTTCTGAGATGATGTACAAACCTTCTTTGAAGTGGAAAGGGAAGGGAATACATACATGTACATGTGCCACCTGTAGAAATTATTTTGGTCTAAACTATAATGTAAAATTGGTCTTAAAATGTTAATTTCATGTACATGTAGGCCTACTGGTGTCTCTTCATAGCCTGCAGATGTGACTCAGTGCTTAGCAGCAGTATAGCAGTGTGGTGCTCATAGACCCTGCAAATTTAATGCCATTTGTAGGTGGTATATTTTCTACTTCCCCAAATACACTTGTCTGAAATTGTCATTGTCACCAAAGATTTGTGAATGTTGGCTTCACACTTTAGGGTCACTGTTTGTTTTATTTGAAGGGAAGGGCTCTTGACACATTGACCTGGCTAGTTGACCCGAGGTCATGTCCACTCCTGTTACTTGGTAATTTTTGGCCTGCTCTCCCAAGCACTTGCAGACAGGTTTAAGGTCTTTGGGGCCTATCCCTCCCCCCACCAGAAAATAAATTGCACTCAATAGCCAAGCTGGCTTCTTTGTACATTCTAAACACAAGAAAATTTTCCAGTCACTTTGTGCTTCACATCAAAACTAATATTGGCATTTTTAGCTCTTGGCTGTGTGTCTTGTGGAAGATACTTAATGCTGAACTTCCAAGTTTTCGTCCACAATTCATCTTAATCAAGAAAAATTTTACTGTTGTATTTTTTGTTGCAGTGCAGAAGACAACTTGTACTGTCAGGACGTGGCTTAAAAATACAGCACGTTTACATAAAGAAGCCTAAAAAAAACCTCCTACCGTCAAAACAACCAGTACATCTGAATCATAATTCAAAGTGTCAGTGAATATTTGAATTTTGGAATCGAAGGAAATGGCAGGGAGAAAGTAATCCAATCATGTTAAAATCCCTGGAATGGGCACATCTCGCAGCATACAGTAGATTTACATTTGAAAAACAAGAAGTGGTTATTTCAAAAACCCTTTCACTTTCTCAAGGTCTCTATGTATCACGGTCAAGCTCTGAGACTTGTGTAAGTTTGGAAAGACTTGGATGTGACTTTGGCAGTGGTGCTAGCACCCTGCAAAGTTAAACTTGAATGTAGGGGTCTGGTTGTAAGGGAGTTTACAGACTCGTTACCTGTTTCTAAAATGCCAAAATACAGCAAAGCTCTTTCAAGAACTTAACTTAGTACCAGCACAATGTAGCTGTGAATATCTAAATGTGACCATGCTCAGGGTGGACATGTGTTGATTTCAACCAGGGTGGGTGAGGCCTTGCTGTGAGAAGGCTGACACTTTTCCTGCTCACTGAAATGCAGGAAAGGGAGGAATGTTTGGCCCAGATTGTGTGCACAGCGGAGTTTTCATCTTTTCATATGTAAATTTACTGGTACATATACCATACATTATCAATCTTTCCAGTCATTCTTACTGTTGTGATTGGATCTGACCCTGTCTTTGATGTGCAGCCGACACCTGTAGGCTTTTTAGGCCACAGGAGTAGTTGCCTTGCTGCTGGCATGCTGCATGCTCGTTTATCAATCATACCCTGGTCTAAATGGTAACAACTTGAAGGTGAAATATAACCACTTATTCCATTTTTTAAAGGGGGGGGGGTTTAAGACCTTATGATGTTAAGGACAGATGGCATTTGAACTGTTATTTATATTAAACTGCAAGGCCGTCCTGGAGATTTGCCAGTACAGGTGCTGCAGGCCTATAGCTGCAGGGGTCGCTGTTGTAGAATGTTGCAGATTTTCTGTTTTGCTGGCCTTGCTTTTGTTTTGTTTGGTGCTGTATTTGTTTGTCCTGGTGCTGAGTCTGTCCACTTAATTAATGTTGAAGTTTTATTCAGAAGTTAGTAAAAGGCTAATGGTTTCTTAGTTCCCGAAAGTGGCTCAGTTTGTGTCCACTTAATCATTCACTGACTTTCACTTTTACATGTCAGCTTATTGTAGATATTTGTAGCATTACAGAGTTATTCGTAGTGTTACATACCGTGCATGTAGCTTTGGAAATAATTTGCATAATTTGCATTGCAAAATAAGCGTTGCCTTTTACCTACTACTTCGTTTACATTGAATTGTGTTGGACAGTTTGGTTTGGATGAATTGGTTGCCCAGGACTCACAATTGTCTACTTTGAGTTTAGTGGGTGGTAAAGCATACTTACTTCTTCGATGTTAAATAGAGAATAAACACCTTCAATCCCTCATCACAGACATCGGTATTTACACTGACTTGTTTTTACACTGACCATTACCAGTGGCACTGACACGGTTTGATGCTTGCCTGGACCACACACAACTTCCAACAAAGATGTTATTGGCAAAAAAAAACATCCTATGTGTGCTCAAAGTTGGCCTTTTAATTAAAATACAATTCAGTTACCACTGAACTGGGGTACACTAGTTTTTCAAGTGTTCGGCCCTGGGATTTGAACAGGTTTGCTTTTATAGATTTCTGCTTGGGAGATGAGTAAAATCTATCTTGCACACTATACTTTAGCGTTCGGTCTCCAACTCCAATCTGAGAAAAACTGGAGTGCACTCTCCCTCGTGCGGTCAATATTTATTTCCCATGGGGGAGGGGTGTTGGGGTAGGGGGTTAAGTTGAAGATAATTCAAACTGAGAACTGACTTGGCTTTTGTTGAGGGTTTAACAGAATGGGCTAGGGGTAGATTATCCCTTGTCCCATGTTTGTAAGAAGACTGCAGGCCCATAAATGCAGGTTGGGAGACCAGATCAAGTGGAATTGGGTCCTCAATCATTGTCAAACCTTGGGGCACAGATTATGGCTTACCAGTTACCAGAGTACCTGACCAAGGGTAGTGATATCAGGGGAGTTCTGGAAACTCCGGAATTTTTGGCCATCGGCTCAAGGCGGGAATAAAAGAGGACGTATTTGTAAATGAAATGTACTGTCCTTTTGGTACCAACTCGCCACATAGGGGCGCAAGTATATGCATGTTTTATGCAGAGCATGATGAGTACGCACAACAAAGTTATTGCGGAATGTATGGTGTTAGCGTACACGCAGAACACATGCAAGAACCCGCTTGTAACCACCTGTCTTTCTTTCGCCGATTGGGGGTACACTTCAGCTCGGGGCAGATGCATGTAATTTTTTTTCAGGAAAATAGCTTGTTCATGAGTCTGTTGAGTACTAGGGATGCATACAATAATGCGATATTGTGCATGTGCGTACTATCAACGATGATGTATGGGTACGCCAGTACCGTCAAATGTACCGTTATTGCACTACTGAATGCACCCCTAGCTTTAAATAATGCACCTGTCTCTCCTCTAAATGGTACCTTGCTTCATGTACAAAGTAATTATTGTTCATTGTCTACACATGCTGACTGATGTTGGCGGAAGAGTTCTTAGAGGTACCGGTACGGTAGTTTCCCTTCAGATTGCCCTCTTTGAGGTTTTGGTGATTATACCCTTGTAGATAAAATGAAACAAACTAAGAACGATTGAACTATGTACAGGCGTATGTACTTTTGTGAAGTCATTCGGCCCCCCCCGGGTTCTGTCTTGGAAGACTTTTCTGTAAAAAAAAATGGATACTGATGTCTGCCGTTGTACTCATAGCATGCATACTAGTAACACTTTTTTTCTCACCATCAACATTACTGCTTTCATTAACTCCATTTATCAACCAGAACTAAACATTCAAGGACACAGTAACCTGGGTTTGTTTGATCTCTGACTTTGACTTCATTTCAAGTTCTTGTTATTTGCTCATGGGATGTGAAGGCATCTGGCCCCATTCATCTGTGGTCAGTCCATGGAGATAGCCTCTTTCAAGCAACTTTGTAAACAAACATATATTCCCAGGAGGGACTGTTTACCCTGGAATCATTTGATCCCTGGCCCAGCAATGACCTGTCCATAACTGGTTGACATGAGATGGAGCATGATTGATTGCTGAAATCATGTACAAGTAGTTATTGGAATTAGTCTTGGTTCAAGGCTGTTTTGAAAGGAAGATGGAGTTGCCAGTGACAAGAGAACTGCATATCAGTATTTTACAAAAAGTACCTTGGGCAATCTCGTGCTTTGTGTGCACCAGTATGGAGGTTGCTTCGAATTTGGGGCAGACTAGTACACATAAAACATGATAATTTGTGATGTTTATGAGAAGGTATTTCCCTGGACTCATTTTGACACCAGAGAATTTTGCCATGAATTTGACGTCAAACTTACATTTACAAGACATTCATGTCAACTTGAATTATGAAATGGCCTTAAAAACCATGGGGTATGAGACGGCACTTTATAAATGTGTTGAATGATTAATGCCCCCAAACAGGTTACATACGTGACTATTAGTATAATATGATATCTAATTATACCCTTGGGTGTCACTCGAGCTGTGGTTTTGTGAGCTGGGTTGGGCCAGGCAATAAATATGCTTAGCTCAACTTTCACTTGGTTGGAAATCGCTACAACATTGATTGAGCCACTGATTGTACTGCAAAGCTGTAGTGTGGGTCTTCAGAGTACAAGAAAATTGACGTGCTTACATCATGCACTGCAGTTCACAGGAGGTCACAGAGCTGTCGAAATGCGGCAATCAGTTTGCTTCAATTTCTGGGCACAATAACCGTAAATGGTGTGAACAAAAACTTGCTGCACAAGGAAATGGGTGAATGCTCAGCCTTTGGGTAGCCTTTGTAAGGCATGTGACTGTAAAAAGACATGCCATCAAGAACATTAATGGACATATCCATCACCTCACAGCTGCTCGGCCGGTCATGAACTTTTCGCAGTCAGTGGCACCAGACTGTTGTTCAACTTAGTGATGCCTCATTTAATCCTTGGCGCAACAGAAATAAGTTGCATGCCTGCACTTGCTCACTGAATAGACTCCAGTCTGGTTTGTGCCTCCTGTACTTTAGGGAAAGATTGGGTTTTGGTAGCAGGGGGAGGGGGGAGATTATCAAGCTGCTGCTAAATGTGTCATGTGTAGGCTAGTGCCTGGAACTTGTGTTGCCTTGGTAATAAAGCCCCCATATCAGTGGTTGGTTATTTATCAAAATTTGCACTGTGAGCCCTGAGGAGTTTAGAAAATTTGGAAAGTGACCTTTCATATGAAACTGATCTCCCAGCAAACGGCACTGTTGGATCAACTTATTTGTTTCCTACCTCCCAGATGATTTGTTTATTTGAAAATATGCCAGGCCTTTTTCACAAGTAGCTACCTTCCACGAAGGCTGTTATTTGCCAGCTGTTGGCGCTTCCTCAAGGCAATGAGCGGCACTCAATGCGGCTAGTATCTTGGACCTGCCTCCCCATGGTCTCCCCGAGCTGAGCGCTCTCCTCAAAATAGCTCTGCTCATTATATCACTGGACAAGTATTTCATTCATTCATTCATTTACTTCATTTGTAATTTTCTTTTTCATAGACACTGTTATATCTGTCTCACTGTTAGTGAAACTTTCCAAGTTAAAGAAAATTACTAAATTGAAGGATTTTTAAAAAACTGTAAGATGAGGACTTTCTTTTGAAGAGGGAAGCCTTGTGTGGATCAGGGGAAGTCCATAAGTATGCTTACAGTACCGTACCTGCTCTACATGTATGTGAACCTTTTTATTCACAGATCCACACAAATAATGACAGGCCTGTTTCATGCACTTTTGGCTTGGACTACCCTAGCATGCGGGACCAATTTCTGGTTAAATGTTTTCATGCGTCGTCAGCCTGACGCATGTCTTTTCTGTCTTTTCATTGTCAGTGAGCGAGTGCCCAAGGCACAGAAATACCTTGTACAAAGTTGGGCTCAGTACTTCCCCTGGGTTTGGGAATAACTACATGTTTAAGCATTCATAAATCAAGTGGAAAACAATTGAACTCCCAAGTTCCCAAACCTGTGCCCAGGGCAGCCTTAAATTCCCAGGTTCAACATTACAGGGTCCTTCCCCCCCAAAAAATAGCACTGCATGAGTGTATTATTGTAGTGTGCAGGGTCCTTGTAAAGCTAAAGGAAGTCATTGCAGAATGTGAAATCTATGAAATACCTGGAGGACATTATCCAGTGATTAAATTCATCTTGGTCTAGAGCTCCTGGCATAGACCCAGAAGACGGGTTATCTAGTGGCCCAAACGACTGCCAAATGTCCTACATGTAGTTGGGGTCCCATTAATTGATGAAGTCAAAAAATTTTCTTTATGATTTATTTCCCCCCCCCTCCAGTATTAGGAGAATATCCTTGGCATTTTGTCACTGTGTGATTCCAGCCAAATCTTGCCCAAAAATTGTGTACTCTCTCACTCTACACTCTGTAAAATAATATATCATCTTGGATGCATTTGTTTCACATTAAATGTATTGACAGCATCTTTATTGGCAACTGATCATTCCTCGTTTTCAGAATTTTGGCAAATAAATTTGAAAAAAAAATTAAACCAGAGAACTGCTATTTTAGGTTTGGATGTGTACTTTATGACCAATTTTGTCTGTAGTTTGAAACTGGTCAAGTGGAACCTCTTTGGATCTGAATTAGTGCTAGCTTGGTAATCTGGGAAATTGTGAATGTGAAATTGGGCCTCTTTGAGGACACCCTGTTCAGTTACCAACTTTGTTTATTTACCAACTTTCAAAAGGAAGATCTGGAGCCTTGTGCAAAAGTTTCATTGCAATAAATGGTCCACCACTTTCTGTTCAGTTAAATACTTAACAGTTGGGACAAGGCCAACACCCCTTTCAACAGCTATTGGGAAGGATCATTGCACCTTAATGTAGTTTCCCTAGGAAAGTTTTGGAAAAAAATCCTGTTTACATGTACTGGTACATGTATACATGTACATGTACTTGTGAATTGTGCACATACATTTCAATCAGAAGCATTTTAATCGGAAAGTGATCAGGCAGACTTGTGAGTGAAAAAGATTAAATTTTCTGTGACTAATGGTACATGTAAATAAGATTAGTTTGAATTATGAAAATGTATTGATACCGTACTTGATTGTAACTGTTATCATTCCAATTAGATGCAGCACGTGTGTGGACCAGTCTGAGTACAAGACTGTACATTCTTGAAACCAAGTCTACCCTTCCCTGCTAATATCCACTCACTCACTTGAACCCTACCTTCACTGATCATCAAAGCAACATTGTAGCAAATACACTGGCACTTCTTACCCTTGGTAAAAATTTTTGGAACAAATGTTTGTTCCAGTGGTTGTTCCATGGCTAGGTGAAAGGAAGAAAATATTTTGAGTGTACAGCAATTTAGCCCTTGGATGTTTGACCCTCGTCTGATGACCTTTGCTCATTGCATATGTGTAGCTGTGTTCATTTAAAAAACAATATTTTGGTCTTGGTGTTGGAAGTGTTGGCTAAACCAAATGTGTTCAAACTAAATGTTCCTTAATTTTTTGCATAAGGTAGGAAAGGAGAGCCGTTATGATTGATCTGCAATATAGTGCTCTATATAGCATTTACTTGACGAGGCCACTGTTAGATGTCAGAGTCAGTTTCTCATTTGCAATATCCAGCAGTTGATTAGTTGGTCATACTCTCTGCATGTAATATTGCACTCTACATGTACATTTTAAAGCCTGGTAGTTGCACCCATGTACTTCTAGTAACACAAAAAATGTCCATCATATGCATCCAAGAAAAGGTGAAAACGTTTGACCTTTCCCCCAAATGTGTTGCAATAAATGCCCTCTCCCCCAAACCTCTTGGTGGGGAATGATAGCTATGCATCACTCCCATGCAAATTGACTAACATTAAAATTACAGTTTGGATCAAACTTCTGAAACCAGGACCAGAGTCATAACAATGGATTATTGGTGGGACCTCTGATAGTCAGATCTAAGTGTACCGAATATGTAACCCAGGCCGTGGAGACAACTGGTCAATAATCAATGTATTTGATATTTAAACTATGCACTATACCCCAGACATGTTGACGCTTCAAACCAAAGTAGTTATGCTTCGCTGGTGAAGTGCGGACACTTCATAAAGCACTTTATGCTTGGTCGGCACTTTGTAAACAGATAGGTTATCTACCCCTTCACCAGAGTCCACACCCAAATGATTTATATAATATCCGTAAAGTACTCGGAATAAGAGTTAAAGAGGCTTGTATTGTCGTATTATTAGTTGCAATCCCTTGGTCCAATATTGGCTGTCTTCTATCCATGGGGAGCTTTGATGTTACCGCAACATCAATGTATACATAAAATTTTATGTCAGTGATTGAAGATGGGGGTGGGGGAGGAGAAAATAAAGGTATCGGAGGATCAGGGATTGGATAATTTTCAGCCACAAGATAGACAGAAAGCCCAAACTCTGGGGTGAGGGGGGATCTTTTTAGTTCCATGTACATGTAAAGATTTTATTCTTTTGCTTTGGGGAACTGTTCCGGGACATACATTTTGCAACCCTTGATAAGCTACTGGTACTGTCAAATCTCTCTAGAGCTTTCTAAGAAGAAAGCACATAGGGTTTGAAGTTTAGTCCAAAAAAGTTTGAAAGATCGCATTGTTGTTCTTTTTTTTTTGGAGACTTGTACTGCACACGGTACATGTATGTAGGTGCAAGAACATTGTCCATCATTGTCGTAATGATTTATGGGAAGCAAAAATTGCAGGAGATACGAACAAAAGTATAAAGATAGAGGCTTGACTTGTGGGATTGAGACCAAAAAAATGAGAGGATTTGGAGTTCTTGAAGTTCTTGATAATTATTCAAAGTGTGAAAAAGCATTGGATTATTGTACTACATGTAGCGAGTTCACGCAGAGTATCACCCTGGTGACTGAATATTCGGACTTGGTCCAGTGGGCTGATCTTTTAAACCCATAATTGGACCGATAATTGTGATAAATGTAAGTTCTGTTTTCCTTGTGATAGGTATTGGCAATATTGCCCAACTCGGCATAGCCAGTTGAAATGACATTAGAGTTGTGAGGTTTGTGTCTGTTTCATTTTATTACTGTTAACAGGGGTGTGATTTGTCCAAATTTCAGAATGTCAGACTCCAAAGGCATTGATTTCTAGAAGTTTATTTATTCCAGTTTTGCTAGTTTCCGCTTGCATAAGAACTCCAATACAAGGTTTGCTGTTGCCATTTGAGAGAGATCTCATGTTTTTTTCATGTACATGTAGCTGTTAAAAGCCCTGAAAAGTCAAGAGTGAAGTTATTGCTGTCGCTGTTACACCTCCTCTCCTGGACATGTCATGCATTTCTCTGGCATCAAGATTGTCTGTCTCAAAGGAGACTGAGCATTCTTTCGCTTGTATTGCGTACCATGTGATTTGGAACACAGTTCCAGAGTAACCCAAATTCTCAAATAATCTATTATTAAAACTCCATTTGAAAAATCAAGACCCGTTCTTAAGGCGTTTGGGTTTGACTTTTGCATGCCTTGATCAGAAAACCCTAGTCAAACATACACTGTACACTGCACATGTATTTCCATTTCAAAGGGATGAAAATCTCCCAAAAAGAGTTTTGATCTGGTTGGTGAAATAGCATTTTGACACTGTGAAGACAAATTACTTCATAATTGAACTGCTTTCATGTCTGTTGCTTGAGAAATGTGAGGAAAATATGCAGTAAAACAGAACGCTTTTTACATACATTTACTGTGATATATATAAAAACGCAGGGTTGCATTCGCGTCAGTCACATGTTAATCACAAGTCAAATCTCACCAATCAGTTCACAGTTACCAGGAGGATGAACAATGCCAAAAGATTGAAGAGAATGTGTCTGTCACATCTCATTTGCCCATAATTGAAGCTCACGATGGGACGACTTGTGACAGACTATGATGATGGTATTACAACCCTGCCCAATTTGTTCTGGCTCTTGACATCACTCTGAGATCTACTGGTACCGTACATGTTGTCAACTGTCGTCAAAAATCTTCAAAAAACTTTAAAATGCACAAAAGCGTTAGGAAGAGTTTTAACTTGAAAAGTCTTTCAGCTTTGCAGCCTTGTTCAGCAAAACAAAGTACAATGTGTATCCAAAGGGAGTTCCGATGCTGTTCGTTAATCTGTAGTTCTTATTGTTTTAATTGCAGTTCAGCCACATGTTCCTGAGGAACCAGTCTTTTTTGTCGACGAGTTCCATACCCCCTTACATTCAGTGGAGCACAGATCCAAACGTGCCATCGAAGGTAATATCCACAGAAATCGCTATGTTGAAACGTTGGTGGTGGTAGACAAGAAGATGATCCGTAACCATGGAGATGAGAAGATTACATCCTATGTACTGACAATATTGAATATGGTAAGTTGTTCATCTTATACTTATTTCATATCATTTACTTCAAACCCATCTGTGGTATTGGTCAACCTACATGTACATGTATCTTCCCCAGGCCCCCTACAGCTGCCCCACCCAAGGGACAAAATTCCCACCTGAGAGTTTAAAGAATGTGACCATATCCCGATGTAAGACTTGAAACTATGCAGGGAAGGGGACATGGGATGCCAATTTTCAGGAAAAAGCTAGATTAGCTTTTTGCATTGTAATTTTAGGCTAATTTCAGACCTTTTTGGAGAGCGCTGGCATTATTTTCAGTCTCTAGACAAGCACAGAACTGACATCCCTTGAGGACTGTGCATTGATTTGGTGTATTACTGAGTATTACAACTTGTGTACAGCAATATCACTGTAGCAGTCACCACAACGGTAAAATCAGGGGAATTGTATAAGTAACTTCTAAAAAAGACAGAATCTCTAGAAAAAAACAACTAGCTCTGGCAAGATATTGACAAAGGTCAAACATTAATATGGTTGTGTACCGGTACTCGTTTGAAATAAATTTCAATCTTCCTGGCTTCCTAGAAACTAAGTACTTGCACACATGTACGTGTAACTGTGCTTTCAGTAAAATAAGAATTGCCTTTGGCTGAGTTGCCAGGGTGCATGCATTCAGTGTGAGACTCCAGCGAGAAGCTGTGAGCTCTTGCTGTCACGCACAGACAGTTTCTGGGAATTGAAAGATTTCCCTCTTGGTTTAGGAAAAGATCCACATTGACTGATGCTTCCCTGAACGTTCCTTTTGATCATTGACACTATTTTGCCGAGGGAATACAAACTTGTGACATGCACAGTACACCGTGAGAGCACAGGGACTTCTGGTTGGCTGACAGGCATGTCGCCACCTGTGATGAGGTGTCAGAGAATATCTCGTACTCACTACTGCCACCCCTGCCCCACAAGTGACAGATATGTGTAATAATATTCAACAAGATATTAGATATAAATATAAGTACATGTTTGTTGATACATATGTGTATCTTGGGCAAGTCACTTTACCCCTAGGTGCCTCTCTCCACCAGTGGCCAATTATTTTCATAGAGCTGCTTAAGCACAAAATTTTCTAAAGCACAAAAAAAAACTTGCTTAAAAAACAAAGGTCACCAGCTCAAATTCTTTGTGATTGTCATGCTCACCAAAAGACAGGCGAATACCATTCCAAACCAATATACATCACATGGAGTTTTGGCTGGTAAGCCGATTTGTCAAGCAAGGTTTTTTCACGCTTAAGCAAATTTTGTGCTTAAGCAGCTCTATGAAATTGGCCCCTGGTCTTTGTGAGGGGAGATGAATGTATTTGTGCCTGTTATGGCAGCATCAGGCCAGTGGAGTTCTCCTGCACTCCCCAGGGAGCTGAGATGGTGTTAGGAATGCTCTGATGCTGTCTGCCCAATGTGCAGGGGTAACGGTAATATATGGGGTGCCTTTAAATGACGGATACTGCTACCGGTAGATACTGCGTGCCTTATTTATTCCATTAGCAAACATCACTACACCTGAGTAGATACCCATGTTGTGGGAATCTGTCTCCACTCCTCTCTCTCTTATCCCCATATTCAAGTTTATTTCTTCAGAAAGAGATTTATGATTTGACTTGATTTGCGAGGTTGGGTGGGTTGACCCGGAAGCACAAATATTCTGTTTTGATTGTGCTGCAGTGTGCACCATTTGGAATGGCACAGATACATGTAGTTCCTGCAGATTATGCATTTTTACCCGGTGGAAAGAGCTTGAGCTCATGATGTTTGGTCACCAGAGGCCTTTGTGCTTTTGTTCACCTGGCCATTAATCCTTCAGAGATCCCCACCAGGTGCCCCAACACCTCCTGAGGGTCACTGTCAATACTGACTGCAAAAAGCCCACACAATGAAAAATTGAAACTTGATTCCTCGAACCATTCCAAGGCTTTTGATGTTATCAGCCTTTTTCTAATGCATCGAGGAAAGCTTACACCCTCTTGATGTCAAGAGAGTCTTTAATGAAAATAAGTAAGTGGGAGATTTTCTGCCGAACAGAGATGGTCATGGGAATTTCTGTCTGCCAATAAAATTATGGGTCAGTAAAAACAGGAATTTGAAGGTCTCATTATTTGTTCAGGAAAGTCCTAAAAAACTGAACAGTAAGAAATTCCCATACAAGAGCTACTGAATTTCTTTGACTTGAAATAGTTTAACTTTCGATGATTTCATTGTTGCCCCAGGTCTTTCAAAAGTTACAAAAACATTTTGTACCCAGCTCCTGCTTTCACACCTTCTAAATTACATCACAAGACAGTTGAATGTTCCATCCTTTTCAGAGACCAAACCTACATGTACATGATACCTTTTTGTGTTGTCTAAAATCTAAAAAGTTAAGTCTCTAACTTCGCTCAATTCATTTGAAATTTCTGAAGACTTCCTCTTTTTATCCTGAAGAAAATGTGGGGGCTTGTTAGAAGGGTGAGTGAAGTTGACTTCATGCTGTTTGGAGGTCTTTCATCCATACACCGGCTTGCTTTGAGTCAGTACATAATGGTGGGGGTGTTGTTTCAGCTTTCTCTTGACTTCATTCTGAGATTAAATGGGTCAGACAGGGTCATCCATGCGACAGGATCCATGTGACTCTTAAATTAGACTCGTCACTTATTTGGTTTCCAAGTGAAATGGGAAGAGAAGTCGGACTCCAACCTTTTTATGTACAAGTATGCATGTACATGTACACATACGTGCATGTGTTGCTCAGTATTTCAGCCATATGGTTGAAAATGTAGTTCCCTTACCAGATTTCATTGTGTCAGATTTCTGTAAGGCTTGTAACTTGAAAGCAATTCTTGCAGCTCTTGAATTACTTAGCAATTTAGGTTATTGGGTCAGAAGCAATGGGATGCACTTTCTTGCGCCTCCAGTACTTTTCCCTTTGAAAGTTAACCCTTGAATAGGAAATTCTCATCATACTTTTTTCTTCCTAGGGAATTCAATTTCATTTCACAAAACCTTAAAAAAAAATTTCCCAAGTGGGAAAAGATTTTCAAAGACTTTCCTACCAGTGGGAGAAGAATTGTAACCCAGTAGATTTTCATGCAAGTGGGAAAAGATTTTCACAGAGTTTCCTATGAGGGTTAAAAAGTGGGAAATCATTTTCACACCTTGTGGAATGTGAGTGTGAAAGTGAATTCTTTTCACAAAATTTCCCACCCAATTCCCCGAGTTAACTTTCAGTTGCAATGTACATGTACATGTGTGTACTATGCTTGACCATACCACCAACACATTTTCCAGTGTTTGGAGAGAATTACCAGGGCTTGCTGCAAACACCATGATGGCTCACGGGGTGAGCACGGTCAGCGTTGAGTTTTCCCATGATGACCAATGTGAGGTGGAACTTGCTGGCTTATTGACGGCAGGGATTGTAATTTATGGGAGTCAGGTTTCCAGCTCAAGACAAACAGGTTGCAATTGAACTTGGCTGGTATTCACATAAATTGGGGTGGGGGTTGAAGGAGTATGAACAGGTGGTTACATGTACATACAGAGAGGGCCATTTCATCAATCAAATTGAGGACTGGTTTGCAAGCAGTGTTTCAGAAATGGCCGTCCAGTTTGACCTGAATTACAATATTTTCTATTCAGGACTCAAAAATTCAACCTGATAAACTTGCCAGAAAGAGCCAGCATTACTGACTATTGGTTTCAAACGTGAAACGAAGGATAAATTTCCTGACTGCATCCCAATTCAACAAAACCCAGCCCCCAAACTCTCCCCCCAACTCCAACACACAAAAGCCAACTCAGCACCCAAGCCCAATACCAAACTTTCCAAGCAAAACCCCCAACACGTACACCCAGCCCCTTCAACCCAACATCTAAACCCCCTAACCCCAACCCCTTCCCCTTAAACCCAACCCAATTCCCAATCCCCAACTCTGAGAGCTCAACAGCTGACCTACATGTACAACCTGGGAGCCTGAAACCCCAAATGAAACATAATACAAATACATGTATTGTGGCCCACATCACAAGAGTCAGCAGTTGGTCATATTAGTGTTCTGTTTCCCATCATTCAGGTTCAACTTCATCCACCCTGACATGGCATAAATTGCTATGTAAACTTGTTGGGAGCTTGGATGTAGCCAGTGTTGGATCATATAGGTATCATGTCTAAAATCCAGCTCCATTACTGGTTAATGCACTTCTTCAGGATGGATAGTGTATCAGCGCAGGTTGAGTGTGTGTGTGGGGGGAATAGCCTAGTGGTAGTTAAAGGGGTTTGTGACTCATGATCAGATGGCATAGATTCGAGTCCAGTGGCTAACAATAGGCAGTCCGCTCGTACGCCATTTAAACCCTACTTGCCCTTTTCCACCTAGGAGTATGGATCAGATCCTGACATTACCTGGGGAATGCAGATGTCTGGTGTAACCTACAGTGGACTGGCATCCAATCCAGGGGGTTGCCACATCTGTTGCTTTTGAAACTGGTGATTAACGCTGGCCTGATGGGCCACATTGGCCTAATGTATGATAGACATTGCTTTGAATACTTTTGAAAATTGAACAAACGAAAATGTACTCCAGCCTACAAAGACCACGCCAAGAGCATTGCTCGCTGGCAGATTTACCTTGAAGAGATCAACTTTGTTGCTTTAATTTGCATCCTACAAATGTAATCTTGAAAATATTGACATTGCAGAGCCACTTGCAATGCTGCGCAAATTAAAGCCTCTCAGCATATGTTGTGAAGTTTTCTGTGACAACATGACCTTGTTAATTCGGGCGGAGTCTTGAGGCTGTGCTCTTGGACTTGACTCAGGGCGCAACGACATCTTAATGCTTTGCTAATGATATACAATTGACAGAGACCATTTTGACAAGTGTCAGCCCCCTGTTGCCAAGTGGCTTGGCATTGCACATATAATGCATTTGAGGGGGGGGATTATGCTCCAGAGTGAATAAACTCCGTGCTAGGCATGTGGCTCCAATAACATACATGTGCATACATGTACATGCACTTGTCTTTTTTCTGGAAACTGGGGATTAAGTTTGTTAAATGCCTGAAAGTTAATAGCTCCATGATTGCCTGCAGGACAAACTTGACATGTACATACTACTATGTACATTTTCCACATTGAGTGGAGTGGGGCAACGATATGTTGACTTTTTTTGGGTCAGTTCTAAGTTTTTGCATTAATTTGGAAGTTATCTTCCAGTCTTGGAGTTTAGGGGTTGCACGTTTCCTGTCATTGCCAAAGGTCTCAAACAGTTGTCATTCGGCATTTACCACATAAAAAAAGAAGGGGTTTTGTTTTGGTTTTTTTATAGTATGCACTTCTGATTACTACCGGGTATTTCATGGTTTTTGTGTATTTCAGTGTATTAGGTCAGCGCACAAACGTGAGAGGGCGCTTTCTTACCATCAGAAGAGGCCTCATTGAGGTTCACATGCCGGATGCGTGTGGTATGGAATGTGCATGACCATGAAGGTGGCGTGAATAAGTTTCATCTGAATGTGCTCGCAGAAGGCGCAGGGCGCATTCAGAGTAAACCTCTCTCTTTCCACATCACAGTCGATTTATTATGGCCCACCAAAAACTGAGTTACAATGGTTGGTTGTCAGTGCAATTAAGGCTGCTGGCTGGAAATAACATGCATACACGTATCCCATGGAAGCCATGAGCTGGGAGGCTCATGGATTTCCCAAAGATGATTGTGTTGTTTCTAGCCGCTAGCCGTAGCTGAGTGATGGCTATAGCAAGTAGAGCAGTCTCTTAAACCCATAGCCCATGGTGCTGCTGTATCACAACCTTTAACTGCAGGTGCCCGGAGCAATTTTGATAGTGGATGTCAACCTATTAACGAGATTAAGCATTCAATGATGACAGATAAAGCCCTGTCACCATGCTTCACTGCAAACCAGTTTGGATTTTACCTGTGAACTGATCAAAACATTTGTCTTGCGGTAAAAGCTGGTCAGAAAGGTCAAGTTTAAAAAAAATCTGAACTGATTTTTTTTGGCAAGAGTCAACAGTTTAATGCATTTCACATGTACGTTGTGTATATATTGGTGTGATATATTTCTATCAAATTCATTCCTACTTGTGTGCAGTGTATTATTCGAAACAGATGTGATGACTCAAAACCCTTCAGGATTACGCGCCCCCCCAAAAGTGGGATGTACGGTAAATTTGACGACACTGTTCTTTCAAGCAGATGACGTTTAGTTCTGTTAGGAAATGCATCAGAGCTCCATTAGGAAAACAATAATATATGCATAGTCTTGCAAAGCAATTTAAGCACATAAAATGTTTTGCCAGGATTATAGTACCCGGTACATGCACTAGTTTAACGCTCAAAGTGAGGTATGGAATAAAAACATCACCTTTTTTCCTGACCCTAATTTTTTTTTAGAAAAAAGTGTTGCCATAAGAATATTGTCACCCTCTTCAATGCAATTTGTAACATGTCAGCCTTCCCTCTGCGTTACACATTTTTGTCCATGATTCATTCATGTTTAATCATAGTCATGGGATGTCTGTGGATGTAGGCACGGCCAATCTCAGCCTAATTAGCTAAACAGTTGCCACTTTGCTGGTGCATTGTTTCCCCCAGACAGGCCTGTCTTTAAGGAAATGTCTTTCTTAACCTGTTGGTTGTGGACACTGAATTTCCTTATTGTATTTCCTACATACTGTGCATGTATACATAGCTTCAAATTACTGTGAGGGGCCGTTAATTGGACTAAACTGACAAGTGCTGTGAGGTGGACTGCAGTATTTCCTATACAATTGAGGTGCTATTACATATTATGCCTCCGGCATCCGCGGTTTGCCAGGATTGTGATGATGTATGAAAGCATGACCACAGGGATGGGGCATTAAATTGTATTAACAAAACAAAGGAGGGAAGCCTTGTGAGGCTGTTTCATTTCTCACCAACCTGGGGTAGATCCGGTATGAGAAACTATGTTTATATGTACATGTTACAGTGAGCTTTAGGCAGATAAAGCACATTTTTAAAAATGTGTACACAACAGTGGTTGTTTGTGTATATCTCTGACACATTGCCAACTATTCCTGTGTGTGATTATGGTGCCTTGTAGGGTGCCAGAACAATAGGAAGTAGCACCCCACAAGGAATATTCATTGTCTTTGTGGGGTTATTCCATGATACCCCCACAAGAATTTCACAAAATGGATTTGGGTGCATTTACTCAGGGAGAAATTTACAAGGTGTAGGCCTACTTACCGGTAGTTGTCACAGAGTGAAATATTTTATATAAGAGACATTTGGTCAAAATATCAACCCAGGAAAGATAGCCAGGTTCAAATGGGAGCAAGTTGGAAATTGCACTTCACACACTAAGTTTTAGTACACAAGAACAAAGGAAATGTCCCGCAGGAATATAAATATAAGAATGGTGTTGATCAAAGTTTGGAGAAATATCACCCTTCATTGGGGTCAGATTTGTTTGGGGGGGTGTGTCTCAAATGAGCAAGCTTTTAATTGATTCTTGCTATCAGTAAGAATGTGGAAAACAGGAAATTCGGTTGATGTATGCATATGAGAATACTTGTACTTATAAGTGATTTACAGAGACAAATAACAATGTAAGGAATGACAAGCGTGTACTGAGTCTGGAGGGTTGTACCAAGAGGTATTTTCATGATGCAAGTACAAGTAGGTGGCCTTCTTTGGATGAACCTTTCTAAGATAAAAATAACTGTACCCTGTATGCCAGATGCCCCAAAGGATTGCCGTCAGCCTCCCTTGCATTGAGATGACCAATGTGATATCCGCATGAAGCACAAAATAGCTGGACTGGCCAGGAAGAAGGATACCAAATTCCCGGTGGTGAACGTGAATGCAAAAGTTCAACATATACCATGCTAGTTGGCTTGGAGTGCTCCATGTGCCAGTACAGTACAGTACCTTACTTTTTTATGTTGTTTCTAGCATGCATGTTGTGTACCTTCTGGTTGCCTGTTAATTAATATTGGGAAAATAAACTTCTTTCAGGAACTGATTACACCATTCTTACACCATCCATGATTCTTCAATACAGGACTTCGTCTATTTGTTACATGTCTTTATCCAGGGTAAACGTGAACAGTTCAAACTGATTTCCATTTGGGACTCCACAGTAACAACAACTGGTGGCTGGGGTATAGGACAAGGGAACAAGATTTTGTGAAGTAACTTCTAGGAATAAACTGATGTGTTTGTATTTCACAATCAAAGAATACTGGCTTATCATTACTTACACCCTGTCTCTATCACCGATAACTGCCCGCAAATATTATGGCAAGTGACAGCAGCACTTATTAAGAAAGCTTTGGAATGTCACGTGTTTGACTCTTGACGAAATCTGAGCAGGTTGAATTGGAAAGTGCGACAGGAAATACACAATCTTGACACAGTCCGAGTCCTTGACATCACCAGAACAGGTTTGCAAATAATTGGTTGGGGGGACAAAGTCAATGCACAGTAATGAACTGGTCAGCCATATGTCACTTAGAAACAGGTGCAAAAAATGACAAGCTGATTTTTGTCATGCAGGACACAGGCATGGTCTTGCACTCTGGGAAAGGCCCTCTCCTGTCTGCCTCCTCTCTCCCCCCTAGCATTCATTTTATTAGAGCTACATAGCCAGGGCAGATGAGGTGGGGTTATTTCCTAAATTTCAGGCCACGCTTCATGTTTGATTAACATGCTGTCTTCATGCGCAAATTAGTATTCACTTTTTACCCCAAAGGGGCAACTTTTAATAAAATACTTTCCAATCGCCCCCCCAAGAAAAAAATTATACTGGCAGTGGTATTGCCCCTGCAGGTGTCAGTATACATGTTTTGACTAGTTTTCAGACTTTTCTGATAACTTGGATTTCATTTGTTACCCCCCCGTGATAAAACAGATCTTGTCCATTTCTGGCAAGATTGCAGAGTTGAAGTGCACCCTTTACTGGCAAAGATGAGACAGCCAGGTCTTCTAAGGTCTTCAACTTCATCTGGGCTTGTCCGTGTGCCTGGGGCATGTGCAAAGACAGTCTGTTCAGACAGAAGTTGACCACGCATACTCAGCACATCCCAAGCCTACATGCCAAAATTTGTGCGTGCATGCCCCGAGTTCCCACCAAAGAGCCATCTTTGCAATGTAAAAAACACGCCCTCCCTTTTTCCAGCAGATTTCAACAGTGCCCGCTCATTGAGAAATAGTTCCGACTGCCCAAGATTTATCAAATACCAGTAGGATGTTTAGTTGAGGGCAAAGTTGTTCAGCTTTATTTGAAATGGCCAGTGGGCGCAATTGTTCGAGAGCATGAGATTGATGTGGATTAAGTTGTTGATACCATAATTGGGCTGGAATTGAGTTGGACAAGTTATCTCTGGTCACAATTTAGAAGGGTGATATTATACATCAGGGATCAAATGATTGAACATGGTCCCCCCGGAATAAAAGTACAGCTTTTAAAAATAGTTCTGACCGCTAAGATTTATCCAATGGGATGTTGAGTGGACAATATTCTTGTTCAGCTGTCTTGGTGGGGCGGAATTCTAGACCTTGTGATTTATGCGGATTAATTATTTGATGATTCGGGCCAGACTTAATATCTTGTCACCAACTAGAAGAGAGATATTGTACGTCGCGGATCAAAGTTTGGAATGTGACATGTAAAGCCCCACAATAAAAGTACAATGTTTTCCATATTCTGGAAGAATGTCCAGTTTATTTTCCACCTCAGGATGAATACAGGACAGGAAGTAGTCCTTGTCACATTGTAATTTGTCTCCATTTTGGCATGGTATCAGTTTTTGAGTTTAACACGCCCCAAGAAGGATATGATAAGTGTTTTGGTTAATCTCTCTCAATTTTCCAGCTTTACCGTGTCATAACCTATTTAGAGATCTCCCGTCAACAAATCCTTAAGGCAGACACAGTGTTGACACAAGTTGCAGCATTATTGGAAGCATTATTCGAAGCCATTACTTTGGGGCCATCCTGTTCGCACGCAGGTGGTGCGCATGCATGAAGTTTCTCCTTGACCAATAGGCAGTAGTCAATTGCTGATGTGCGCACACGTTCAAGTTAAGACAGCTGCGTGAGTATAAATGGCCCCTCGGAATGGCGTCTCATCAGATTTGTTTAGACCCCCTCATATTGTAAGCATTCTAGAAACACATGTAACAGGAATGCTGAAAGTCAAGTATTTTAAAGTCCTATTTGCTAGATGTGGTTTGAGTCTGAACCCTTCTGTAAATGCTTTTATGAACATTTCTTGCCAAGATGCCAGACTGTCCAAACATGTTTTTGTTCCAGTATAACCTTCTGAGCCTTCCTTCCCCTATCAGATAATACTGTTATTTTTCTCTCCAGGTCTCTTCTGGCTCGTGATCTGTAGTGCCTTCTACGCATCCTTGGTTTCAACCAATAAGAGTCAAGTAGTAAAGTTTTAAAATGATTATTTTTGCATTCTGTTTTTCAGGTGACTAGTTTGTATAAGGATGCCACATTGGGCAACACTATCAACATAGTTCTTGTTAGTTTGCTGCTGTTGCAAGATGACCAGGTGAGTCATTTTAGAGCAATTAATTTTTTCCTCTTTAGTGTAGGACTTGAAACGGCTAAACTATGTTTAGATTCAATCTCATGGATTTAGAAATGGGAAGTGATGCTCATGAATGGCTAACACTTGGTAGTTCTGCACTGTCAAGATTTTAATTGTTCATGGCATGGAGCGTTGTAGAATCAGTCGAAGCTGAGTTTGCCAGGTCTTGGTTTGTTTTCAGTAGAACACTTGATAATTCCCCTCAGCTGTCCAAAGCACTTGTTTACAGGAAGTTTGGGAAGTTGATACTTAGACATTGCATAGTCCAGTGTTAGGAACTTGGCTGTCCAACCTTTTTATAGTACACAAATATAATGTGGCTTAAGGGCGGATAGTCCATGTATCAACTCCCAGAGGTAGCGGAAGCAAACCTGCCTAAAATAAGCTGTTTTATATTTTTTTAAACCATACCTTGTGGATAGGACATCAGTCAGTGGAAAACTCTGATTTAAAGATTTACATGTGTGCTAGGATGTTTGCTATCCATATGAAACAGTTCCATGATTTTTTCATGAACTTGAGGCGCATGTATGTGTAAAGTGGACTGTTGCCCAATAAGCCTTTTGCGAGTTAAATTTGAATAAAATCTGGTACATTGAGCTCTTTAAATTCATGTGAACATTACAATTTGAATTCTCCGTTTTGAAAATATTGTAGCTAACCCTCGTGGCTTTGGGCAAGCTTTTGCTTAGTTACATCAGAGAAGCCTGGCACCAATACACTGTTTTCAATGGAAAAAAAAAGCACAAAGGAACCAGTCCATTCCGGAGATGGTGGTCGCTATGCAAAAGCTTGCCCTGTATCACAAAGTATAGCAACAGTGTCTTTAGTGTGGGGAATTCAAATTGTTTCATTTATGTGCAATGATATAAAGTAGTGTACCAGATTTTATTCAAATTTAACTCACAAATGGCTTATTTAACTGGGTGACAGTTAACTGTACATGTACAGGTGTACTGTATACATGTATTTGATCTGTGCATGGATCCTTGCATGGGTGGGAGATAAACAGCAAAAAGCAACAACTTGCTGGGATGGAGAATGAACCAGCTAGAATGTGGCTCACAATCATGAATATGCATGAGATATTTGTTATGTCCTTCTAGTCTATGGCTGTTGCTTGAAATGCACAGATCACCATGGAGACTGAAATGCTGTCTCTTGGTGAAGTTGCTGATTGTATTGACACACATGAATCTGTTCTCAGAACTTTCTGAACCAATAACAGCAAGGGTAGGTTTGGGAGGGTACATACTTGAAATGGTTAGGGTGGCCCAAACCCCCAAATCTCTTATTTTGCCTCTTGGAATACCTTCATAAATGTTCAGTATTGCACATTTCAGTTCATTCTCAGGGATTTTGGTCTCTTTTTCCATAAACTGACTGATGGCCCTTTTGGAAAAATCTTAGACCCAACACCAAGCACAGAGTATGGCGGGATCCACTTGAGTTTCAAGAACAGTTCAGTTCACCAACATTTCCGCTCGTCAAAGTCATCCAGCAGGAAGTAATGCCAAAAAGTCACCATCAAAAGGTCCTAAGAGGGAGCATACCTGAAATTTAGGAAAGCACCTGGGGAGGTTGCACTCTGCCAGGCTTCCTGCATCATGGCTGGGCCCTAGCGCTGGTCCTTGCAGTCTTACACGTACTGAAACCCTCCTTAGGGACGGAGCCAATCAGCAAATCTCGTGCAAACTAATGCCCGGCCTGGGGAGATGTGGTAATTTGTGAAAACAGTGCCACCACCAAGAATAGTACACCGGTGGCATTGAATGACATTGACATTGCGTAGCCTTTTATCTCTTGATTTGTCTGACTTACTTATCAAAGAATGATTTTCACAAACAGGGTGTTCCCGTAATACTGCAAACATTTACATTTATGTGACTTAAGTGTGCGGAAATGTGTTGCACATCAGAAAGTTAATGCTTTCTCATGAACCTCACAATGAAATATTTTTTTAGAAAAAGGGCTCAACCAACATGGAGGTATGAGGAGGGTAAGCATGGGATGGGCCGGTTTCACCCCACTCTTTGATCTACTTTCTCCAGGGTCCTTTTTATATCTACAGGTAGGAGGTTATCCAAACCTCAGTTCTTTTAGGCTGTAGGGTTCAGTTTTGGAAATCTAGTCCCCAACGTTGAGCCCCTTCTGTTCTTTGTGGCTCTATGTTATTTGCATTAGAAAAATCAAACTGATGTGAGGCAAAAAGCATGGGGTATTTTCTCATCAGTTCACAAAAGTGCAATTGACTGAAGCTGATTCTGGAGTCAAAGATGAAGCGTGAGACGAACAGGCAACTTGGAAAAAGAATGCATAAAGATTTGCTTCTAATTTTCTGTAGTATAGATTCAGGGTTAATTGAATCACATCAAATTGAACTTGTAGGGATAAGTCAAATAGTTGTTGTTGGTTTCTCTTGGTTGATTGATCATGGCTCAAGCCACTCTCCCTCCCCATCCCTACAGTAGTTCTGACCTGTGAAGGTACATGGAACAGTATGTGTAGTTGCTGTTATTCTGATGTCGGAGCCTTGACTTTAGATCTTCAGTGCATGAGTGCCGTAATTATTTTATCAGTCTCTGCGTGGGTTTAATTTTGTCAATGCCGAGGTACATGTACGGTAGATGGTAGATATGTGTACGGTATACGCACGTGTGTCAGTGCACAAGTTGGTACTTAGTATCTGGGTGATTCTATAAACTTGGCATCCTAAAGTGTGACAATTCTTCTTGTGTCACTTTTGCACCTGACCTGTGGGAAAATATCACTGCAGTTGACTTCATCATATCGTTATTTGTTTGGCAGGTAATTTGCATTACTTAATCACTATTGAAAATTAAAGAATGTTCTAAATGTACAAAATCATACGTCCGATATAGCAGAGACACCTGAAAAAAGAAATTGAACCCACTAAGTTATAGATTGACCCATCTGCCCTGCAAAAAATCAAGAGCAATGATACACGTGTTATTACACTGGGTTTTGCCTGATGTGTCAAGTTCCTGTGGGGGGAAGTGATGTCACTTTCTTGGTATGCGTTGTTTGTACATGTACATATACCTGCATCTGGTGATCTTCATCTTATCTCCAAGTTTTCTGGGACTAGCTGCATACATGTATATTACCAGAATGGTTTTGGATTTGAGTAGTCGTGATGAGATGAGAGAATATGTTTAGACACCTAACAGGCATAGAGTGAACGAAATGATTGTAAGGAGCAGGAAGACCTGTGTGAAAATTACTTGATAACATACATATGTACTGGTACATTGATAAAGTATATTTAGATAACGCTTCTGAGGAAATGACTTGTAATTGGCCATACCTTTAATTTCCTGTGAAAGTGAGTAACACTTGAGTTTTAATTTATGGCTCAAGTTATTTGGTACCTTGGCAGTTGTCATTTTTTTTCTCAATGTTTGTTTCTATCGATTCACATAGTTTGGTATCATAAAAGCAAATCAGGAAATTTATGGCAGAACCAGCTGGTACTTATTTCTTTCATGTTAATTCATGTAAAAACCCTCCTTTTCCTGTAACTGTCAAAAACAGTCAAAAATGCCCTCCACTTCCCTTGTACACTACTCTGACATATTACATGTCACTCGATTGATTTTGACTGATAGGACAAGTGTGTTGAGAATGCATCTTTGCATAGGATTAAGGTTTGTTCATTTAAGATGTAGTTTTTCTTGGATTTGCTTTTTCAAATTGTATTTTAGTTTTTGCTGTCTCCATGGCTGGGTAATATGGTCAGTCATCAAGTTATTTGTTGGGTGGTTTTTCCCAATTTCTGTCTGTTCTATTCCAAATTCCATACAACACGTTCTCTAAAGGATACCCTGCATGTTTTTTTTGTTGTTTGTTTGTTATTGCTGTGGTGGCAATTCCCTTATGTAGACAGTCCAAATTTAAAAAAAAAAATTGTAAAAACCACAAACATACTGAATGCAAGTGCCAAGGGTGCTGGTACTTTCTTTCTCCGGAACTTCATTTCTCATGTGAACACAATTTAATTTGTCAATGTTGACACTTGTGTGGTTGTAGGTCTTTTGCACCATTTGATATTGAGCATTTCAGCTGATTTATCTCCCGTTATCTTTCTGTTCTTTGGCTTTCATGGATTTTGGGCCACACAGCACCAAACTGTGTTGTATGGCAATCAGTTCAATTTCCTCAACCACATAACTTTTTCATCTTCTGGTATGTGCAGAGGTAGAATTGGAAGAGACAAATTCCTAATTATTTCTCTTTCTTGTTTGTAGCCTGGGTTAAACATTGACCATCACGCAGACCACTCCTTGAATAGCTTTTGCCAGTGGCAGTCAACGCTAACCACGCCAAATGGCAGCCAACATGACCATGCGATCCTGCTGACTGGCATGGATATCTGCTCCTGGAAAAATGAGCCCTGTGACACACTAGGTATGTGCGTAATGGAAAACGCATACAACTTAACTGTCTCGATGAGTCACGGTACACATCACTGGCAGTTTACAAGGGTATCAATCGCAATAAATCGCCTAGAAAATTTGAAAAAAAAAAATGCTTTTGGATGTAAATTGAGAATCACAACTCTCACAATGGGCTGCTCCTACCTGAAAGTGCATTTTGAAGGCTGGCAATGCTATTTCGTCTCATTATTATGGCTTTCATTTTTGAACAATTTATGACCAAGGTCAACTGTCTCGTGTTCCTTATTGACAATGATGTATCATTCGCCTGAATTTTTAATTTTACCATCCCTTGTCTAGACAAAGCCCTTAAGTGTGCAATTTGTTGATGCCGGTGATGATGCTGATGAATTCATTTGCAGTGTTCAGACAGACTGGAATACTCCAAAGTACAAGCCTCCAGCATCTTCCGAAAATTGAACAGCACAACTAGCAATGTCCTCTGCGTACTTGAATAGAATGTTGATATTGGGTCATGTGCGTAAAGTGACAAGGGTTTGCCTGTGCAATCCTGAAGTCATCAGGGTACCTGTGATTGAAAGCAGCAGAACTTTTAAAGATTATTATGAGGCCACAATGCTGCTGCAAATTGAGGGGGGGAGATAAAGTTGGAATTTGTCCCACGGCAAACGTGCCGGCAGTTTATAACGTGATGAGCTTCCTTTAATGGATGGGCCACCATCCAACCATTAAAAACTTCAAGTGTTCAAATCTGAGGTCGTGAAATTAAGAGGGCATGTTGACCTGAACGTCAAATACATGTAGGTATTTTTGCTTTGATTTTGCCGCTAGTTGTCAAAATATTTGAAATGGGATTTTCAGTTGTGACTAAGGTTACATGTTAGCACACTTTTAAAAAATGACTCCTCAACTTCTTAAATGAAACAAATGCAGGTTATCCTTGTAAGAGAACAGTTTGGTGAATGACAATGTCATATCCAGTGCATGAAGTATTTCAATTTTTCAGAGTTCAACTTTGTGCTCAACAGTTTTGGAGGGGTGTATCTGCCATAGACATCTAGCCCCTATAAATCACAGCTTTCACTTTTTAGTCACTGGAGTACTTTTTGAAGCACTTCAAAGGTCAGCTCAACCATGGTTGTACGGTTCCAGATGTGTTTTTCATGAGACTGAAGGTTATACAAAATGTTATTACACATTTGATCTTGCTGTAATTAGTTGTGTGTTTCTTATGGCAATTTTGCTCAGGTTTTGCTCCAATCGGTGGAATGTGCAGCAAATATCGGAGTTGCACGATAAATGAAGACACAGGCTTGGGACTGGCATTCACTGTGGCTCATGAATCTGGTCATAGGTACGTAACAAGGATTACACGAGCATCAGTGGTAGAAACTTTATCGTTATCGATGACCTACCAGTATGTGGGTTACTTTGTTGTACATGCATGCCTTGGACAGAGGAATAATGTATTACCTCTATGGTTTTGAATGCCTTTATTGTGCATGCTCCCGCATAGGCCCACAACTTTGTCTACATCAGGATTTTTGAAATTATGCAAGATGACAGCCAGCACTGTTGAGTGTGATGAAATGTGATGTGTGTACACGTACATGTATGTGTCAAACCATAGCTAAGATAAAGAAGTGGAATGCATGCCACTGGTGCTACATGTACATGTATGTGCTAGCTGCGCAGATGGATTTTTAGGGCTCCTTGTGGTCTGATCATGAAAATGAAATGCGGGAGTGCTTTGTGTTTAAGCATTGGTTCACTTGTGGCAAATTAGGGTGTATGTAAAAGCTTAAGAAATTTTAGCAGAGTGTACACAGCCCAGCAGAGGATGGGAGTAACGTAGATTGTGCTGAGATGTGGACTGTCTCTGCTGGGGAGGGTAGATTTGGATGGACAGTACAATTGAGATTGGTTTAAAGCCTGTGCACTTAACTACAGCACTGTTTTCATGAAGCCCTTTTTCCAAGTACTCAAGTGCACCGAAGTGTGGTGTGGGTTATTAGGAGTCAGGCCTAAAGCGCCAAGGCTGTGTTGACCGAGTACTTGAGATGAGTGGGAATATGAGTGTTTGGAGGCAGGGCTTGACACAGGCATGCAAGAAATGTCCAAATATTTGTGGAAAGGCCCCAAAACATGTACTTGACATTTTCAGCATGCCTTTTATGAAAAGCCCATCATAAAAAGCTCAAGTACTTACACCACTCTGGCTTGTGTCTCAAGCGTAATCCGTGTTGTCCCACCCTGTGTCACGGCTGTCTTCTTTGGCTGTAAACTAGAGCCGTGACTGACAGCTCCGTTGTTCCAAACAGAAGTTGATATTTAATATCAACAAAATATGCACTGCTTGTTTGCAGTTTTGGAATGGTCCATGATGGAGACGGGAATGACTGTAAGAAGTCCAGCGGCTACATCATGTCGCCGACGTTGTCGGGCAACAACGGCCGGTTCCACTGGTCCCCATGCAGTCAAGACTACATTACCACTTTCCTTGGGTTAGTAATGACAAAAAGAAATACCACGTTACTGTGCTTGGCTACGGGTCTTTGTAGTAGCAACCTAATTTTATATATTTTTTGCCTGTTTATAACATTATTGATTTTGTCCATGAATGTCAAAATGTTCAGCCTGTACAAGTTCACCTTGATTTGAACATCGGGGAGTCAGAATTACCTGTTTTTTTATTGGCATCACAAAATTAGTGTCCAAAACAGTGTGTCAGTTTGCTTGATGTCTAGCGCAGTCATAGACAAACCTCTGGCTATAGCCTTGGTTTGTAAATTGGATAGTTTTTATTGTACATGCATGTATATTTATTATGGTGTTTGGTTCTCTAGGTCCAATCGAGCCAGGTGCACAGAGGATGAACCTGTGGGGATCACCAAGTACCAGTTTCCCAGCAAGCTCCCAGGAGAGCTGTATGATGCTGATAAGCAGTGTCAGTGGCAGTTTGGGCCCAGGGCACGGCTCTGTTCGTTCAACTTTGGGAAGGTGAGCGGCTGCATGTGACCAATGCCTGGAATTGGATTGCCCTCCAGTTAGGTTCTGAGAGGGCAACAAAAGTCTGTCCGAATGAAATTGTGGCCATGTCCGAATTACTTTTTGCAGCCTTGAAATTACGTCCGAGTCTATGCTTGGGAGCTGCAGCCAGTTCCCACAGCCTGTATCAGTCCAGGGGCCAATTGAACAGCACTGCTCAGAGCACAGGAATTTGCTATTAAAGCAAAGGAAATAGTTGCTCGGTGAAAGCTGGTTTCCTGCTAGAATGCCATGCAATTTGTATACATCAGGACTGGTTGTAAGGGGATCATGACCAACTACAAAAAATGGCTAAATGTTGCTTTCTGCTATTTTTAGGTGTCAATCAGCGGGGGATGGGGGATATCATGTAGTTTGCTCCACCCACTTTTTTGTAGCTAAATAAAAATATTAGGTCCACATTTGGGTTTGCAGCTCATAGGAGCCAAAAGAACGCCTCCATACTGCTGATGATCGTAACATCCAAGGAACATCTAGACTTCAAATTTGAGGCATGTTGCCCCTTTTAGGAGTTGAAAGCACCAGCATTCTAGAAATAATGTTGCCATCTTTCTATTTTTTGGGTGGGGATGGTTGAGGATTCTTTCATGGACGTTTGAACAAATTTGAATGTACCCCCTGAGACTTGGATACCATACAGCCCTTAAGGGCTATTCATTTCACTTTTGCGTTGGTTTTTTGCTGTTGATAAGTTACTATGCCCCCCCCCCACTTTTCAGAAAAGATCAATGCCCTTGCTTTCAAGCAGTCTCAGGAAATTGGAACAAGGTCATGCCTGTTTCACAAATCAATATTGCCATTTCTGTAAAGAAAGTTATTTAAAATACTGGAAATGTGAGAAGAAGGTTTTCCATAGAAATTATCCAACAAGACAAAATTTGGCCTTCCAAAACTTTCTAATAATATTTTATTTTGATATTCGCGGGCATGGATTTTCAGGCTGACTGCAGGCATGCAGCTTGTCCTCAGATCAGCTGGCTTTTTTCTTATACTAAGTGCAAAACACTGTCATAATATTTCTGCGGCTTTGATTTTTAAAAATATGTAATTTAATAACCCTGGACCCTTTCAATATCAATACAAAGTTCTTTAGTCATGTTTCAAGGATCACCATTAGTCTTGGAATGTGGGTACCCTGATCGACTTTTTTACACATGTAGATGATGAAAGGTTATTGTGACATAGCCAAAAAGGGACCAGTTTTCTTAAACTTAGAATTTTAGTATTACATATTGTCTAGTGTTACTAGGATCATTTTCTTCAATGTCAAAATCAATCAACTAGTTGGCTAATTAAAATGTTCAGTATCAGATGACAGCACAACTTAGCACCATCAGCTTCCCCTTGTCGTTCAGCGCTCAGTGTGTGAAGTTCTTAATAACGTGCTACATTCATGTACGTGTGTGTGCCAGATGGATCTGTCAGACCTGTGACCTGAATGTTATGAGTCACTTGTTGGTCTGCATTTGTGCTAATCCCCTGCGTTCAGTGACTGACGTTGTTGAGGCTGAAATGGATAGATTCTTTTGTGGTGTTTCAGTGCAAAATCATACATCTGTCAAACTTGTGAAGTCTATGTAGGGACAGCGGTTTCACTCCCCCTGACACGAGAGGCAATTTTTTTGGGGGGGGGGGGACAGTACTTGTGTGCTCTGGTTTGTAAGTATATGGAGTATGCGTGACCTATGCGCATCTGGGCGTACCTAGTGACAATGGCATGTTACTGTTGATGTCACTGTGTCAGTATCAGTTAAGTCACAGGGAGGGGGGGTGTGAACATGGACTTCATATTAGCTGACAAAGAATGTAGAATCTTTTTTAATATGAAATTGTTTTGTATGCAAAAACAAGGAAGATTGATTTTTCAGTTAGATTCCTGAGTTTGTTGCATTTTAGTTACATTTTGGTCTTTGGTTCTCATATAAAAATTTAAATCTTTCATATTTTAGGGCACATTTGCATTGAGCAGCACACATTGTAACATGGAGGATATCCAAAAGCCAACCACAAATTACAAATTTCGCACTGAACATTCATATTTGTTTCGAACTGGGTGATTTTTATTCTTACTGTTAGTATCTCCGTACTGCTCTCACTTGTGAGAACTGAGTTTCCTAGCCTGTTGAATTTGAAATATCAAACTTTCTTGTGGACATAAATCTGTGACTTGTTGAATGTACATGTTGGTGGTTTTGCCACACAAACTTGGCGAGACATCAATAACCATGTGAGCTAAGTTCATGGTGGCATTGGTCATAATTTCATTTTTTTTTTCTTACTATTATTACCAGTCCCTTTGCCAGTCCATTTGGTGCCACCGCGACGAGAGAAGGTGTGAAACCAAGTTCCTACCCGCCGCAGATGGCACTTCCTGCGGCTTCCAGCATTGGTGCATACAAGGGGACTGTGTCAGTCGCGACAAGCGCGGGCCACAGCCTGTCCACGGCAACTGGTCAGAGTATGGTGAGTACTCGCCCTGCTCCAGGACGTGCGGCGGAGGGATACAGCACAAGGAGAGGCTGTGCAACAACCCCGAGCCACAGAATGGCGGCCGGTACTGTGAGGGCTCGAGCCACATCTACAGAATGTGCAACATACAGGTAGGGGGAGGAAAGTCACGTCCGTACAATGATTAATGCACAGTGTCAGCAGTGAAGGGATCCTTGACCGAACCCCCAAGGTGCAGATTGCCTCTGAATGCTATGTTCAAACCAAGAAAAAAATCATTTGTCACGTGTATGTAACAGTAATTTCCTGTGTGAAGACACGCACTTTCTTTGTAATCTGCCGGGACAAGGGAGGTGGTCCTTAAGTTCTTTATCTTCATCTGTCTCTTTTTTTTGGGGGGCGGTAAGTTTTCATTTAGCTTATTAACAGTCTTAAAGCTTAGAGGTTGATCTAGTGGGATGGATCAAGACTGTCCTATTCCCTCCCCCCTCCACTTTTCTGTTACAAAGAGTGAGGTCAGTTTTTGAAAATAAACTGAAACTTTTGCATGCACAAAAAATTCATTCAGACATACGTGTATCCCTTGTGCATTCAAGAACCTGGCTCATTAATGTCCAAAACTGAAATTTACTACCTGGTAAGGAAAGCACAAAAGACCTGATCCCGCATTTTCAAAACGTCTGATCTTTGCTCTTTCCAAAGGTCTGACCCCTCATCTGAAAATCCCAGATCTTCTCTTGACACCTGTCTTTGCCAACTTATAAAACATACAGTTGAAATATGTAAGGGTTCTTGAAATCACACGGTCCAGGTGTATCCCAGCAGATTTGGATTTGATGTCCTTGTTTTGTTCCCATAGGAATGTGAGCCAGATGCCATTGACTTTCGAGCTAAGCAGTGCGCGGCCTACAATGGCCGACCTTTTAGAGGGTCTTATTACCAATGGCAGCCCTATGTTCATACTGAGAGTAAGTCACCAGTCGTCTCCACATTTCAAATAAAGTGGAGTTCCTTGGGGCGCTTCACTTTTTTTCAGTGTCCTTTTCACTCGATTAATGAGCTTTAGATTCATTCAACATTGGTACTGCTGCCTTGATAAAGCTAGCCACGGGTTGCACATCATTTTAAAAAGTTTGTTTAAATTTGCTTGGAACTTCAAAAAGGTGAATTTAGCATGGAGAGTAGGACTTACAGTCCCCCAACCTTGTGTGCTTGGCAAACTAAGTTTACAAATCTCCATTAACTACTGTTACCATGGTTAATGAAGATTGACATACCAAACTTTGTTTCTGTCAGCAGTTTTCAAACGTTTTCGGTTTAGCAGTTTAAAATGGTTCAAAGCGTGGAAAAAAAAGTGAGCCAAAAGAATGGGGTTACCAAACCCAAGATTTATGAAAAGGGAACATTTTGAACCTAATTAAATTTTCTGTGCAGCTTGGGGTAAAACTGTCTCTCATGCAGAGTGTAGGAGAAAAAAAATCAAAGTGCCCAGAGCTTGGGACATGCCATGTTGGATGCTATCGTGAGTATTCACTCTAGACAACGTTCAGTGGTTTTTGTCAAATGAATGCTTTCTGTTCCTTCTACTGCAGGGAAAGAGGCTTGCAAGTTATACTGCATAGCCGAGGGATATGACTTCTATTTCCCGCTAAACTCCAAGGTGCATGATGGGACACGATGTAGTCATGACAGCCTAGACACATGTGTGAATGGGGTGTGTGAGGTAGGTATGAAATACATGTATCAAGCCTTGTGAAATACTTGCACATGCAAACATCATATGACAAATACAACAAAGGGGTAATGAAATCTTAAGTGAGCCTCGAAAAATCTACAGAATCTTGAAGAAGCTGCAAAAGGTCCTGCAGGTTTTGGTATAGTCATTTGGCAGTGTCATTTGGGTACCTTAGATGTTGTTTTGGACCCATGTTATAGAGCCACCAGCTAAATAGCAGTTTGTACTGATTGAAAATTCCCTGAAAAGCAGTCAAAAGAAATTTTTACCAGTAGTGTGTGATATTGAGGCTGGTACACTGCTGGTGCTAAGGAACTATTGCTTTCCCTTTGCAAATCACTGTGAAATTGGCCCATGTTGTAATCTTTAGCTTGTGAACCAGTAAAAATGTGACAGAGGATTGAATGTGAATCCTACTAGGAGAAGTAAAAGGTGATATTTGACTCTTCAATAGAACTGAGTGTGTGAGGTCCCAGCATAAGGCAGAGGTGGTATTCACATTTGTCACTAAATTGGTGATTGGAGTCAAGTCATTTTAACATTGTGACTCGTGTTGAGTCGAGTCATTAGGTCAAAAAGTTGAGTTGAGTCACTTTGTGTAGTGGAGTCAGGTCGAGTCAAGTATGGAGCTCGAGTCAATTTAAGTCACCAATTTGTGAATAAAATACACTAAAAACCCAACTACATGTAAGGCATTTTTTGGTATTGTTATTTTCATGAGGACATGCTGAAAATAAATTAGGGTGACAGGTATCTAGCCAACTAAAATTTGGCTTTTAATTTTGTTGAGACTCGAGTTTTATAAGCTTATACTTATAGGGTAACAGGTATCTAGCCAACTAAAATTTTGCTTTTAATTTTGTTGAGACTCGAGTTTTATAAGCTTATACTCGATTCGAGTCCCAATGAGAGATTCGAGTCAAGTCATTTGGTCACAGAGACTCGAGTTGAGTCATTTACACGTTGAGACTCAAGTCAAGTTGACAAAAGTTGTCGGACTCAAGTCATTACAAATCTGCTCTTTGTCACCATTGGGGGAGGGGGGGTTAAGGAAGAAATGTGCAGTAATACCACAGAAACCTGGAAGTAACGAAAAGGTTTCAAAGAATTTCTCTGAACGGCTCAATCATTACCACTTGTCTTAAACTGTTTTACTTTTCATTCGTGCATTTATGAATCTGTAATGCTTTGGTAGTTTGGGACATTACAGGGAATAACTAGTAGGACATTTTTATGGGGGGAGGGTGGAGGGTGCATACAATAATAGGTTAAATAAAAGGGATGTGTTAAAAGTGTGCATTCTGTTTGAAGATACATATACGTATACATTGTCATAGATCAATGTAGTTCTAGGTCCCTAGAATGGCATAGGTCCTGACATGCCTTTTTTTGGCACTGCATTGCTGTTTATAGAAAGTCGGATGTGATCATGTGTTGGGGTCGGATGCTCAACCCGATGCTTGTGGTGTGTGCCAAGGAAACAATGCCACCTGCGAATTTGTGTCAGGGGTGTACTCCGAACAGCACACTGAGAACGGTCAGTATATTTAGAACCTGTCAAGACTCAACTTACCACCTCACATCTGTTAATGTGCCATGTGGAAGTGACATTGTCTTGGGACATGACAAGCCGAGTTGCAATTAGGGAGCTTCTCAAATCTCTGAGCGGGGCAGAGAAGCTTTACTCGGAGACTGTCTTACAAATTGGCTAATCGTTAACATGTGGTACCGAAATTGTGATTCAGGAACAAGTTGTGAGAATTGAAACTGAAAAAGGAAGTTGAGTTCCTTGGTGCAATAACACATCATTATTTGTAAATTGATACAATTGAAGCTAGAACTTACAGAATGCCTATGCAGACAACATTTGAAAACAGTCATTGTTCTTTAACCCTAACCTCCAAGGGTGTATGTAAAATCGTATTGAAATTGGAGGATTTGGGATTGTTAGGGTTAACCTTCTCAAATCCACCAATGTTAATACACATTTTACACATTCATGTACTTCCACCAACTGGGGGGTTTAGGGTTGAATTGTGCTCAGATTTTTTTGCCTGTTGCGATAAACTTTGAGATTCTCAATTTTCCAGACTTTTGTCATGAAGGTATAGGCCTATGTGTAAACTTCTTGTCCCAAGTGTACAAATGAAAGCTGTGATCTAAAAAAAAACAACAACTTGACATTATGCAGATGGAAAAAGGAGATATGTCACACTGAGTTCCAGAATTATGAAAAGATGAAAAAATCTTTATCTTTGTTGATTACCATTTGTAACGGGATTAATGCATATTATTAACAGTTTACAATTTAAATAAAACATTACTTTTGTGATGTGTATGTCTTAATTGCCTCCTGTAGTCATTATACCACTGTGGTCAAGGGTCACTGCCAGTTAACTTAATGACAGCTCTGTCAGATCAATGAGGAATGTTTGTGTTGTACTGTTTGCTGGAGACTGGAAATGCCAAGGGTAAACCCTGATGTAGGCCCTATTACAAGTTGTCAACCCCGTTCTCTTATCTTAATGGAGATTTTGGGTCCCCGTTTCCCCTTTTGGCTCTTGAAAACATGTTCAATCCCCTAAATGGGATTCCCATCCTGTAGTATTGCAATTTGTTGATCTATGATTGGAGAGAACCAGCCCATATTCTACCAAATGGGGACATATGCTGTTTCCATCAAGATAAAAAATTCCCTCATATCCAGTAGGAAATATTAGGAAATTCCCTGAGGAAACATTAGCTGTAGTGTCCATTCCCAACGGAACACTCCCAGAAGGACCCATTTATTACTTTTTTATCAAAGGGCGAAAGTTCTGTCAAGAAGTGCACTATGCATTCGACTTGTGCCTGTCCTGTCTGATACATACCAAATAGAAGTTGACGGCATTCCTGTGTTTTGCAGTGGCATGGTAGGCAAATTGACAATGTGGATGAAACCAACACATGTTTATGATTGAAATTTATGCTTTTTATTTGCATATATAAATGATAGAATAAAGTTATTCTGAATGACAAATCTATTCACTTTTCACAGTGATTTCTCAAACTTCAAGCTAGCCCAGGTAGGATTTGTTCTAAAAATATTAGTAGAATCAAGTTTGTTATCATTATTTATGTCTAATGTATTGCAGTTAATATTTCTGTTCGATCTTTTAACTTTGGGCAGAGCCCTCAACTCTCCAACTTCAATATTGGGAGCTTAAACATCTGCTAGAGGAGAAAAAGAAACTAACACTAGCACAGATGCTGGTCAGTCATTCCTTGGCCGAGATAACCCTGAGAGTAGTGCTTTAACCCAAAGAGTGACTTCAGCATAGGAGGGTTAAAGGCCTGTTAGTACCCTAATCCACTCACAATACAAGAGTGGAGAGAGGTTCAAGGCTGGCTGTATTGAATTGCTGCAGATAGTGTCCTACCAACAGGGGAGGAATGTTGACTAGATTGCCACATGCAGCCCGAGTCCCTGGTGGATTTGCCCAGTCCTGATCTCCAGATGAGCTGTGATATTTTCCTTGGCACTTTTCCGGTGTCAGGACCTTTTGGCCATTGGTCATCATAAAAACACATTAATTAACAAGGATGTGAAGGAAAGGCTGATCGCCAAAATAAAAACCTGCTATGGTTTATAGGGCTTCCGTATATTAACAGAGAAACAATTTTTATCTTATCATCATTGTGAAAATTGGAAATGTGGTAAACTCCGGCTAAGTCGGCTTTCTTGGGACTCAAGAAATTATGATGACGTACGCGAATGCCGCGAATGCCGCAAATGCTGACTTGTGTTGTAAGTCGTCATTTTGCTGACCTACAAGTACACATGTATTGCCTATGTACATTATGATTCCTTGCACTCCACTTCTGCCTCCATGGTCGATCCCAGCAAATTCGTTCTCAATATTATCCTCATGGGCTGCAAATTGGATAATTGATCATGTGCCCCTAAGGACGAAGCAACAACGGAAGCCACTTGCATATCACATCACGATTTGACAGTGTAGTATGGACGTGTTACAGTTTTATAGTACAGTAAACATACACTCATCTGCAAACGCATTTGTTAAGTTCGTTCAATAAGTCCCAAATGGATAGAGTGCATTTGTAGCACTAGAGGGGTAACTGGTGTTGATGTACTCACGTTGGCCGATCAATTAAGCCTGTGCTGCTAATAAACAGACATCAGTCAAGCAGTGCGGGACTTGCCACTTGACACTTTTTGGCTACCATGGCAAAGGAAAGTGATACCAAAACTCTTTTTAATGCGGACTTACACAAAGGAATTTTTGTGGTTTTGTGCAAAAGGGACCGAAGTGAAGACTTATAAATGCTGCCTTAGAAATGATATTTTCAATGGAAATGCATTACAGATGATCTGGACTATTGCCAAAAGGCCGACTTAGACGATATGACGAGTTATGCGATGCCGACTTAGTCGGAGCTTACTGTAGAGTTCTAATCATCGCAAATCCTGTAAAATTGATTGTCTCCTATGCTGATTCCATCCTTGCTAAAATGCACATTATGGCATTTGTCATACCCATGTTCTTCTATATAGCAATGCGGGGGTCAGCAAAGGTTAACGCCCACTTCAGCAGGAATTTGTTTGACATAAACATGAGGGGGAATAAATGAGGTTCAGATCAGCCATCTGTTTATTGCACTTGGTACTCCTAGCCTTCTGTAAGAACCTTTTGGGAAGACAAGTGCACGCTTGGAACTCCTTGGGTGGGATTCAAGGTCATGACTTCAGTGTCTAACCACTTGGTCACTCCCACACCTATCCTAGCACTCAAGAAGATGCCATGTTTTCTTCGTCGGTTGTTGAGTTGAAATATAAGGGGTCATGGGCAGTACTTCATGTCACATGAATCATACTTAAGGATGTAAATATTTGCTCTGAATATGAAGTCATTATTTGTAAACTAGTATTTTCTCTTTTTCACCGAGCATGGATTAAGAAAGTGATGTTGATATTGTAATGACTACCCGAACCTCTTAAATCTAAAATACCCTTTGTATCCTATTTCTAGGGAAATTTTATTGTTAGGGGTGATATGGAGTTGAACTCAACCTGTGTAAATCATATTACTCATTCAAATGAGTTTTAAGACTCAAATGTGAGTAGGATAGCATATTCAAATCTGTTATACATGTACATGGCTAATACTTTTCGAGTTGATGAAACATGAGAATTCTGAAAGCTTTTTGTGGTTAACTGCCTTTGCAGATTACTACCTGGTGGTGAAGATACCGGCTGGTGCTCGGCACATCAGGGTTACTGAGCTGTCAATGTCTACCAGCTATCTGGCTTTACGCAACGACAGATTCAAGTACTACCTTACGGGAGCCTGGACTGTGGACTGGCCTGGAAACTTTGACATCGCCGGCACGGTGTTCGAGTACAGAAGGCCGTACAACATGCCGGAATACTTACAAGCAGTGGGCCCAACTTCTGAAGATCTGGTGATCGAGGTAGGAAGGGAGTGGATTTTGTAAAAACAGTGCAGAGTACAAAAAATTGAGCCATGGTTTTATGAGACTGCTGGAGTAGGTTTTAATAGTGCCTTTTACACCTTTAAGTGGATTTTCTGTCACCCGCCAGGATTGTTAGTGTGACATTTGAAATTTATACAGGTGTGCATGGAGAATTCAGCCCTTGAGAGATAATAGAGTAAATTCTGAGTTCTTTGTTCCCCTTATCGCTTGTGACCTTAATTTGACCTTATTACCCTGCATTATTTATTAAGGTGGGTTTGTTTTTACTTCCAGAATTCCTCGTCTTTATGGTGTCAGTTTTATCACCTTTCATGAGTGGATAGAAGTATACACAACTTGCAGTCTGCTCCGATTTAAGTAAATGCACAATATGAGCCTAACCCTTCGGTACTGTTCATTGAGTTTATTGGTGTAGCTGAAGTGAGTATGTACATGTACTCAATGAAGATAAACTTTGTAATGCGAATAGTCTGTTCTTTTTATACTGTCCTGAAAGTTTCTAATGTGGGAAGAGTACTACAAGTAGTCCATTTTGAATTTAGTTGCATGTGTACATTGTGGGAAATAGCTAATTTCCACCTTGATGTGCACTAAAACGGTAGTGTCTTAGGATGGGTACTGAGGCCATGGCTCAAAGTTGTGGCTACGGCTGGAAGTACATGTAATACATACCTCTATGGAAGCCACTAGTTAGTGGCGACAGTCACTTCTCATTGATGTCCATGTTATTCCCGGTTAAAGCCTGTTGATTCGGACATGGCTTGATAGTCTGTCACATCACTCTCTGTCTTTCTCACCATTAAGCAGTACGTGTACCTAGAGTCTGTAACTAGTACAGGAACACAAAGTTGTAAAGGGCCCGGACACAAGTAGGTTTCTATTTTTAAGTAGGTTATGTTATTGCTATTAATTATGACTACACCCTGGGGGACACCAACCAAACTGCTGGTTTGGACATTAGAAAAAGTAATATTTTGATCCACTCAAGATTACAAGTGATGGACTCAGTGATTCATTGCTCAAACAGGATGCATGTCTTCTATGATGCATTCTGTACATGTGACTCAATCAGTGTAAACAGCTAATGAGGGGTCAGACAGTTCGGTTTCATCAAGGGTCATATGAACCCAGTGAAGTTAATGTATTGTAACGGATCCACTGAAATGGAAATTGAGATTGGCATATGAGGCCCAGAGGGATTTCTGTCATCACTGGGGACCTAGTGAATAGTCAGTGGACAAGTACATGTATAGTTGTATCTGAGAGCGTGCACCGCCCAAAATTGTCATAAATCTCAGTTTGAGTCTGACAATGAACTCTTTGCAGCAGTTGAACTGTAATTTGAATTGTGTTCTTAACCTTTCGGACACACATATTGAGATTTACAACTTGTGGGAAGACCTTTTGAACTTGGTGCTTATTCACATGTTACTGGCTTGGCTGCTATTTGGGAACAGAGTACGGGCAGCAAGTGTTGACTCGGACTTTTACAGCAGATTTTGTGCAAGTTGGACCCTCAAAATTTGGCTTTGCTTTTGCTTTTGTAAGACGGGTTGTTCAGTGTTAGTAGTAATTTGTGGGTTGTGAATGAAAAGTTTCTGAATGATTTTTGTCTAGAAGAGAATTTCTAAACATTTTGGTGGTGGTTAGCTGAGAAACAAAAGCAAAATGGAAAAAAAAGCACTGTCAGTAACTTCCACTTGAAGGACTTTTGAATTTTAAAATATTAAATGGCTCCACTTTTTTTACCATCTGCATCAAAGGAAAACTTACATGTAACTAGAGGCTGTAATATTAGGCTTAGATTGTTTTGGGGTGGGGTTAAAAGTTCTCTCTGCTTGGTAAAAGTAACAGTATCTCCAGTTAAACTTAAAATGGTTTAAGAGGTTTACTAATACAGAGAAACTCCCCCAAATTAAAGCATAGTTGATCGGATTGTTATAAAACAAATGGGATGTACCATTTTTTAAAACCACATCAAAACCGTTTTATTTTGGTGATCCTTAAATTCTAAAGATGTGGCATTATATGAAACAAATTGATGCATCCTGGAAAGTTAAATGTATCTCCCAATTAAAAGAAGAGTTTGTTTTTAACAACCACTTCAAAGTTTGATGAAGACATTGATGTACAAGGTAATTTACATCAGAGAGTCAGTCAACACTTTGAATTAAGGTTTTCTTGCATCTTGGCTGTGCAGCGTTGCTATGTTATTAGAATCTAGTGGCTGAAACTTGTCAGTTTCATTTTCCAACTCACACACTTTGAGTGAAATACTTTTCATATGAGCTCAAACAGACAAGATTAAAAACCCTACACAAATGCATTCCCACCAGTGTATTTCTTCTTTTTGTGTAATTTGCCTCGTATTATTTGTTTTGTTGTTTTCTTTGCTTGTTTGTTTCATGTTTTGGGGGCAGAGATAATTGTCCTAGTAGTGGCATGTATATCCAGTTTGTCATAAAAGTGACTTTATTTGGTCACTTGGTACTTAATTAAATTTACGCACAGAAGTCAGTACATTTTAAGTGCACTTTGCTATGACTGACTGCGTTGTTTGTTTTGTCTCAACTGCAGATACTACTGCAGGGCATAAACCCAGGAATCGACTACCAGTACACAATACAGAGACAGGACACCAAGACCGTAGCTCCCTTGCACAACTACACCTGGCATCTGGTGGAATCAGAATGCTCAGCGTCTTGTGCCGGAGGTAAGAATGTGGACCAAACACAATCCTTTGTGGGGCTTCCCCCCCCTCCACCCATTTAAGCACAAGGTAGCCCACCCCCCTTCTTTCAGTGACAACTGTGGCCTTTTGGGGCCCAATATTACCACCTCAGAAAGAAAAACCACATTCCACTAATTCTAGTTTTTCTTCTGATTGTCCTAACCTGTTGAAAAGGCCATAAATCATAAATTATTATGAGGAAATATAGCCCAGGTGGACTCCCTGACCGTACTACGTTACGGAATGAAGACAACGTCCCACCTGGGCTCGAGGAAATAGATAGGGAGCAATAGTATCATAAGAGTATGTAGAATGTCTTTGAAGCCCTGTTGGCAGGGGGGGCAACATGTGGAGTTGTTTTTTGTCAACTCCTTGTTGGCCACGTCATGCTCATCAGCACCCCAGGGGAATCCCAGTCGTGATGCATGTTGCACAGTCACATAGAATCTTGTTGCATTAATTGTGGTTGGGGAGAATATTGTGACTCAACAAAATGAAGTGAGCTGTTAGTCACCAGAGCCACTTCGGAGTTAGAGGCCTTCTAAAAAAAATTATGCAAGGTGTAAAATAAACAAGACCCCTCAATATATCACACCCACATAATTCTGAAGAAGGTGGCAAATTGAGCAATGCATCAAAACTCGGAGCTCAGTTTGCTCCTTCCAATGCAGAATGGAAAAAAATCACCTTAAGACTCATTTATTGGGATCTGGTCACCGACATTGGTTAAAGCACAGAAATGACCAACATCATCCTGCTGTTATCCCCAGCCCTCATAGATGACTGTCAAGGTTCACATGAGTTTAGTAGTGATAGCATAACAACTCTGGCAGACTGAAGTAAGAAAACGTCTCTTGACATCAAGGACAAGGCCAACCTGCAATAATAAAATCTCATTTACGTGTCACTCCAGGTGTGAGTTTGATGAGTAACTAGTACTGCAGTGATGTGTCAACTATCGGAAGTCACACATTTGATAGATTACCATCTTGAAAATATTTTGTATTTGTTTAAGTTCTCAGAAAGAGGACATTTGGACAGAGCTGAAGTATAAGATGTCAGTTACAACCCAAAGGATTTATTGAGGAAAAAACTGTGTTCCTGTCTAGGGAGTCTCTGCTCTAATTTGAACTTGCAATTAAATAACTTTTGTATTAACAAGTAAATAAGTAAAGAAAAGAGTTACAAGAAAAACGTTAATGAGAAAAACTGAAAAGAAATAGTGCCAAAAAGGAGAAACACATTTGACATTACTAAACTGACAATAAATGAAATTATGAATTGAATATAAAAGAAATAAGACTTAAAAACAATACTAAAAAATATTTCACAATACTAAAAAATTTTTCACAATAATTTTCTTATGTCCTGGAGGTTGCGAAAAAAAAGAGTTGAGATTTAAAGGAAAGCAAACTCACATAAAAGTTACAATTTTGACAATGTTAGAAAACCTGCTATTGGCATTTGAGAACTCAGAAAACACGGACCTTGTTCTGTGTCAGTTGGATTATTTTGTGAATGCTCACAGTGTTGATAAAATCAGAGGAAAAAGTTCTGCCATTTTTTTATTGTGAAAACATGCTAATATTTTCCTAGATAAAAAAGTTTGTTTCTGAAAGGTGTATTGCTTATCTACCTTAAATAGAAGTGCACCCCCCTCATTGGTTAAAAAGAGCCATTGTTGGTGGGGAGTGTACATTTGGTTGGTAGTGGACGCGATGGCAATTCTTGCATTTCACAATCGTTCATGAACCAGCCAAGTGCAGTTCCTACTGGAGGAGCCTCTGTTGCTAGGAAAATGGCACCCTCTGTTGGTCCCACTCACAGTGGATGATGACTTCCAAAGTAAACAACAGTAAATGCTCTGTTCTTAACATGGCACAGGTGTGATGACATCGGAAGTGTCCTGCTTGAGGAATAACGCGACAGAGGTGGATTCTTCCTTCTGTGATAGCGACGCCAAGCCAAACACCGGCATTTTCACGTGCAACCTCTGGCCTTGCCCTGCTAGGTAAGAGACGTGGCATCAACGTCTAACCCCACAGCAATCTTTAGCTGCATTCATAAATACAGTTTGAGCCAGAAAATCAAAACAAGTTTAAAACATTATCAATTTCAAACAATTTGACTTCATTTTTTCAAACACCCATCTACATGTAGTCCTGTTATTGTATGTGCTTATACATATATGGAGATAAGCATGCATGTGGCACAGAATGTGATGAGCCAGGGCAGTTTGAATTTTGGACTCTCAACAGTGGTATCACACAAACCTAAGTGACGATTATGAATGATTAACCAATACAAGGAAAGGCAACTTGATTTCAAAGGAGTCTAACATCATCTGACGTCAGAAAAGTGGTTAAAATCAACAGCTGTTGCTTTATCAACTGTTTAAGACTTACCATGTGATGAGCTCTCAATGGGTATTTATGAATGGTTATTTAATCTTTTCACATAAAGCTAAATATTCTACCTTACACCTGTTGTATGTTCTTAATATCGTGGTATTGGACAAAAGCCCAACAGTTCTCTGCATTAGATTGGACTTTTCATTTGAAGTATCAAGAATGTGCCATTTATTTGCTTCGGCTACGTTTTTTACTTTCAGTTTTGGTTTTTGTCCTGTTTTGTCTTGGTTTGTCTCTTTTTTGGCTTTGTGTTTGATCTTTGGGAATTGAGGCCAAGGTTTCAAGCAGGAACATACCTCAGAGGTTGAAGCCAATAGTTCCCTGCACTTTTGAACAATAACCGCACTGTGCAAGCAAGTATTACTGAGTATTAGTCATCAGGGATTGATTTGTCATCACCTGAAAAAAATTAATGCAGCCCCCTGGAGTTACTTTGTATCAATTTGCTTGTGAATTGCCTTGCTCTGAAAGGCGTACAGAGGTGTATTACTCTCTCAGCATTGTATCGTCGTTGAATGCAGAAGTAAAATATATTTTAAGATTGGGCTCTTTTTAGTGTCTTAACCTTGAACTTAGTCAAACATGTCAGGGGTCTTCGTCTGCTCTGTCTTGTCTTGCATCATTGAGGAACACCATCTTGAGGTTTTGTTTTTGATCTCCCCAAAAGACAGGAATCCACCGTTTTGAAATTGAAGTAGGGTTTTGAGCAAATCATGTACATGTATATGAAGACTCATAAGAGATCATACCCCTCAAACTGAATATGTTGCACAAGATTTGTATGAAGTTGGAAGTACAATATGTTGTTTTAGTTAGGAAGTTTCTTTTTCTTTTAAGGTCAATCAGATCTGTGAGTCTGATGAAAGTCATGCTGTGCTGTTCGTATACCCTGAGGGGGTGTGATTAACTTCAAAAAATGCCAAAGATTGACTTGGGGATTAGGGGCCTTATCCAGGCAAACATTAAGGGGTCGTCCATAAAGTATGTACACGTGGGGGCGGGAGCTGGTGCCGTTGCATACACCATGTGTACAAGGGGGGTTCAAGCCAATATGTATTTTGCCTTTCATGAATTTTCATCATATCAGTACCCTTTCTCATACAAATAAATACCAGAATCAGCTTCTGTGCATGGAAAAACCATTCAAACACCGTATCCTCCACCGTCCATTCCCACCACTTATCCTTCCATGCCAATGCCCATTATTAGTAAACGGCAAAATTACTCATGACACAAAGACCGGCAGCGTGTTCTGGAACTGTGGAATGCATATGCGAATGGGGATTGTGGTTGGGGGGTGGAGCCACGGTATACACCATGCGTGGAAGAGGAGGGGGGGTATGAAAAGTAGGCATTTGTGCGTACGTGCTTCATTGATGGCCCCTAAGTGGTGAACTGTAGCCTGGATTCTCTCCCAAATTGCAACAGAAAAATATGATTGATGGGTTGAGTAATTCTCGACATATAGCAGCATGCCGTGAAGTCATTTGACATGCCGTGATGATGTACATGTAGGCACAGGTAGGAGAGAGTGGCAAGTGCCCGTTGATTGATTTTTGGTGGCTTTCCTGCCTGCCTGGTTGTGACTCAGCCCGGAGTAACTGAGAGACTTTGGTCTGACTCACGCTACCGTTGCATTGACCCGCTCTTCACCTTTGCCTGTTAAAGGTGGTCAGCCAACCCACCTGACTAGGCATCATTTACCGTCATTACAGCTGTCTATGCCAATTAGAAGTGTCCCCATTACGAGGCTGAAGGTAGATAGAAAATACCGATGTGATGATGGAGAGTCGTTACCAAGATAACCGGTCATGAACATCCTGTCTCAAAAGTTATTAGGGGATGTCTCAGATTGAGATTCGCACTCTGAGTGTTATATTTTGTGGGTACTTACATTGAGGATACTGAACTTTGAAATGAAGATAAATTTGTTTTGGAAGGGATGGAGGCTTAAAGGTTGTACAAGAATGCATGCTTGCCAAATAGTTTTTATTTTCTTGTGAATGTGCCACTAATTGTTCCTTCTTGCACTTCCCATCTGTTCCTCCAACCCCCCCAAGTTTCAAGGCATTTTTAATATTAGAAAGTTCTCATTAGGCCAAAATAAAAACAACTCTGGTTTCTGGTCACAGGCATGCGCCAAAAGAGGAGCGGTGACACAGCTTTTTTTTCCTCCTTTTTTTTCCTTAGAAGCGATGTACATGCACATATACTTGTTACTATGAAAAGAGTGAATTAGCAACTTTGAATTAATAAGAAAGACCATAAAATATGACAAGAGGCAATGGTTTCAGCCATCTCACTCAAACAAGAGGCTTCAAATCTTGGCAACATTGAGCTTGTTAAAATACAGTAGCACAACCATGGAAAAATTACATGTGAAAAATAAATGTTCAGTTCCACTTTTTGGTTTTGAATGAAATTCTCATGAGGTGACATTCTTTGCACATTGTTTTCTGCTTTAGCTTATAGGAAACAAGTTGCACGTCAAAAAGCCTGTGAACAAAATTAAAACATTTCAGCTCCAGAGTCACAATGAAAATCAAATTCTCATGAGGTAAATGTTGTACTGTGCACATTGTTTTCTGTTTTAGCTTATAAGAAACAAGTCGCATATAAAATATTGGGAAAAAAATTCCGCTCAGAAAATAAAATCTCCTCTCACTCTAATCAGCCTTTGTTCTTGGCAAGTGACGATGCATGAGTTGTTACATGTATTGTCATAACAAAATTCCATCGCCACTGTATGCGCCACATGGGTATGTACCGCCACTGCCTCACCGACACTGAAATAAACTGGCCCCTCACGGTTTGTTGCTTAAAAGCATTTTTAATTTGAATACATAAGCGGGATGTAAGACCACTTCGTTTGTCACGTTCACAGACGCGGGCCAGGTCCGAATCAGTTGGCAACGGTCGGAATTATGCTGAGTATTTGGTAGCATCCACAGCCAGTTCTTATAGAATCATGCAATATTGAGCCACAGCCAATTGATTCGGACACAGCCTTCGTATAAAGATACACGAATGACGTCATCTGTTAAGAGTGCCCAACTGAAATGTATGGAGGCCTACGGGGATTCCTTCACCGTACATATTACTCCACCCCACTCATTGAAAACACATTAAAATTGCGCGGTAGCAGAATTCCTGCCAAAAGTTTGTCGGCTTTTGGAAATCGTTTTATGCAAAATAAAAAAATTCTTTAGTTTGCCGACATGCAGATCTACGGCGATGCGCACGGTGACCAGAAACCAGAGACTTTTTTGGGGGGGGCCTTATACCCTCTCTACTGAAAGCTACAAGTATGTCCAAAATCAACTGCTGCATTTAAGGATTTTTTGCTCCTTACTAAAGAACGAGTTTGGTCCATTTTCCCTTGAGCCTTATGACATCAGAAGGTGTTACATGTACATTTTCAGTGGTCTTCTTTGGTTTGGAGGGGTTTCATGGCATGTGGTCTTTGTAATTCCCAATCATAGGATCGAAAACTGTCTGTTATTCCTATTACATTATGTGCTGTTTGGGAGAAACTTAGTAAGTTTAGTAAGTAATAATAATAGTAAGTAAACTTTAGTAAGTAATAAACCTTTAGAAAGACATTTGATTTTAGGGAGATAGTTGAGTATCTTCCCTTTTGGTTTTTGATACCAGCAGAAACTCATATTTTTTTCAGTTCTGAAGGATAGTTTGATAGCTTAGAGTCATACAAAAAGATTTGATTGGGTTGGGTAAGGTTTTTGTCATTTTAGAGTTCAAGGGCATCACTGTTTTTGTGCAGGTGCATGAGAACATTTCCCTAAGGTAGCAATTATTAAGGGTATCAATGATTATTCTGCAGGTGGGAGGTGTGGGAATGGGGGGAGTGCAGCCGTTCCTGTGGCACTGGCCGGCAGAAGCGCCGTGTCAAGTGCATGAGGCGGATGAGGGAGGAGGTAGACAAGAGCGTCAAGGAGACCTACTGCACCGGCCCCAAACCCCGCAAGCGACGGAACTGCAACATGCAGGACTGCCCGGCCCGCTGGATTCCTGGCACCTGGTCTGACGTAAGTCTGCCTGTTGAACAACCCCGTCACTTGCATAAAGAGCATGTGTTGTGTCTGAGAGATGAAACCCTTTCAAAATATTTTCCAGAATTTGAGGGGAATGATAGCATGTGTTACAGAAGATGGTTTTTGTTTTTATCCCTTTGCCTGCTGTGTGATTTAAGAGTGATTGATGCGAGTCCAGATTGAGTCAGAATCAAGTCACTGCTTTGAGTTTGAGAACCAGTGAACAGTGACAGCATGGCCTTTTCCTTTTCATGAGGAATTCTTCCTTTGAGAATTCAAAGGCAAGGGTTGATGAAGAAGACTGGCAGATTTTTCAACGGAAATTAATAGTTCACAGTGAGTATTTTAAAATATGACTTGGACTCCGGCTTAACTGGCATGAGTTATGGCATGGACTGCACCCCTAATCAGAGGGACGCTAGACTCAAATCAGGACTTGACCCTGAGGATTGATCCAGCCGTGAATTCAAAATGAGATTTGAGAAACAAAGTATGAAGTTGGTCTTGATTGCTGTCCAAACATTTTAGTAACATGTTTTTCTTGATAATAAATGGTCATTTTCCTAATTGAAAAAAATCCTGCATCTTAGTTATATAATAACCACTTGTACCTTATAAAGCCAATTTCCTACTCAGCTTTGAAGTCAATTAAATATAAGCCCTTTAAGATTGAAAGGTATCCAAACTGACTAAACAATTACTTCTGGCTTCCTGTGCTTTACATACAAATTCTGTCCACCGAATTCTTCATCAAAATGAAAATGAATCGAAAACTTATTTTTTTTTGTTGACAAGGTGCATTTAAGTTAGCAGGTACTCTGTCCCTGTGTGCAAACAGTAGCATTTAAACAATTGGTTCCATATCAGCTTCCCATCTCAGTAGCATTACTGCATGCAGTGTTGCTTTCCTGTGGGAAGTTCATTTTCATGATTCATTTCTCTTGACTATGCCATCCCTCGATCAAAGAAGCGATTAGCCAGTAAACTGTACTATCGGCCTACTTTACAACCCTCCAGTCAAGTAGAATTGGAGTGATAGACAGAAGCATTGTTAACATTTGACTCTTTTTTAGACCAGTGTTGTAGGCAAGTTTGTCTCTGAGTCCCTAAATAATCTGAATCATACATTCAAGGTGAGGTAGGAATGGAGCCCAAGTGTCTGGGCAGTGTTAGCGGAGTTGTTTTAATTGCATGTGCTAAGGAATACAGTTGGTTTGGAACACAGATGACATGAGTATATCAGAAATACACAAATACTTCCAAAAGAAAGCTAACCTTACCTTGACTGGAGTTTGAGTCCTTTTGCGAATACTTTGGGCATTTTAGGTTTATTTGTTGTACTCACAGAGTCCATTTCATAATTAAAGGTAGTTGAATGCCATTTTACTGTCTTGTGTTTCAAGCATGATTTCTGCTACACTACCTTGTATTATTTCGTTAGTTCACTTGACGAAGGACTTGACTACAACACACTTTCAGACTGTTTTTCTTGTTTGCGTTTTCTGAATACCAGGAGTGAATGATCCACAATATTGTGACCAACAAGTGTTTGCCTTGGAGAAACCACTTTCAAACATGTCCCATTTTCTGTATTTATTTCTCTGCATGTAATTACCTGCCCTCCTAATTACAGGCAGGAATGTATTTGTGAACCTTGTAAAGACTGGTACTTCACATGGCAGGACGAGGTGCACGTAGAACCTTCTGAATTCGTCTCCCATCACAAAAGTGAATTCTGTTTGATAGTATCTGTACACCGATGCCAACTATTCCTCATGCAGAGTGATTAAGCAGGGTACCAGTTTGGCTGTTGTGAATATTTTGATGTCAGAACTCATCACTGTTTTCTTGAAAGGATGGGCATGTCCAAAATATTTTATACATTTTTTGGGCAAATTTGTTTAAATTGGTTTGCACCATTTTACTTTCAAAACATTATTCATAACCCTTTTGGCATTCTTCCACAAGCAAGAATTTAATGTATTAATTGAAGTGATTTCATTCAAAATGTTCTGGAATGGACACAAACAAGACTACGTCTTCAATGCACACAAATCCTCACTTCATGGAAAGGCATTAAAGTAGGTCAACTGAGATTTAAGTTTTCACCAGCATCGTTAACACTTCCGTTGCTGCAAACATGTGTGCCCTTTCCGTACGGCAAAACATGGAAGTCCAGGAGAGCTGAATATCAGGCCAGCTCAGATTTTTGTTTTTATGAAGTGACAGGTGACCGGCTCTGCAAAAAAGGGTTTTAAGTTGTGTAATGCCAAAACATGCAAGGCCTGTTTTATTTGGAAAGGGCAAAATTTCTTCAAAAATGTGATTTCGTGATTTTTCCTTGAACAGCTTCTCTAATATTCATATTTTCAGAATTTGTGACTACAAACATGAAAACTGATGGATAAAGATGAAAAATTGATCATTCAGTAGGAATTCCTACATAGCATTGTGTTTCCAAGTGTTACACTTAATGATCTTTTTCTTGAAAAGTGCTTTTCTTGAATCCGGAAATGTGGATATACAAATGTCTATATATCTCCGGAACGCAGCGCACTACAGCCATATCAAAACTCATAACTTGAATCTGGCGACTTATTACCCATTTTTATAGAGCAAGTCACATATATCTTTGCTAATTATTTTGAGCTTGTTAACTTTTAAATTGTTGTAATTACTGGCGGAAAAGTTTAGCTGTCAAAGAATCAAGTGAAGATTTTTGTTTGTAGACAGTTCTTGAAAAATGCACTTTTACATTCACAAAATGGAAGAAACATCTTTTGTGATCGTCTTGAACAGTTGTTCTCATTTAATTGACGTGCCTGTCCTTTCATCAAAATGGGGAGGAACTGTGAATAGAACCAAAGACATCATAGGTGCTCACAAATAGAGTCTCCCGTATGCTTAAGATGGCTAGGAGCTCTGGGACACACCTGAGGATTCGTGCATCTTTACTTCGAATTCCCCAACTTGACTTTCAGTTGACCTTCCTGTTTGCTGACACCCAGATCTGCTGATACAGTTTGTTTTGGTTCCTTGCTCTTCTCTACCTCTTTGATTTGCCACCTGTTGTTATCATTATACGCACAGTGCTCGGTGTCGTGCGACACCGGTTTCATGACTCGCACGGTGGTGTGTCAGAGCGTCGACAGTAGTGGGAGTCCCAAAGTGAAGCCAGTGGCCATGTGCGGTGGGGAGCAGCCCCCGCTGCGAAAAACTTGCAACCTTAAAGCTTGCCCCCGGAAAGTGCAGTGGTACATATCTGCTTGGAGCGAGGTTTGCATTATTTTCTTTCGCTCCTTTTGTTGTGTGTGTGTTTTCACAATTACATGCACGATGTCACATGCAGTTGGCTTGCATTTCTGTATAGGTTGGTTCATGTTTCATGCGAATGTCGGTTCCCCTGGACTTTTTGTCACGTATGGTGTAATGATACCTACTCCTGCTGGGAAAAATGACAAGAGTTGGAACTATTTTGCCCTTATTGTTAGGTGACATCAAATCCACTCTGCATTCGCTTGAAATATGATCAAGCCTTACTCCATACCACTGATCTTTACAGCCATAGAGTAACTGTGCACCCTTCACCTTGTTTTGATGTTTGGTTTTCTTGCCTAGCATGTTTGCTGTTTTTGTTGAGACTTTTTGTGAACACTTTGCATAGAGTCATTCCTTGTTTTTTTCAGCTGTAGCCCCTTTATGTTCACATTGTATGTTCTGCTGTTGCTTCTTGCCAAATTGAAATGAACCCCCCAAAATCTGAACACAGAAAGGTCCTAAAACAATGCTACCATTAATGTCAGTTCTTCTTTGAGTTACTCAGTATGATTATATTCATTAGCAGGCAGTGATGCTGTGCTTGGGAATTTGGATTTGGGAATTAGAAGAGCACTGCTTCTGTCCTTATGCACTTGGGTATTGGTAATTTCTTTTGAAGACTTCCTCATAAATTGTGGAAAGTTTACCATGGTAAGGTGCCGTAGAATGTTGGGTCTAAAGAGACCTAGTGGGTTTGCACATTCCCATTTGCCCGTTCAGTTCTTTAAACTCTCACTGTAACATTTCACCATGTAAGATTTAAGGTTGCCACCAAGACTGGGTGTCTCTATCGACATCCCGAAATGCCTCCTAACACCCCCCCTCCCCCATGGCCTGGCTTGAAATTGTTGGCAGTTGTTCATTCATTTCAGATCATTTTGTGTTACATGTAGATGTTGCTACCAGATGTCGTGATGGTTGTCCTAGTCGCAATGATTGTGTGGCTTGGAAAGTGTTCTGTGCTCACTGACACACATCCTTACTATCCTCATGTGTCTTGTTAACAGGTGTCTTCTCTGTGTGATCATTGATGACAGTGCTTTACTGCAGTTGGGCTTTGATCATTAAAATCGAAACATTGTAGATACATGTTATATAACCGTCTGCTGCGATGTGGCCCATGGCTGTTTTGACACCGGGAGGGGCTAATGGTGTCCACGACAACAGTATGAGTGATGCTTGTCCTCAGAGGTGTACAGAACACATGGACCACATCAGAGAATATATGTTTTCATACATGTACCATGGTATTATCGCTTAGTTAAAACTTAAGTCTGAGTGGAAGTAATCATTGCAAGAAGTTATTTTGAGAATGACAGGATTGTTTTGGACGTCACCGGACATCTTAATGTATTTGTTCTTATCGACAGGCACATATTACCAATTTTGAAGCATGTCAGACGCAATAGGAGGGATTTATTTGAAGTGGGTAAATTTGGAGTAAAAACTCTAAAGATTTTACCCAGACCAAATAGCACCCTCCTGTTGTGTCTGCCGTACCTCAGTTAGGCAAATGGTGGTGTTGATTGCCTTATCTTGGGCATAGCATTTATTTTGACTGTGCTAAGTTTAAAAGAGTCTCCACTATGGCTAGTATTATGTGCCTTGGGTTCATAAGTGATATGCCCTTTTGGGTTCATACAGGAACTTCTGAAATAAATTTCACAAAGAGTTCTAAATCAATAGAGTGTGAAAATCGTGAGCGTATTTATGTAATACCATGGTATAACATTAACATCAATGTTGCTCTGTTTAGTTCAAACTTCGTCAGGTGTTTTGTCCTGTTTCTATTTACGTTGAACTTTAAAAACAAAAGTCAGTTATACTTTTTCTGTAGTTGTGGGGAATGTGTTAAAATGAAGATGTTGTGGGGACCAAAATGTCTTGGGGACTAATTGTTTTCCCAACTCAGTCTCGACTTTTCCTAACAAAAGGAGTTGTCCCCTCAACAAGGCAACGGCCCAGGCACAGTACCTGACTTGCTTATATTGTTGGCTTCATCTGTTACAGTGTTCGGTGACCTGTGGCATGGGACGGCGCTCCCGCCTGATTCGCTGCAGCTACCTAGACAGACAGGGTCAGTACCGGGAGCTAGAGGACAGCGAGTGTGCCAGCCTGGAGCGGCCCAACCTGGCCACGACCAAGCCTTGCCACAGGGGGGTGTGCCAGTCCCAGGGCGCGCAGAGGTCAGCTGAGTGGCGGGCTATGGCCTGGTCGGAGGTGGGTGGACTGCCTGCTCAAGTTGGTCTCAGTAGGCAGCCTCAGATGGCTGCGGCTGGCTCTAGTGTACATATCTATAGAAAGTGACTGTGACTGCTAATTAATGGCTTCAGTAGGCATTGATGTCATCCTTAGCCAAGTTATATTGATGTAGCCCATCTCCCGAATGAAGAATCTGAGAATGACCGACACTTCACTTTGAGCATGATGGCTGATTACGGTTAACTTATAAAATATCCACAGATGCGTGAATAGACACTGTGGCTGTGGTCACACATTATTGTTGATACTCTAAATCAAAGGAAGATGGGGGGGGGCATATCACATGAGCGGTCAGTGTCTACCTTTCTACCATCCTGAAATAATCAAGGGTATCCTCCCGGTCTGATCACAAGCACATGCTCTCTCATTTGCGCAAAGGTCGAATTCTTTCCCTTCATGCACTCAGGAATATACTTGGGTTACATGCTCAAATGCAGCCTGTGTGTCGAGTGCTCGCTCACAGTTCTGTGTAAAACAATACCACAGAGGATAAGGCCTGATTCTTCCTATTTTCCTGCTATATACATAGACTGAGCAATAGCAGTTGACCTGTAGACCAAGCAATGGACCCGTAGACCAAGCAATAGACCCGTAGACCAAGCAATAGACCCGTAGACCAGGCAATTGACCCATAGACCAAGCAATAGACCTGTAGACCAAGCAATAAACCTGTACACCAAGCAGTAGACTCGTAGACCAAGAAATGGACCCGTAGACCAGGCAATGGACCCGTAGACCAGGCAATGGACCCGTAGACCAAGCAATAGACCCGTAGACCAAGCAATGGACCCGTAGACCAGGCAATGGACCCGTAGACCAAGCAATGGACCCTTAGACCAAGCAATAGACCTGTAGATCAGGCAATAGATCTTAAAATGGGGTACAGGCATTTACAACAGAAGACAACATTGAACAAAAGACTGGTCAGCACGGATAGAAAAAAGATTTTTTTCCTGTGTACATCTGTCCTCTTTGGTAAAGCCAAACAAGTATGTTGAAACCCAATCTAAACCCACTACAGGGATGGTGGAATTGGCTAGATTCCAAGCCGCATGCATGTATCGAGTGCTGAGGTGTTTTTTTTTGTTGCTGTTTTGGTTCTCCTCTTGAAGAAATCAATTGAGAGTTTTTGTGTGTGCATGCGTTTCAGTGCACCAAGACATGTGGAGGAGGTACGAGGACCCGCAGGGTACACTGCTATACCACAAGGCGACGTACTGCGGCATCAAACTGCAACGGCAGGAACAAACCAAGCGAGACTGAGACGTGTAACCCAGAGCCGTGTGCCCAAGCTGGTAATTTGTTATATTTCCTTCAGTAATTTTCTGTTCAATGCAGGTACAAGAACTGGTGTGCTTTTGAATAGCAATGATGATCTCTTGGTGGGAGTTCACTTTGTACACACAGGTCAATGCATATTTGGTGTGGGATAAAGTGTGTCCATTTTGAAGGTATGGTCTCTGTACGCTCCGTGCATGTGCTGGGTACTCAAGTGACACATTTCTCACCAACCTGGTAGTGGTGTCTTCCTCAAGTTGAGATGGATACTTAAAACCCAATTTCCTCAACAGTTGCTCTCACAAACTTCTAATCCTCATTTGATCAGAAACGTCTCAAGTTGAGGCCATCAAGGCAGAATTGAAACAGTTCAGTACTAAGCCTGTCTGAACTTTGGAGAGAGATTCTGGAAAGCATCATACCTAAACGAAAACCATCACAGGAATACAGTCAATATTGCCAGAGATGATTGTTGAAATGCAGTGTTGTATTCAAGTCCATCACAAGTCCCTGCAAGTCCATCACAAGTCATTCAGTCTTAAGCCGATTCACAAGCTATTCAAATGAGCTGTGACCAAAAGCATTCTTTTGTCATTGCTCACCCTGTCACTTATGACTGGCCTTATGACTGGCCTTGTGACTGGCCTTGTGACTGGACTTGTGACTGGACTTGTAAACGGACTCATGATCGACTCGAATACAACACTGTTGAAATGGATGTATTCATCCAATGCGTGCCAGTTTATGACTTCGAGTAACACATATTATTTGTTCCTAAATTCCATTCTGCCAGCCTGCGTGGACAATTACAACTGGTGCTACCTCGTACCCCAACACGGCATGTGCGAACACAACTTCTACGGGCCCAAATGCTGTTATTCCTGTAAGCACAGTGCCTGATGACTGGACGACAGTCTCAGTTATTGACAGTGCCAGGAGGCCTCCTCTTTGGACCAGTACCGACAGAAAAAAAATATGCAGTTGACTGTGACAGGAAGGTGGTGATTATCAATATGCTGCAAGTGTTTGTCAACAAGTCACGAAATCCTCCAGTCCATATTCACTGCGACCCCCCCCACCTCTTCCCTGAGATGTTTGCGGCAAATTCCTTCTGCTCAACAGAAGCGTAGTCAGCCAGCATGATTCTGACGCGTTACCACGCAGGAGCATTTGTCACACAATCTCTGAAGAATAAAAAATTGACATTTTGATGTCAGAACTGTCATTGAACTACACAAAATGGCAGTTGATGATATCCCGGAATGATTGGCATTGCCCAGTTCTGTTTGGCTTGAAGGGTTGCTGAGTCTTGAATTCCGAACGATTATGCAACCAGTGAAAACTTTCATGCATGTGAATAATTGTTTTTCACCAGCTGATGTGATTCAAGACGTGCATTCAAAAGATGCGTTGATTGGCAACCAGTTTAGCGCCCTCTCCAGGATACAAACTTCAAATGTTGGAAAGTACCTTGAGGCACCATTGTCATGTGAATTTCTTGAGAATATGTTCTAGTACAGAAAATTGTACTTACGTATAACATTAGTGAGCAGTGTATGCACAATACTTCATAAACAATACTTGTGTTATGTTTGAATTTATCTTGCTTGTGAAGGATCAATGACTGTTTTTTTCCATTTCATTTGGAAACAGAGCAGAACTTACAAGAGTTCCCCTTTTGAAATGAAATTTTTTTTTGTTCGCTTTGGAGGAAACCTTGTGTGGTGTGTGTAAAAAAGATAAAACATGGTCTATCGAACAAATTCTTAGGGCATATCCTATTATAAAATTGACATCCCCAGTGCAAAGACAAATCAATATCATTGAACAGATTCCCCATACAGCTTGTCATTTGCTAGTATTCAGCACGAGTATGAGGTTTTTTGTGAGTTGAATTTGTCCAGGAAATTGTTTTGCAGAAAACCCTGTTTTACCGTTTCTCAATGTACATCCACTTTGTGAAATACAAGATGAAGTAGGAAGTAGACTGTTTACACAAATGTTTTTATTTTTTTTAAGTGGACTTCCACCTGTTTTTTCTGAAAGGGAAAAAAGACACGATAGAAATGAAAATCATTGGTTCCATTTGACGGATACAAAAACAAGAACGTAAAGGAATGAGTCAGATTATTAAAGCTGAGGTCTACAGCACTGTCTCATTACCCATTTGCTAAGATCTGTCATCAGCAAAACCAACATCGACATGGATTGTGGTGGAACACTTGCAAGACTTTGTAAGAAGTGATTAATTGTATAGGCCTACTTAGGGATTGATTTTTTTGATGGCTCATAGGCCAGCTGCTGAAGTCGGAAATACATTACCGTCAATACTTGTGACTTATAACATGCGATTGGTTATGGTTAGGTTGGTGATGCCTATTTGCAGGTCTTATGTTTTTCTTCTGTGAAATATGCGGGGTTGTGAAGAGTCATTGCTAGAGGGCTAACATATCTTCGTGCAGAGATTTTATGCAATTTTTTTTTTCAGAAAATGCTTGACACAGTATTCTGCATTATTGAGCAGTCTGCTTGCATTGGTAATGGCCAAGCATTTGCCATCTGGTGACCGAACTGCAATTTGTGCTGTGGTAACAGAACGGTGTTCATTACGACGCGGACCGCAAATTTTAGAATGTTTGTCAGTAAATAGTGAACAGGAGGGAGAAATCTGTTTGATCTCAGCAGCACCGCACAAATTGGTGGTATCTAATTAAGAAGTTCCTTGGTAACGCCAAAACTAAGCAACACAAACCTGGATCTGTTTTTCTGCACCCTACAAGTGTTTGGGCTTTAGCAGTGCAACTCTGTGTTACCATGGCAACAAAATCGTGCCTTCCTTTTTTGGGGGGCACACTCAAGGTGTCTGTACAGGTATTCGTGTAAAGCAGGGTCTCCTTATTTATTGGTGTTTGCCGATGTACATTAGGTGCTATTACTGTTGTTATTTTTTAAAAATTATGATTATGGTTTATTTAAATTGTGTGTGAAATGATGAAGTGATTAGTACATTATGTATGAAAGAGCTTTCAAATAATGATAAAGCCGCCTGAAAATTATTGCACTTGTATCTAGATATTCCTTCACGGTATTTGTCAGGTTTTTTGAGATGAAATCTAGTTCCAGCTTTTTCAGTGGGATATTTTATAGTCTTACAGCTGTTAAGTATTTTTGCACCTTACACCTGACAGTAAGACAACTTATTTTTCAATTATTTGTTTAAATAGCTGTACAAATGCATCTATAGTATAAGTGATTCTTTTTTTCTTCATGGAAAAGGTTTGTATCCAGTTCTATAAATAGTATCACCCTGTTGTAAAACTTTATTTTAGATATTGAATTGCTATTTTAGGTGAGATGGTTGTGTATTTTTGTAACAAACTGTAGTTGGAAGGTGGAAAAACTATCACAAAAAACAACCCAAGCAGCCTTTGGGTTTTGGAGGATTTTCCATCAAAATACAAAATCTGAAATGATTCTAGAAAGATTGTGAATTGGCACACAGTGCCTCATCGCTGGAGCCCTAAGTGCATTTTGGATTTTTAATTTTATCAGTTAAGTTCTCTATAGTGATTAATAGGCCAACTTAGAAGCTTGGCTTTCTGTTAAATTCAATTTAATAGTTGCCCTGCAATGAGATTCTTTAATTTAATAAGTTCCCTACTTTTAATGTAATAATCCCAGCAATAATGTAGTCTTATACTGCATTTGAAATAAACTATACATCAATTTGCCTTGCTTTTGTTTAAAGCACAAAGATGCGAATCAGCCCTCCTGAAATTAAAAATCAATGTGACCCAGTTACTTTGCAGGTGAGCTTTATCACCAACCATCAATGAATGTCTGAATTGTTTTTCAATAACAGTCTATGTGGATTCCTGACGGCATTTTGCCATGAGAGAGTTCAGTATTATTTGCTTCAGACAACAGTATTATTCGTTAATTATCCTACGTTTTGTAGATCCTTCACCTCAAATATGGTTCACTTAGAGAGAGAAAAAATTTGAGATTAGAATTAATACCGCCAATCTGTAGCAAGCTGCCATTGCCAGTCCAACATGTTTTAAGTATCAGATGCCGTAACTTGTGGTTACGTAATGGATTATTTCATTTTAATTATATTTTCCAATGTTCAGTGGTTTCCATGTGCGTGTATTTACCTTTCCATGTTGGTGATCAGGTTGAGCACAGTCATCCATTGTGTTTGTATCGGCATATCCTTCCATTTCTTCTCTTTTCTTTTGTTTCTTTGTACAAAATTCTCTGCAAGTTTCCTCCAAGACGCTTGAACCTATCTTAAAATTCATTCTCACCCTGTAAATCTTGCAATGACATTGCTGAGGACATCTTCAATGCAAAGGATGTCGACTGGTTTTATTTGCAAATTCCAACCCTTTGGTGAACAAGGGCACAGTGTATTTGCCACTGGAGCTGTCACATTATTAAAAAGTCCCCATGAACGTTCTACCTCGACCAGGTTTGCATAGTTTTGTATGCTCGTACCGTAGTAAAGACAATCACATGTATGTAGGATACACTGCTCTTAGTTCAATGCACCTTATTGGTTAATTGTACTGTCGAGACTTAAAGATGTTCCCAGCATGTTTTTTTTTTTGGTGTTTTTGTTTCTTCTTGCAAACAACTGAAGAAATTCAGCAGATCATAATGTGGTTTGTGGGAAAATACAGAGTGAGGTAGACATAAATCTAATGCCAATCACAGCCAAACTCCTTGTAGATTTGCATTTCGGCAAGATTGAAGGAGGCTGAGCAATATTGCCTAGGTGGGCAATGTTGCTCCCTTTAGAGTTGATGTATGAAATATGTGTCATTGGTTTCCTGCAGTGGAGGATTTATGAGAAATCAGTAAGGTTCCCAGCCCAGAATGCCTTAGAGTTGTTGGTGGCCAAACAGCATTCAAGCCTATCCGGTTCGGAAGTGTGACGTCACTTCAGTCTCAACCACACCCTCTGCACTTTAAGTTGCATTGGAGCCGGAAGTTAACACGCAACTTTAGTGTTCGTCCAATGGGAGCCTGCAAATCAGTGGTGCATCCGCATGTGTGACGAAGTCACTCACAAACCAGATACATGCTTCTTCAGTAACAACCATAATTGCATTAAAGAGTTGACTCCACTATTTGAGTGTAATTAGACGCTATTCAAGTAACTGTACTCCCATTTTCTGTACGCCTTTACTGGTAATTGTTGAAATACAGCTCCTGTAAATGTCACAGCTATTTGACGCAATGGATAGTGAGTGATGGTTAGCGTGTGGTCACATGGTGACCATCTTTCAAATGTACACATTTGGATTATTTTGTTTTTCACTTTTTAATGTACTGTTTTGTCAGCTGTTGTTATACAAATGTGATATCTGAATGACAAAAGTTAGCCTCACCACTCAGAAAGGCCATGAAATCTACATGAAAAAATTTTCAAAGTTTTTGGACCCCCAAATGTTTGCCCCCCCCCAAAATAGGTTCTGGATCTGCCTTTGTAAATAGATGGTTGTGAATCAGATCACTGATTCAGAATTGCAGAACATTTATGGAAAATATTCCAACTTCTAGAGACTAAGTGCTGTTTATCACTGCAAAAAGAGCTCTTAAAATCTGGTAAACACCTTTCAAAATTTGACGGTCATAAAATTGACTCTTCCTGATGGTGATGTTGATTCGTGACTGTTTTCTTTAAAAGGGCTTAGACACGTGGAGGGGGCTAATGGTGCAGGAGAATGTGATTTAAAAACACTACAGTATCTGACAACATCAAGAAATAAGCACGATTAGAACATTCCAGATTGTATTGACCATCCAGACTCTGGTCCTTGGGGTCAAGCACCGGATGTCATTTAGCTTTTTTAGCAGAAAAACAAAATGGTTTGGCAAATTTCTATACCAGTCAGAATGCTGGGAACCAGTGACTTTACTTGTGGCAGTTAGCCTGCCATGCAAAGAGAGCAGTGGGCCCCAAATAGGATGAGCTGTCACGTGTTGAACAGTTACCGTGCAGATTATGTCTTCTGCTACCAACAGTCTACTAAATGCAATCAGACAGTCTACTAAATGCAATCAAACAGTCTACTAAATGCAATCAAACAGTCAAGTATTTCTTGAAGACCAGGTCATTCCTCTGTGATTCTCTGTAAAACAGGTGAAAATGTTTGGCATTCGGCATTGAACAGATACTTGATGTTATTCCAGCTTCTCCAAATATTATTATTTGACCACTTGCTGAAAGACACAAAGAAAATAGTCCCCCTGTTCAGAGGATGAAAATGGGAAACAAGCCACCGCAGTAAATCAGGTTTGCCAGGTTGGGAACACAGGACAGATTGTAAAAGATGAAATAGTGTTAAACAATCATGCTTTAAAATATATTGAAATTGACGTATTATCTTGATAAACTATTGTCTACTTACCAATCACCAGAGGCCTTAATTGGCTATTTGGATATTCTTTCTGATGTGATTTGTAGCTGTCCATTGGTGCTAAGTTTATGAAGTAGCTCTTTAATGGTGCTAAGCTCTCTGTTCATGTAATTCTATGATATTGGTTATACTTTTCAACACAATTCAGATATTTACTAAAGTGTGAGTACTATGATTAAAATGTGATTAATGTTAATTGCATGGATGTTACTAGTCAGACAGTTCAAACTAGTTGGGTTTTTCTTCAAGAAGTCTGTTCATTTATGCAAAGTAAAATCAACAGATGGAGTTTACAGATTTATTACTGGCTTTTATATTCATGAACTGAAGGCATAGTTTATGTTTTGGGTACATGAGAGTTACTAAAAACATTACTTACAATCAGATGTATTGCAAGGTATCTTGAAAGCAGGGTAATTCTATGCACAACAGCGTTTTTTTCAAACATTAGGTAACATTTACTGTCATGTGTACAATCTTTCCGAAGTATTTGCCACAACTGTTTCCTTTCACGTTTTCATTGTCATGGACATTTTGCGAGTCCTTTGAAAGGGACTCGGCTCAGAGTATTTTAAGTTCCGTGAAAATTACACTTTGTAAACAGTAAATGGTGTGTTCTCTTCAGATCCATGTCTGTGGATGAATAAATATTCTTTGTGGACATCATGGTGTCGATTGGAGATGTTTGGATATTGGAAGTGTGAGGTATTGCACGCTGCATACATTCCTCCAAGCTTTCTTCAGAGTAATTTGAGAAATTTGTTGCGTACCGGTACTTAAGTTTAATTGGCTTCATACTGATTGGTGTGTTCCCTGAAACCAAATGAAGTAGATGAGAAATGGTCAAAAATAAGGCTGCAAAAGCTTAAACAACAGATAGATTGCTAGCATAATAATACAAAAATACTGGAAACTCTGTGGTTTTGGTGTCCAGAAACATACAAAATAGGGTCAAAAGTGAAATGTGAATATTATGAATATTCATGTGGCAAGGTCACTTGATTTTTCAACTGAGCCTCATCTTAAAAAGCTTACTTAGATTAGGAAAACGGTCAAATCGTCAGGTCAGTGCAGCAAGGTCGTATCTCATGTACAAAACCAATGCAAATCATGACCTTGTTGCACTGACAGGACAAAATTAAAGTTTCATTCATCTCCTGACTTTATATCAGGGTTCCTCCGTCTAAAGGACAGCTAAATTCAATGATTTTTCCATGACCCAAAATGCAATTTCCTGGACTCTTCAAACTTTTAAAGTTGCGAATAAAATCACACATTTTATGCACTTATTTCTGATAATACAAATCACACAGTGTTTGAAAATTCCACGACTTCCATAACTTAGGTCATTTTTACAAAATTCTGTGACTTTTCCCAGGCTTGGAAAATGAAAACAAATTTCCATGACTTTTTTACGACTGCGAAGACCCTGGTATATTCAAGATAAACTTAAGACAAACACAAGATTCCTGGGTAGAATACAATGAATCAATACCAGAGCAAAATAAACAGTAGGCAACAAAAACCAATAAGATAAACATTTCAGCATGAGGAACATATCTGCATTGAAAAGTAAATTGCCCTTGTAGAGCTGTGTGCACAATTCAGGTACATAATCAATTACCTACCTGCTACTCAATCAAATCTTGTTTATATTCTACATTCAATATCGAGATCATTACAGACCCAGTGAGGCACTGTCCGTCAATACACCTAACTTGTTACTGCAGTGTTGCAAAACTTTGCCTTTTGCTTGAGCAAAGTTCTTTCTTTGCCAGGTTTGGTCTTTAGGTACTTCTGAAGCACAAGGAATTAGCACATATAAACCAAATGATATCCCGGCAACATCAAGCAGAAGATTTACGAAAAGTTACAAAGGTTTACAAATAGGTAACTAGGAGAGATGCTTATGCTTCATTTTCATATACATGGTATAATACGAAATGCCAGAAAAAAATGTCATTTGGCCATAAATGTGGAGGTTGTATACAAACCACCAACATGGATGAGAATGGCAGATGAAAGAAGCAAAACATCCAGCAGAAGGACTGCAACAATGAAAAAACAATATCGCAATTTTTCTGGGTTTTCAACAGCTAAAAAGCATGAGTTCTCCACCAAGTAGCTGTACAAATGTATTTGCACTTTTTTAAATATATGAAATGATTTAAATACAACAAACCCCAAATGATCAAATTTCTTAAATGTCACTATTTGGGAGTCTGGAAAAATCCTGACTCCTGGCCACAAGAAACTCTTGCCGACTTTGTGGGGTCATTAGCGTAGTCTGAGTATCTCTTCAGTGGCTATCTGCAGCAGCAGGTTGAAGTCCACGTCGAGATGGGCCCTCCAGAACCTCCTGTCCCTTCCCCACACCTGGGCCGGGTAGCACGGGCTGGCGATGCCGTGGAAGATACGTGCCACGGCTCGGCCAGAGAAGCTTCTGTCGGTGTGCAGGCCCAAAAATTGGCGTACGTCGCCCCTGGCACGTCCCACCTTGGCTGCATCGAGCTCCGACTGTGTGACAAACGGCACAAACGATAACAAGATGACAACTTGAAAGTATATAGCACATGCCCTCATAATGAACGGACCTTTCCCATGAAATATGCAAACTGGACGGGCGCATACGCACTACTACCACTGGTTGGCAAGTGCGGCCGTCAACACTGTCGGCAGTGTAGGCGAGCTGCTCGTAACCATAACCTGGAGTGTTGAAGGTCAATCAAAACCATATGACAGCCTTTGCCCGATACTTGAGCACGCTTTTCTCGAAACTAAGTGAAGTTTTCAGTGTCCTGAGGTTGAAAAGTAACAATTCCTTGTCTTTAAGTTTGGCACTCATGTCAAACTATACTAGTACAGAAATGGTGATAGTGATGCGCGCATGGAGATTTGTATCCTTACGTCATAGATTTAAGCAACTTTGCCAACCAGAGGTAGTAATGCGCACGCGCCTGCCTTATTTGCATATTTCATGGGAAAGGTCCATTGTCAGCCGAGCTTGCCAGTCAAGTGGTTAAGATATTTGTACAGGGAGCAAAATTCATGATTTTGAGTCCCACCTCAGCAAGCTTGTGTTGCTTTTTTCACAAGCTCTCAGACTTATTATGGAGTGCTTTTTTACAAGTTCCATTGGTGGTGGGCAAAACTCAGTACTTAAGTTTACAAATACCAATGAATGTGACCCACTTGGTCAGTGTGGCTGCCGTCATTGTTCCAGGCCTCGGCGATGTAATCTCTGAGTGGTTTGGCAAAGTAATTCTTCAGAATACTCTTCAAGGAGTTACTGCGCTCCAAGTCCACGGCATCACTACAGTCCCAGTAATTGCTGTGAGAGATACTGAAATCAAGCACACATGCAACCATTAGAGGGTTACTTTGTGAGTAAATTTGGTGACCAGATCTCATAAAATGAGTCTTGAGGCTATTTTGTTTCAGTGAGTTTTATTTTGCAGCAGAGAGCAAACTCAGCTCTATGTGCAGATGTCTCACTCAGTTTGGCATCCTGGTGAAAAGGGACATCATACAGGTGGAAAAAGTTGACAGGTCCTCGTAATTTACATCTTGCGGGATTCTTTTCAAAGGCCTCTTATGCCTCATTTTGTAATTTTGGGTTGCCTGTGGATTTTACTCTTCAAATATTTACAACAGAGCTCAACAATGGTCTACCACTTCCACCAGTATTCTTAGACATTTATTAAAGTCTGAAATGCTAGTCACCCTGACATACCTGTGAAGCGCTGAGTGCACAGCTCTTAGCTGGTCAAGCTCCCTTCTTTCTTGCGAGCTGGACTTGCTGGTTAGGTAATGGACTAACTCATCTTGTTCATCATCTGTCAAATCACCCGGCGACAGTGACAAGAATGCTAGATTGGAGAATTCTACCATGACTCCACTCTTGATCCACCCTGCAGATGCATGAGATGTAAAAATAGAATGGTCGATGTATTTGCCAATTTTTTTGTTCATTCTAGGAGCTGTGCATCTTACAGCATGCAGAGTAGATTCCCAGTAGCTACCATGTTGCTATATAAAGGATGTTTTGGTATTTTGTAGGCTACACGGTGGCTTCACATTGGCTAGTCTGTAGCCTGTTTGATGGAAGGCATGAAGGCTGTAAAGCCACTACAGCCTGGTCTGTAATTCAGATGATGGCAGCATTAATTCATTGGCTGCAGATGGGGCTGCAGAGTGACTGCCACCCGTTTGTAGCTTGTATGCTGGAAGCAATGAGTCTTAAGCCTGTAGAGTTGCAATAGCCTGGTCTGCAGCTTGTACAATAGATACATTATACCTCATCTGCTCTGAGCGGGAATAGAGGGCGTAGTTTTGCAGAACAAAGATGGTCCTCTAGTGGGAACTCACCATGTGTGTGCACAGGTCTATTCGCATTTGGTGCGGGATGTATCGAGCACACATGACCAATTTCTGTTAAATTGTACAATCTTAGCCTCTTTAAAAAAGTTTCCACCTGCCCGTCTCATCTTGCCAAGAAGGATGCACTTCAACAAATAGGTGAATAGGCTGCATAGTAGGTCGTGGATATTACACCCAATGCGTACAGGCTGTATGATGGATGCATTATATCGATGATCTTAAAAGCTTTTGAGTGGCTGTACATTAGCTGGTCTCTTGATTGTAAGGTTAAAGCCCTGTATCTTATAGGCTGCAGAGTTGCTTCATGCTAGCCAGACAATATAAATGCTACTGGTTGTCATGACAACCATGACACCTTTGCAATCTCCAGCTTTGCTCTACTGTTTGTCAGTTCTTTGCAATTGTATATTACAGATAATGAAGTGTGCAGGCATCACCCACCTTTCCCAAGGACTTGTCTCCATCTGAGCTGCCGCAGTTCCTTCTTCACAATGGTCAGGTCCCACCCCATGCAGCGAGCCACTTCCACCACATCGAACTCTACGCTGCTGGCGTGACGGTAGGACTTGCCACGCTGTTTGCTTTTGGCAATTGCCACGGCCACCGGTGGGCAGGCTTTGGCGATTTGCTGGAGCTGGGCCGGTCCCCCGTAGCACTGGATGGTGCAAGTGGCATACGTTGGTGGCAAGGTGACCAGCCAGCACTGGGGATGGAGCTCCAGGTAGCACAGCAGTGTGGAAATGCCTGAAATTATAATATTGAATCATGTCAGTCATCCAATATGGCCTCCCTAATTGTGTGGTGCCACCCAATATGGTGTCTCTAATTGTGTGGTGCCACCCAATATGGCCTCCCTAATTGTGCGGTGCCACCCAATATGGCCTCCCTAATTGTGTGGGGCCACACAGTATTTACATGGTAGGCACGCCTTCAAAGCTTAAAGAAATGGCCAAAAGTATGAGAAATCCGAAGCCAGTGTTAAGCCAGTGTTACATACTGGATCCAGAAGTTAATAACCATACATGACACAAAATGGTGACCATTATGCTATTTGATAAAGAATTCACCTTTATTTATGAGACATGAACTCTCTGTCACGTTTACAATGTACGACACATGATAAACAATGAAACATTTGCCTATGGTAATGGTGGCTGATCTAGGAGGTCATGTGGTACTTTGACACCTATTGATTGGACCCTACAAGCACTTTGTATCTTAGTTTGGGGTTAAGACATGAAGTATGAAGCAAAATGTGATTGATGCGTTCCTCTTCAAATTTCTCTGTGCAATTTGTGCACAACTTACAATACGAGTAAGCCATCAACTGTTTGCTTAGGAGAGCCAACCTTGCAACTAAGTCGACTTCCGGTACATGTCCTGCAGTTCATCCACCATCCCTTACAGTGTCTGTGTCTATTACACAAAAATGCTTGCGAAGGCCAAAGATTTGCTGAAATGACCAAGCACTTGCCAAAAAGACTCTTGACTTGGATGCCTGGTACAGACTTGGACACAAGTCCTCAGCCAGTCTCTGTACATTTTTCCTTACAAACTTGTGTTAAAGCTGTGGATTCCAGCGCTGAATTTCATACTCACTCAAACCATTCAGTCAACATGCCTCTGCACGAAAGATGAATTTCTACTTCATCATCTCATATTCAGCTTTAGTCGAGGAATTATTAAAGGACTTTGAGTAAAAATCCAGTACATGCATAAAACCATTCACTATTCACATCACTGGATTCCCTGGTATTTTCTGGTTGTTTTTAATAAAGTTCCTTGAAATATTTCTCTATCCTGGCTGCCAATTAAGCACTGCAGATTTTGTAATCACCTTCTTCCTTGATGTCCAGTTCCTGCACTGTGGCATCGATTGGCACGGCAACAAGGTGGCCTCTGCATAGTCTCTTGCCGAATGGCTGCCTACTGGATCGGCAGGGCTGGGTCTCTGAGTCAGGGAGGCTGTTTTCGTACTCTTCCATGGCTGCCATGGCCTGCTCGTCGGTAATCTCCCTGTCCTCAACTGCCTCACCGCATGACAAGGCAATATTGTTGCTTGTGTCACCATCTTTATCTGACATCTGATAACCACGAGTTACAGTTGTATTTCAGTATGTCACTAGTCCTCACAAGTTGAACACGAGTCATAGCATCTCAAGTCAAGTGACATACTATTCAAGGGAACCATGACAAAGGCATTTCTTTCTCTGTTATTTGTGACCCAACTTATTATTAGACTTACAGTTATTTTTAAGTTCCAAACAAGCAGACTTATATTCTGGGTTGCCAATTTTCTGCTCTGAAGAAACACTGCTGAAATCTGCAGAATAAGTCGCATGAACATTCTGACAGGTGGTTTTTATACTGACCATGTTATTCTCTGGACCAAAGAAAAGCCCCTCTTATGGCAACTGTTTGTACTTGTATGCCTTGGTAACTTTGCTTAATTGCTTACCTTCCGCTTAAAAATAGAAGTTGGGTTAACCAAAAAAAATTTTTTTTCAAATGAATATTGATCATTTTTTTTCTGTGGAAATTGAACCCAAAAGTCATGATTAGTAACATGCTATTAATGATTACGAAGGACCAATGAATCGTGGTCAAAAATATTAGACTAAATCATTTTATGAAAAAAGCTCTGTGCTCAGTATTATGGCCTTGAATAATTGATGCCATGTCAGCTTTTGCAATCCACAGTCTTCAAAGGTTTTTGCTATCGTTTACGTCAAGAGCCTGAATTCAGAATGACTTTGATCCCAACCATCTGAACAGAACATGCAACAATCAGTCTTGAAGTTGAGACCATCACATGACCAGACACGAATGACAGGGAGAATAATGACAAAGGAATGCTTTTGTTGCAGTTCATTTGAATAGCTTGTGACATGAATTCAGACGCTGAAGGTCTGGTGTTGGTCTTGTGTTAGTCTGGTGATGGTCTGGTGATGGTCTTGTGTTGGTCTTGTGTTAGTCTGGTGTTGGTCTTGTGTTAGTCTGGTGATGGTCTGGTGATGGTCTTGTGTTGGTCTTGTGTTAGTCTTGTGTTAGTCTGGTGATGGTCTGGACTACTCTTTATTTATATCTGATCATCCAACGGCGCATTTTGCACCAATTACGGGATGAAACTGAGTGAAGAAGACAATGAGGAAATGTTCAGTTTTAGAGGTGGGAGGAAAACCCACGAACTATGGTAAGGACTGAAAACCTAATCCACATGTGGACCGAGCCGGATGCGAACCCAGGCCCCCAGAGGTGGAAGGCGAGGAAGGAAACACTGTGCCAACCTGGCTCCCTAAATCTGGTTCCTCTCTATATCGGTAGCAGTTTAGTTTCATTCACCTGGTAAAGTCTGCGTGCTTGCTGGCATTTGCAGGGAGGAAACAGCTTGCTGATAAGCTTCTTAATGCAGTAATGATCCACTGTGTTGGCGTATGTGTGACGTCGTAATTCACACAAATCTTTACCCTGTGCACGGGAGAAAAAATATATACTGTGCCAAAGAAATGCTGAAATGCACTCAAACAAAGACGGTGTCAACTGGACGTAACCATGTTAGAGGAGATAATTTAGATTTGAAAAATACTGACTGCCAGTAATTGTTTGTATGTAATGTAACTTTTTTGCATTGTTTTCACTAAAATGCTTAATCAATTACTGACATAGTCAAGGGCATCAGTTTAAACTACTAAACCAATACCCTTAAGTGCTGTTCATATTGACTATAACTTTATATGGCCATGAATGAGAATGTATTTTACTTTTCATAAAGGGCTATGTTCTTTTTATGAAGGCATTAAGCATATGCAGTACATTGTTATAACTTTCAATATTTGTGATTTCGGTACAAGAATTACACTGAACCACAAAATGAGACCCTTTTTGAAGCCCTTACAAGAAATGATGCACGTCATCCAATCCAATACTTTGAAAAAAGAGCCAACAAGATGTGCCCACCTGCGGCTCAAGGAACACGTGGCAATGCGCCGGTTTCTGGTCCCGGCCGGCACGACCGATCTCCTGCACGTAGCTCTCAAAGCTCTTAGGCAGGTTGAAGTGCAGCACCGCCCGGACGTCTGACTTGTCCAGGCCCATGCCAAAAGCCACAGTGGCCACCACAATACGCAGGCGCCCTGTCATGAATGCAGTCTGGACCCGGCGTCGGGCGGCAGCCGTCATGCCCGCGTGGTAGGCTTCCACACTGTTGACCCCTGTCACAACTTTCACACCTGTTGGCACAAATCAAAGACATCAGCAGTTGCACAAACACTTGAGGTCCACACTGCCCCTACCGAGGTTCACATCAACTTGTTTAGGGTACACATTAGAACTCATGGCTCACATCAACTCTCCTGAAGTTCCATCATTCTACTTGCAGTTAATATGAGCAATCTCGAGGCTCAAATAATACTCTCTACGTTCACATCAACACATTGGAGGTTCACATTAAACCCCACATGGTTCACTGGACAGTCTGAAAGATTAACCACTCCCTACATTCACATCAGAGTCTGTAAAGTTCATCAATTCTCTGGAGGTTTAGGTGCACACTTTTCAGGTTCACAGCAAAGTTGGCATTAAGGTCTTTTCTTTAAGCCATTATCAGGCCACAACATCAGGCAACCATGTCTCACCTTTGAGGGCCGCTTTACTTGTAATTCTTGCCTTTTTCTTCAAACTCCTTACTTTTGTCTTGGTGGATTTACCAGTCTTCGTTCTTCTCTTCTTAGCAGTGGAGACATCTGAGGATTCTTCATCTTCGAAGCAGTATTCGTCATCCGTCTCACTGACAAGTCTCTTTCGTTTTCTCCCTTTCCTGGGAATCCTGCCATTCTCGCGATCTCCTTCCTGTGTAGGAGCAGTGTTTTTCTTTCTTCCTCGCTTTTTTGCTATGTCGTGATTGGCAGAATCATTATTCTGTAGCTCTTGATCCTCGTTTAGACTCTTGTTTATATGGGCATCCTCACATGCTGTCTCAGCCGGATATTTCCTCCTGTCCGACTCCTCTGTTAAGCCTTCCTCTAGCCTATTCCATTTACCATCATCACTGACCGTTCCATTTGGAGACTTGGTTGTGTCAGCGCATTGATCGTTCCCACCGTCTGCACTCACCTGCTCACAGTTAGCCGTTTGCATTACTGAGATATTCATTTGGCCGTCTTTAAATTCGTTGACAGTTTGCTCATCATTTTCCTGCATTGGTACTGGCTGCAGCTCCGTGTCAGGGAGACAAGTCCTAAGCAGTGATGCTACTCTTTCAGTATCCTCTCGTCTGATGCAGTAGATGATAATGGATGGAAGATGACAGAAGCGTTCACTTTTCAGCAACTCCACTAAAGCCTACATTATCAAAACACAAGACATATCAAAAAGTTGAGAAAAGGAACTTAATAACTATATCACAGAAGTGCTAAAAGCAAATTCTTTTGAATGTTAAATTTTACAGTGAAAGGAATGCTTAATGGCAAGGTAGTATGACTAGAAGGCCTTGGAAATTTTTTTGCACAAAATTCAAAGATACAAGTTTTTAATGATTATGTGAACCTACTAAACTTTTCTAAGATCTTTTTTTTACTTTTTTAAAGATTATAGTTTGTCCAATTTTTCATGGAAACTATCTCCAAGTTACATACTTTCTTGTTTTCAGAAGTATTTATGATTATAAATTGCCAGCAAAGCCAACAGATTTGAACACATTATTTGAAATAAGCTCTGTTGGCTCTGTGCTTTCTGAGGGCTTGCATTAAGGTTACCCAGGATGGACTCGAACCTATGACTTCCTATGTCTAAGCGCAGATACTGCACTTACCAGTTGAGGCTTGTCAGTTCAAACCTGAAATGCCACAGGCCACTGTATTCATTCATTCACTGTATTCGTAACTTTCTTTATTAACATTTTGTATCTTGGGTATGTAATTTCATTTACGTTCAACAGGTTGTGCCCTCAACAACATAATTTTACAGAAACTGTATACTCAGTCATGTCAAAGATTTGTGCAAACAACTTGAGTGTTATTTGGACGTTATATGCTGTTTACACTGAAGTGGAACTGGACTGTGCTACAAATGTAGGTGCTTACACGCTCTCTGTTGTCGTCTCTGGAAGACGAAAGGAGCAAATTATCTGGCAGACACGTTCCACGGATGATGGCATCTGGATCGTCGGCTATCCCAAGATGCTGAGCAACACTCTGAGCGGTTGCCATGGTAGCAGTGGCTGTTAATCCCAGCATGCACTGCACCCCCAGTCTATCCCGTAATACCTAGTTTTGAACCGATTCAGATCAGCAGATTAATACTTGTATGCCTCAGTTCTTCAGTGCCTACATTTGGGGTGATTAACCTTGACGTGTGAAAAAAGGGAGCGTTACTTTTGGTGACAGTTTGCAAGGTTGGTGGAACAATTGAGGTGTCAATTACAGATGTAATACTGGTCCATGTGACTACTCTGTATGGGCACAAACTTGTGACGTCTATATATGGGCACCAGGTTGAATTTTATGGAGCTGCTGGGCACATAACATTGCTTAGCAAAAATGAGCGGAGGACCAGTCTCAAGTCCTACACTCTGCATTGCAGTTTGGAAGGTAACCTGTTTTTGGTAAGCATGTATTTCCTGCACTTAGCAAATCTGTGTTAGCAGCGCTGTGAAAAAGATCCTCAGTTGTGTCACAGCAATGGTGCTCAAGTGTCTGCCATAATTCTCTCTTTTTTGTCACAGAAAGCTGCTTATGAACAGAATCAGTGTACTGACCGCAACTTACTTTACACAGCATGAGATAGGAAGGCCTGAAGTTGTGGGACCACTCAGACAGGCAGTGGACCTCATCAATGCAGGCAAATGCAATTGGCGGCAGCTGTGCCAGGGCTGGCATGCAGCCCCCTCCCGTCCCCCCGCCCCCTCCCACGATGGCCTCGGGAGACACCAGCAGGATGTTGACCCGGCCAGCCTGTATCTCCTTCACTACTTTCTCGCGCTGTGGCTTGGTCATATTGCTGTGCAGACGGACACCCTTTAGACAATCTGGTAGCCCTAACACCTGTTCATTGAACATAACAGGTACAATTTACAACAAAGATTTCTTGGACAAGAAACTTGGCACTGGATAAAATAAAACTACTTCAACATTGAGAATGAATCTAGTAGTTGACTGTGTTCTTTTATTTCTTCTCAAAATGTAGAAATATGACACTATCTATTGTGACACATTTAGGTCTTGGAATAATCTACTGAAACCAAAAAAATACCCCCGTTAAAAATGTATCCTAACTGCAAAGCACTGACAAGCAATAGTCACTGGTGACTTAGCATCTACATGAAATTGAACACTGCTTGACAGTGTCCATCAAACATCCCTGTAAGTTCATTACAGTCCAGCATAAGACATTCAGGTATAACCAGCCCACTTCATAAAATATTCAAATGAACTGACTGCAATGTCAAAATATTCCCCTCTCCACCTTATCTACTGGCTGCATTTTGTTGAGTAGCTAATAGCTTGTTTACCTGATCATCCATGAGTGATACCAGTGGTGAGATAACCAGCGTGATGCAGGGAGAACGCTGGCTATACACCAGTGATGCCAGCTGGTAAATGAGTGACTTGCCTGCCCCGGTGGATAATACAACCAAGGTGGATAGCCCTAACAAGAACAAGACATGTACGGTTTGGTTAAGACAAAATACAATTTCCGATCTCGCAGTGACGCTCTTTGAATATTATAAATTTCCTGAAAAAGAACACAACAAATTTAACTTGTCCATCAGAATGATACCAAACAATTACCCTTAAATTCAAAGTGAATACGAAAGGACTACTGACATTGACATCAAAATTTTTTAGCGACCTTTGACAGGTTGCAATGCTTTCTACATCTAGACTACAGTTTGTTTTTAATTACAGAATTCTAAAACAAAAAGTGTGGTTCAAAAAACTGACTAGAAATGAAGCTACTCAACCCCAAAAAGTTCTAACAAAAACTTACTGACAGTGCAGGTCTTAATCAATTAAGTACAAGTTATTCATTAGTCACTCAAATCATCCAGTCTCAAGTCAAATCAGAAGCTATTCAGTTGAACTGTGACAAAGATGTACCCTTTTTTCGATTCAACTTCTACAACGAGTTTGTGACCTAACCGGTGATATGACCTCTGGCTGACTTGAGACGGATTTGTGATTGACTGGGTAAATAATTCTGAAGGTACAGCAAGGAAAGGCCCCATACCTGAGAGAACTCTCATAACGGCTTGTTCCTGACCCGGCCTGAAGCTGCTGTAACCCATCTGCCTCAATGCTTTGTACACGGACGGAGGAACCTCTGCATGGAAAATCCAACACCTAGTAAATATTGTGCAACATGCAGTGAAATACCATACCTTTTTCTTTTGCCAAAAAAACATGGATTACAGAACAACTAGAACTAGAGCAACAGTAACTGACACTGAAACCACAGCAAACGCCTCTTCACAACTTAAAAAAAAATCCCACGCACACACTTCAATCAAAACTGAGTTATCCTTCACAAATATTAAATTTCAGTTCTCACACTGAATCTCTTAACAACATTGCTCTTTCCAACAGGTATGTAGATTACGAGGTTTTATTTCTCTTGCAATTTTAACATTGCTGATTTCAATTCAGACAATTTCAAACAGTTGTTTTTACATGAAACAATCCATTGCTTGCTATCTAGTAGGTATATGCTATCAGCTAGGTCATATCCAAATCAGGTAGTTTGAGGCTACAGCTTTTATTTTTGTCAGTGGAACAGTGCAGTGGTTATCCACAGCCATTGGCCAACATGCACCATTCAGTCTCACACTTGGGCTCGATACTCATCTGTTTGCAATCAATCAATATACAACAGCATCATCAACATTCCTTGCACAGCATTCACCACTGACAAACCCACAACCAAGATAGAGTGAGTAAATGGATTCTTACCCCCGGGTTTCCCGTTTGAGGTGAGCTGAAGAAGGGGTTGTATGGGAGGCGGTGGAGGGGGGAAGTCATACATCGTCTCAACGTTTGCTTCGGGGATAAAGTCAACATGCACAGGATCCACGCCTCCATCTGCACACAGGACACATGCAGGTACATGCAGTCATTAGCCCTAAATCCTACATGTGCAAGAGCCTACAAAATCCATCGGCAGATTTAAGGGATATTTTGCAAAGGGTGAGATTGGGAGATGAAGAGAAATCCATCCAAAAACCCTCAAAACAAGGTTGTAACAACAACAGTAAAATACAGTGACTTTTCGGGACTCGGAATGGTGGACGTGGAATGAGTTCTGTCATTGTAGCAAGATGTAGTATTTCCAGGCATGTTAGAGGCAGCTTTTATCCCTGGAAATAGATTGGAAGCAATTTCAGGAATTCATGGACAGCAACACATATATTTGTTAAGATACTACAAATGAAATTTTCCAGAATATACATGTAGCTCCACAAAAATTAACCCCTTCACACCAGTGGCAGTTATCAATGCTGATGATGCTGGGACGGGATAATTATCATTTTTTTCTGTTTTCAAATTCTTTAAAAATTCATATCTTCATTTACTGGACACTTACACCCACATGAAGGACTGTCTGGTTTCTACTCTAATCTGACAGACAACATCGATTGACGCCTGAGTATTTCAGCAAGGCCTGCTGCCTTGTAAAAAGAGCCCAGATTTTGCGGTGTTAAGTAATTTTCTTTTGTTCACAAAACTGGCACAGTGCGCTGCTGACGTCTTTTCAATAGGGGCCAGATTAGCGTGCAGCGGCACTGTTGGGCTCATTGTTGCGGTGGTGGAGCGCCTTTTGTACCAGGTGGTAATCCGCTCACACTAAATCCCCAAACCTATGGTATACTGTTTCAAAACAAGGCTAGACTATCTCCTCTATTGAGAGTGAAAAAATGTTGGTTATGCCCAGCAGCCTGGTCTTTTTTTCCCGAGTACGGTCTTTTGTTTCCAGGCCCAGTTCCCTTTGTCTGATTTCAGAGACCCCGGCCACGCGTATAAAGAAAACATGTCTGGTATTGGAAACCCCGGTGGCAAGTGGTTAAACTTGGCGCCGATTTAAAAACTTGGTGGTAACATTTTTAAACATGATGGGAGACAAGCAAATCTTGGTGGGCCACCAGGATACTTCTACAAAACACAGAAAACCTGAATGATAAAACCTCCGAGTACTACAAATTTTGGCTACAAAAATCCTGAAACACAGAAATATCCATAAAAATCCCACCTCAGTCATGCAGGATTAAAAAACCTGAAGCCTGGCCATTTCAAACTTTCATACAATGAAGTAAAGAGAGGTTTTTAGTGAACCAGCCATACAATGCTATTCACATAGAAAGACAAAAGCAATGCAAATCAAATGTGACAAAGAAATTCTTTTGTGCATATTCATCCACTGTTACTTGTGACCTGACCAGAAATTCACTTGGATGGTTGGACTTGACTAAAACAATGGATCTTTGTTAAGGAGATGCAAAGAATTACAATATTTTGTTGTGAAGTTTCAGGCTCCTACCTTGAGTAGTTTTGATGCCACGGGCAGCCATCGCTGCTTCCTCTAGTGTGGGAAAGTCCTCTTCCTTAACCTCCACCTTTTTATCATCTCCAGTGTCAGGCTGGAAACCTGGAACAGAAAAATCAATCAATTACTGTCCTCTGAAGTGTGGAAGCCAAAGTGCTAAGCAGGAGGTTGTGGACATTCACTCTAACCAACTGAAGTGAGGTTTAGATTTTTATCCTGCCACAATCTCTCAATGCAAAGCCCCTGTCACTTATGGTGGAAATGGTGATGACTCTTTTCATATTCAAAATATCAATTAAAGAACAGAATGTTGTTATAAATATTCAAGTTGAAGTGTTCACCACTTTCTTTAAGAAACATGTAGTTATGGAGGAGAGAACGACAGCTGTCACTTTTAGGTGTTGACTCCTAAATTTACCCCCATCAAATAGCCCCCTACTACTGGGTCCTCTGCGCTTCAAACACAGGTAGGCTAATCAAGGAATATCACATGGTGATGATTTGCAAAAGACTGTCATGTGGTGATGATCATCAATTCATTTCTTTTTATTATCAATTCATTTCTAAGTGAAAACTTCGACAAAATAAATACAACAATGGACAAAGAATTACAAGCCAAAGTTGAGAAATGCCAGGAATGGTCTTCAAAATCAGTGATCAAGTATCGAAAGGGCTGAGAGAATGAAACTTTGGAATGGTTTTGCCAGGACATCTTTCGGAAAAAAAACAACGTACCCATACATCTGCTGGCCCAATGCCCTGTCTGTCCGCACTTGAAGCACTTATCCGTTGGGTTGGCCGGGTTGAACCCGCCCCTTCCTCTACCTCGGCCGACGCCCCCTCTTCCTCCTCCCCTCCAGCCGCCCCGCCCTCTCAGACCCAAACTGCTGTGCCCTTGCATTTTCTGCTTCCACACCTGCCGCTTGTAGGCCTCGCCCTTCAGGTGGAACAGCCCCCGACGGGAGTACCTCTTCTTCTTCATCTCCAGCTTGACAAAGTTCTCGTTCAGATTTGAGCGCTTGGGAGCAGGGGCTGATGAAGACGGTGCCCTGTAAAGTCAACAAATGAGACAGGTAATTGGGGTGATGTGACATTATGGTCTAATACACAGCCAATGCAGAGTTATTTCACATACGCCCTTTTCCTACAATGCCAAATCTTTTTCAGTGCCCGTAGGCCAGGTAACTTCAAAAGCAAAGTTAGTGTAATGGTCAATCTGACACAAAATAGCTGTGATGTGGATTTCATCGCGAAGATTACATGTGTCAACTTCGACTGGTTGACAGTACTAACAAAACGATGTACATGTATTCAACCATTTCACTGATCAGTGGAAACTATACGATCTGTACGTCTTCACAATCACAAAAAGGTTCTTACATGAGATGTTTACTTGAGGAATATCTAGTCTGTTTTGATAATGATATATAGTGCATCGGATCTATTAAGAGATAAAAGAATTGTACCTTCAACTGTAAACGCTGATCGTGATAAAATTGTACCGGTGATGTGCTTAAATTCTTTGAATTTTAAACTCGCATGATTTTTCTGATGTGATTTCTCATTGTGTTTTGTGCTAACATCTTTCGGCGGAAAAGAAAGATTTTGGCCATGTTCAAATTACTTGGCTGTGGCTAGAAGTCATGCACGAGTCTATGGTAGTGGCTGTGACTATTCCCCTTAGAGTCTTGTGTAATTTCAAGCCAAAGCCAAGTGATTCGGATGCAGCCTTACTTTGATACTCTTCATTTATCTCATATTTACCTGGAGTCAGATGAAGCCATTTTCTTAGACCGTGCACTCTTCTTTCCTTTGCTTGTACCATCCAATTCTGAGTCTGCGTGCACTTCAAGTTGGTGATAATACTGTTGCTCTTCCCTAAATACATACCCTTCTCCTTCTTGAGTGCCTGGATGATGGACTGCTTGTAAACTCCCTAAGTGACCTGGGCTCTCTTTTATGTACCTATCTGAGCTGTTCTTGCCCGACACCGAAGTTTGTTTTTCTCTGTCAGGAGTCAAACTCCATTGACTGTCTTTGGGGCACAAATTGACACAGTGTTACTTTCCTCAGTCAAACAGCTTTTCTCTGGGTCTTGAGAAGTTTCTTTGGGAGTTTTGTGGGCTTGATTTTCGGATCTTTTCGGGTTGGTTGCATTTACGAGTGGAGAAATATCACTTGCTGGTTTACCGCAGGTTGCACTGCTGTGGAAGGTTTTGTGTTCTCCAGTTTCCATGGCAACCTCTGCAAATGAAGCTTTGCGTTTCCTAGGGATGGCCTCATCTGGATTGTTCCTCTGAGGGACACTGGTAACAGCTCTGGAACAAAATGATTGTTTGCAAGCTTGGTCGTCGCTTCTGTTCATTTCCAACCTGACCACTGAATCGGTTCTTGACACACTACATGGGTCTGCATGAGCCTGACGGCCCTGTATTGCCTTTGATAAAAGGGCACTACCAACGCTGTACCCTTTATAAGCTGCAGTTTCCAATGAACTGTCTGACGCCAATGCATGCGTGTTTGCTGGTGGCTTTGATCTACCCTCAAGTTTCTGGCTCCCATTTCTAGATACCTCACAATCCCAGATATTCTCTTGGTTCTCTAGTGTGGTTTTTGAGCAGTTATTTACTCCTCCCTGTGGCATTCCTGGGCAGTCCTCTGTAGTTTTATTCATCTCTCCAGTTCGTATGGTTAGCTCGCAGCTGTCCAGCCATTCCATTTTTAGGGAGTGCTTCTTTGACGGTTTGGAATGGAGCACGCCGAAAGGAATGTCGTCGCGGCAAAGCCTTGCCTTCTGAGACGAGCTGGTGAGGGAAACTTTGCTGCCTCGCAGACAGCTGAAGATGCTCCCTGACGACGGTTGGACAGCATCGTCCTTGCTGATGGAGTCGTCGCCTAGGTCTTCAGCCTGGAGTGCATCATTGACTTTGGACGATGGCTTTGAAGCATGTGATCCAAAGCCAGGCTTCTTGTAGCAAGGAGTCTTGGGAAGCTGCTGACAGATGAGGAATTCTTTACACAAAGTTTGAGCTGATTTTTAACACAGTACGTAACGGCAATTTGAGAGAAACTAATTTTCAAATCCATCAAACCCCTTCAGTTAAGGTACTGCATTCGTCCTTTACACTTGGTCAAATCAAGCAGAAAGACAAATGAATGTGGAGTACAGAAAATTACTATTTGTAATAAAAGTAGTAAATAGGTGCACATTCTATTGATAAAATTTGACTGTTTGTATGAATTAAGTTTAAAATTTGGGAACTCAGAACACTGTTCGAGAGTTCCAAGACTGTGAATGGTACGCACATGCAATACAAGAACAAAGACTGGGACGTGAAAAAGTCCCATACATCCCTAGTACACCAAGACAGCGTGTGTTCAAAACCATCCGCTACATTTGTGTTAACCTTGTTTCAATACACTGTGTCATTCATGAAACCAGATCACTGAATGGTCAGTCCAATTTTTATCTGTCTTAATCGAAATCACTTTAGAATTCCTTCTCTGAGGCAAAACATACCAGAAGTGTCTGCTTCAAACTTTGAACTGAAATGCAAAACCTGACTGCTAGAATACATGTCCTATGTACAATGTAAGGACTTCATCATTTTGTTTAAAATGGAAGTTACCAGGGAATTTCATCACCTAAAGGGCGGGTGAAAATTTAAGTGGCCTAGACTTTCCACACACCATCGGTCTAGTGGAAAGGAGAGTCAAGCACTGGTGTCCATGAAGGGTTTAGAAGGGGGGCCGCGCTACTAAAATTTTACTCCCTGGTGAGTGCTGATCAAGTCTGAAAAACTGCTAGAAATTCACCTTTCCTGCACCTGCCACGTTCTGCAACTTCCTACTGTATTGCCGTAAGATGGTACCCTGTTCATGGCTCTTTGACGTCTTTGTTTCCTTGTCTGGGATTTTCACCCAAGACTGATTGAGATGAGTACCCCATGTACCTCTGGGGATTTTATCTGGTTGGTTTCCGGTGACCACTGGCCCTGATGCTCCTTCCGGGGTTTTCTTCAAATTACTGTACTCCCTGTAGGCATCTACAGGTGAAACCACAACCCCCGACATATTTTTTCAACAACAGTTAAGAACTGGGCCCATTTTCACAGCACTGCTTACCACTAAGCAACTTTTTTGCTAACCACAGCACAAAATTTTACAAACAATGGTAAGCGTATTCACGGCAAACATTTCAGTTGCTGTGCTTAGTGCAAAATTCGCAAGGGAACCCATGGAGATTTCTATTGTTAGGTCACTAAGTGAAAGACGCGGTCACTCGGTTAGCGTAAAATTGTGTACACGTACTTAGCAGCGCCATGAAATTGGGACCTGCATGCTGTAAATGACTTACAGCACAAGTTGACAGGGCTACTATAGTTGAGTTACAGGACTTTGAAAGGATCTCACATTGCGGAAATTAATCGAGTCCTTACATGGTGCACCACAATGGAGGGAAGCCTACTGTCACTGAATTTATATGACAACTGCCCTCCATGATGGCACCCTGTGCAAGCACTCTGTAGGATCCATCAAAATAATTCATCAGCAGGATGTTAAAATGAGTGATATCCACACAAACAGCTTGGTTTGATCTTTCTCTTGCAAATTGAACCAAAATTAGTCTAAAAATTGCCAGATAATTCATTTTCACAGAATGGGCCAAATTGAAAAAGCTGATCAAAATGAAGTTGAATCAATCTCTGGTCTATGAATCATAAAATTTGACACCTCATTGCTGGAGACTGGTTCTAGTTATAAAAACAATAAAATGTGTGAATGCATTTTTTAATTGACTTCCTAGGAGCATTCAGCCATCAACTTTAACTGTTGAACCGTTAGGCCTACCTTGAATTCTCTGAGGTGCTCCTTTGACATCTGATCGGCTCGGCTTCCTGTCGTGGGTTTCTTGGAAAGCTTTCTCCCATTTCTTCAGAATGTTCTTTAACCCAATAGCTCTGTCAGCCACATCCATGCTGCATTGGTGCTGGAAGAGTAAAAGAAACCCAATCATGACCAAATAATTATGTACGCTGTTTTTTTACTAAATGGCTAGGCCTACTGAGAAAAATATAACTCAATACAGTAAGAGTCCTAATTCCTTAAAGTCTTTCTGACAAATCGTATTGCCAAATACTAGAACGGGAAAGAGTTCCATATACAGACAACACTAATTTTCCCTTAAAATGTTGTAACAGCCATTTACAAATACCTGGGACAGTTTTTCTATTCCTATTGGTCGAAACGCGTCAAGCGACCGTGTATTAACATTTGATAATGCCTGCTGGCACCTGGGCGTGAGTTTAATCGGGTCTGATTGAACAGGAGTCTGTGTGCATGCGACGCGCCACGTGCACACCAAGTTCATTGAAGGGAATTCTATTGAACAATTTTCAAAAGGAATATACCATAAAATGGATGGTGGTTATCAGAAAAATGAAAGTAAAATTTAGAACAAAAATCACTGGAAATCATACAGTGACTTCTTTTGACTCTCTGAATAAAAAGGTATTTATGAACGGGAATAAATAAATGCTTGGCCGGTCTTGCACAGGAGAACAAATGCTGATAGGCTAATGCCCTTGCCTGTAGTTCGGGGGGCATTTGTCACGTCCAGTCTCCTGAGCTGGTGCATGTTTAAACATTTAAGACCGGCCAAACACATATTTATTCCCTTATTAGAAAGTGATAACATGTCCTAAAAATGAAATTTAGCTCGGAAAATTCCCAAGCATTTACATGTAGGCCCTACTTAGAAAACACTTGGTTTTTTTCCAGGCAAGTCTCATAGCTCCATGCTCATACTAGTAGTAGTATGTGAAGTGGAACTCCTTCTTTCCTAGGCCTAGTTCAGTACAGTAGTTCACTCGATTTTTTGTTTAGGCCCTAGGCCAATCATCATTATCATGCCTATCGTTATCATTTGAAGACTTGAAAACTTTTCGAAAAAATGCCATGATGGCCAACTGACGCCGCTTGACATCCTGTACACAAACCCAATGAGACTGGTCTGACAAGTTGTAGGTCTTTTCTAAATGAATTATACCTCAATTTCTTCACTGCTGAATCTGACAATCAAGACACCCCCCCCCATATAATGACCACGACAGTAACGACGACTGCGTAACGTTTAACCGGCAATAGGTGGCATGACCGGTAACGTTAACTTGATGCCTAGGCCCAGCTGTAGGCTGGCTATACTCACTTAGTTTGCTGTTTTATTTCGGGTAGGCCTAGTTGTTTCTTGCTTCAACTTTAAACGTTCTTGATCTCATAAGAATGAAGAAAAATCACTCAATTAAAGCCTGTGCTTAATTGCGCGCTTTAATAATAGTTAAGGCGCCCTATCTTTCGCGGCACAAGAGCCTTTCTTGCTGAGCTTCTTGAGGGCGCTCTTTCAAGATGTCAGCGCCCATGCATGCGTGTGAGTCGCTTGTTTCAGGTAGGCTACGCAGGCCCGACATTATCTATCATTATCTTGTATAATGTCTACGGAAAATTGCCGCCTTATTATATAGAGACTGGACATCCAGTGCCATTTAAAAGTGGCAATGGATGGCCTGGAATGATGAATACTCCGTCTGCCAGTGGCGTTGGAGTCCAACTTAGCTTAGTTCGACCATGGGTTCGACTGACTAGGGCCTACATATTACATGTAGACCTATTACTAGTACTATGGCCAAGCATAACTACGCCAGGGCCTTGGCTTACTTCCAGAGCTGTAAGGACTTGACTAAAACAGTTCTGGAAGTAAGCTAGGCTAGGGCCAAGGGCCTGTGTCATGTAGGGCCTATGTCTTCCTTCCATGGGCCCGGCATGGCCGGCCTAACGTCAGTGTGAATGGATCATGATCAAGTTTCAGAAATGGGGAGGGGAGCCTACGGGATTTTGCTACAAGAGGGTGTTCAGTACCTGGGGTAAAAGTCTTTAAAAAGGACGTGAAGGATCAAGGAGGGAAAGAGTCTCTTATAGCCTCTCCACACTCCACTCTAACGTTATAAGTTAGCAGGATGTGTCAGAAGATGACATATTGCTATCTCAACGATATAGATATGGACAACACTTAGATGTCCCTGTCATGCCTGTGCACAAAGTATGAGACTTGTCTGAAGCTAAGTGTTTTTAAGTAAATGCTTTGGAATTTTCTCAGCTAAATTTCATTGTTACTTATATTAGGACATGTTATCATTTTCTGATGGCTGTTGTAACAATTTAAGGGAAAATTAGTGTTGTCCATATGTTGCACTCTTTCTGGACTTCTTTTCATCATGTCCTTCCCGTTTCCTATGAAAATGGTCACTATGAAATTAATGGCATTAGGAGCAAGAGCCCCCGATGTATATCGCCCAAGCATACACTTCATACAAAACAATTTATTGATTTTTCCTTTTCATGAAATTCTGTATGGATGTGTGACTTTCATTTTTAATGTGTGTAGCTTTTCAACTTTGCACTTGCAGCCTAGACAACCCCGAGTGTTAAATAACAGCAGTATGGCTGCATTGGCGAGACTAAGTGAGTAAAGTTATTTAGGTCAATATTGACTTCATCTGTAAATATTTGAGGCACTAGCAACAGTACTGTCCATAAAGTCAAGTACATTTACATGTAAATAGAGGATTTTTATGTATAGGAATAGGAGCTATGCTACTGTCAAATTTCAGAAAGAACTCTCAATCAAGTGTAGCTTGAGTAACTCCAGCCGTGATGCTCATGACATTGGAAACTTTGGGACTCTCCCGAATGTTGTGGGCATTAGGGCTGAGTGACTGAATCAGATACATCGCATGTGACTTAGTGTATGTCTGATTTGTCCTGAAGATGACGATTTTAACATGTTCATAGCACAACGTTTTGTTCCCTCGGTGTGCTTTGAGTTTCTATTATTGTTTTCCAGGAGTGATTTGTAAGTGCCACACAGCCACTGCAATGAACTCTTCAAGGGTTCCCTCAGTGTTAACCAAGTATAGATGTCTGAGGACCGGTCAGTGTGTACAGGCTGGAAAGAAGTGGAGAGAGAGGTCGGTGATCATTTTGTCTCTGTGACACTCCAACTGTAGCATATGTCCCAACTATCCACTCCAAGCAGAAATAATATTATTATAGAGGGCTTATTTTTAAGTACCAATGACGGTTCTTTGGTGGAATCTCACCTCATGTGCGTGCATGTTGATGCAAGTTGGGCCCGAAACATGCCGTGTGTGAGCAGTTTATGTTGGAATGGACATGCCTGCAGGGAGTGCATGCATGAGCCCCAGTGGGAAACTTCCTACCAGCCTGTCTCTCGTTTGCCCTTGAGGGCGCGCTTCAACTGCAGGTGGATAGTTGAGACAATCCCAACTATAGTTGGGCCAACCAAACTACGAGTATATTATGCAAGTGTGTGCCATAGAATTTCAAGGTCATATGTACTGCCAAGGCATGCTGGCCGTATGTAGTTTTTGTTTGTGCAGTGGATGGAATGCCACATTGACATATTTTTGATAAATTCTGTCAGTTGTGAGCCACAAAACTTGGACACGGTTGAAGAAATTTGTTAATACTGATTTATTATCAACAAAGTCCTAAAAAGGATAGGAGTCTCGAACGAAATGGGCGTCCTTTGTCTCATGGTGACAAATTCCACCTCCAATATTTCATCCAAAGCTGAGACTAACAGATAACCTTAGACTGATATCTTGAAACATTGTTCTGTATATACAGCCAAGGTCAGTCTCAGTCGGGATACGAGTATGGCCCACTTGTTGATCTTCCAGATTGGGAATATGCAGGTCAGTATGTGCCTTAGTTTTGAAAATAGATCTAGAAGTTTATAATTAGCACAGTTTCAAGCTATTCGGTTGTTGTAAAGTATGGGACATCACCATATCAAAACCATCCTCACACTATTAAAGCAAATACATTCTACACTGAAGGTTTGCTTTTATTAGATTTTTCTGTAACATTGATGATTAGATGGGCGACCAGCACCAATGGGATCAGGACAGTATACGCGACAGCAGGAACAGAGACAAATTGCAGTAAGTTAACAGTGCCCTAACCCAGCTCTCACCTTACTGTGATCCTAACCTCCAGCTAAGCCCTAGCTATCTAGTTTTTATCCTTACCCTAAACCCCAATCCCAAGTCCTAACTCCTTGCGTTACTCCGACCTAACCCTAACTCTAGCCCCTACATTCCAGCATCACTTCAACCCTTACCCACAAAAGCAAAACTCCTCAAGTATTTCCCCAACCCATATCAAGGACTTCTTTGCATTGTCCATCAGTTAGCCAGTCGTCCATTCCTAAGTTATGATCGAAAAGGACAGGAGCACTCTTCTAAAGGACACGTTGTCTTTCCCAAATTGAAGAAAATTGCAAGTGCTGAAGAAATGTACACCATCAGCCATTTTGTGTTGTCCCGCACTAGGAACGCATCGACAGACTGGCTTCAGAGATGATGGCTGCCATCCAGAAGGAGAAGGACGCACAGACCGCGGAGCAGAGGAGGCAACAGGAAATAGACCAACACAAGCTGAAGCCAAAGGGTGCAGCACTCAAGAAGAAGGCATTGCGCACCAAAGATCCAGTTTTATAGTTGGCATCCAAGGAAACATATGCACTCGTGAACTTTATCTACGGGCAAGTCCAGGCACAAACAGTAGTTCTACCTGTGGTCAGTTACTTCATGTATGCGCGCACACACTACAATCACACCCGGAAGACCGGTTTAAAAATGATTTTGTAAACTCTCACCGTCACTGGCATTTTTCCATTGGCCGCAACCGCAGCTCTTGCTGCATTCATGGTCGGTGACATCTCGGGCCGTTATTATTACGTGAATGGTTCGCTCCTTACTGATAATTGATATCAGCTACGCGTATTAACCATTGATGCGATCATGCACTAGAGCCAGGTTGCATTGACAAGGTGGTCCTAACTATCCACCGCTCGGGCGAGCTCAAACCTGCCCTCTGATAAAAACCTCATCACATGTGGGCACAGAGACTGTCTTAATCTAAGAATCCCCCCAAAATGTCACTTTATAGATAAATTGTGATATAAAGGGGAAGAATATGGACCCAGCTTGTTGCATGTACTGTATGTAAATGTTCAGGCAGGATTTAATCCTTACACTCCTCAGTCCTCCAACAGGTGAAGGATTGAGGAGGGTTAGGGTTAATGTCTCTTCCTGCTTACTAGCACAGATGTCTTGGAGGACTACTCAAGAAAGATAACCCATAGACTTGAGACTGCCGAGAAGTTGGATATGCCACTCCATCCAATTTTATTGGGATCAATATGGGCGGAGCATTCTGTACAATAAAAGGGGGGGGGGCAGTGTACACGAGCACCACACGTAGGTGATCTACAACCTTTGGACACAGTTTGTCATTGTATAATGTGTACTTGGAAAGAAATGATGCAATGTCAGCAAGCCAGGCAGAGATGCCCACAATGATGCTTTGCTCACTGTATTCTGCCGAATAAGTTGTTCGTCACTCAGACCCAGGTTTGGACAGCGATGTTGTATCTTAGTCACTGTCTGTCTCACTAGCAAGGCCAGGGACTTTCCTTGGATTGAACATGTTTATTTCATAGGTTTTTGTATCAGGCTGCTATTAAACACGGTTATTTACAACCACTGTAAGCTTTCCCAAGGCTCTGAAAAGGGAGATATATGGGTTTTTTTGGTCAATGAAGAAGTCTATGACGGAGATTTGTTTTACTTTCTCTGCAAGAATTATGTGCGTTCATTTCACTGCTGGTCTACTCTGATTACATACAATTTGTTGTTAGTCAACACAAAGAGTCTGTCATCAGCGGCAGCCACGCCCAAGATGTCATCGGTTGATTCTAGACTGACAAGTTGCTGCTTGGCAATCTGGCTGACCACTCGCCCGCTCTTCCTATTCCTGAGGGGAGACAAGATGGGGGCGGGCTGCCGGTAGACATACAGGTGCCGGATGCAGTCGCACACCACGGCGTAGGAGCAGCCGGGCGGGCAGCAGGAGTACTTGCGGTCCCGCTTGGAGGCCTGAACGTAGCCAAGGGCATTGAAGGTGGCTGCGTGGCACCAGGGTGCGCTGCGCTGCCCATCGGCTCCCATGCCTGGTTGCCATAGCAACCCATCCACATCATGACGTAGGCAGATGCACGGCAGTTTGTCAGGATGCAGCTGGGCATTGAATAGGAACTGGTGACTGCTCAGGCTTGCCTATGGGAAAAAGTGACACATGGACCAGGTCTGACTGACTTTATCCTGTGAAATAATCTGCTTCTGCATCAGACCGTTATGTGT
>NW_019091370.1:1948180-1963761 GCF_001949145.1 Acanthaster planci | reverse complement strand
GAAATCAATGTAGAGATTTTATCCCTGGCCACACTTGTCTTCATGTGCTACACATCCACTCTGTACAACTGCCACATTGAAGCTGTCCCTTAACCAATGACTTTAATTTGTAATCATGAAACACAAAATGCAATTCACAAATCAAAAAGGGACCCATTTCTATTGTTTTGACGATAATGACTTGGACCTCTGCCCAGGGGATTCAAAATCAATACACATCTGGAGGACGCCAAGTCCAACCCATATGCCAAACTTGAAGTTGATGGGACAAGTCCTATTTTCGTAGTTTTAACCTTGATAATCTTAAACACTGACCTATTAGGTTCAAAATCAATAGTCTTCCAAAGAACGCCAAGATCAACCCAAAATTAAGTTTGAAGTTGATGTCATATCCTTGAGGAGAACTTATTTCTTGCATTAAGTCACGCACCAATGTACACTCACACACAAATGGAGGGCCAGGCAGAAAAAGTGTGGCACTTCTATCTTGCTGGCAGGCCATTAAAAAAAAATAAGCCTTTTGCGAGTTAAATTTGAAAAATATCTGGTATACTGAGTTCTTTAAATTCACGAGAACATAATTTGAATTCTCCACACTAAAGAATCTGTTGCTATATTCAGGGCAAGCTTTTGCTTAGTTACATAAGAGACGCCTTGCATCAATACACTGTTCGCAATGGATATGAAAAGCACCAAGGAACCAGTCCACTCCAGAGATGGTGGTCGCTATACAAAAGCTTGCCCTGAATCACGAGGTATAGCAACAGTGCCTTAAGTCTGGTGAATTCAAATTGTTATGTTTATGTGCAGTCAGATGAACTCAGTGTACCAGATTATATTCAAATTTTACTCACAAAAGGCTTATTCAAATAATTCATTATTCTCAGCTTAAGATGAAAAGAAATATAGTTTGCACTTTGTTTCTTGACAATGACAATTTTCACTGCGGTTTAAAATGCCCCACGCATAGTGTGAGGCATGCATCACGTACAAGCTTAATGGTATCATACCCTGTTGGTGACAGTATGTGACTCGCCATCCAGTCTAACCAGAGTCGAGTACCCATCTGGTAGGGCATCGCATTCTTCTAAGTCATGAGGGCCGATTCCAGGCTGGCTGCCGCCTGGTACAGGGTCAGGGTTCTGGTTACAAATCAAAAACATGTGCACATTAAAATTTTTAACCTAAAGTCATCTCTGTCTTTAACAAAATTTGTTCCGGGCTGAATTTCAAGATTCCAAGAGGAAGGAAAAAATTGGTTTTTGTATTTTGATGTGAAATGAAAAATCAGTAAAAAATAACGATGGCATTTCAAATACATGTAGGTAGCCAGCTTTGACTTTGAAACATGTCAATGGATTTAATACATGTACATTTTTATGCTGAGTTATTCCATGGCATTACTTTCAACACGAATAATACTTACTCTTCAATGTGTTCTCTTTCCAACTTTGCATTTTTTTTCCATGGTTAAAAAAAATCCCAATGTATGGATTGAAATTTTTGCTATTTCCCAGAGCGTATGTCCCTGAAGTTCGGCCTTGAACCTTCATGTATGCTCTCACCAGTTGGTCAGATGTAAGATGTGCAAGCCTATCATGGATGATTCGAGCCTGATCTTCATCAATCACGTACTCCCCACGGTGATTGCCGACGACAACCTCAGTCCACATGGGACCCTCATCTGCCTTTGCCAGAGTTACTTCCAGCCTTAAAAAAATCAGACGTTAAAATCATCCCACTATTACATATTTCTGTGATGTTAAAAGTTGAAAACAGCACTGAAACAGGAAGTTAAAACTGGTTTATAGGACTTCTTTTCAGTTCTATAAAATTCAGTTTTGGGTTTTGTCACATTGGTTTTGCCCCTAAAGAGGTTTATTGTACTTTAACCCAAGCCACACTCCATGCAACAACGTAAAACAATGGGCAAATTTTTTTGGATTTTATTGATCAAGCAGGTACAACAGCATTTTTTGCGTTAATCCCAATAGTTCCGCATAAAATTGGCTTTACAGTATTTAGTGCTACAAAATACTAAGCAGAAGTCTGAGCCTGTAGGACTTAGCGCTTCTGGCTAGGGCACCCTCCATCGTTGCTTGTACAGAGAACAATAAAGCCATGCATTCATAGTGCCACAGCACTGTATGGTACATTGTCTTATCAATTGTATTTTATGACTTCAGAGAAGAATAAGGTCATGTCCTCTTACAAGCAACAGCACCGTACACTACATTTTACTACAAAGTAGTACTTTGTAATATTCAGGGCCGCTAGGGTTAATGCTTCTTGGATTCTGATGTGTACTGAGCTGGCTGCCATGCAAAATTCCACGTGGTCAATGCACTCCAATATTCCTGTTAAAAAAAGTGGCTATGTTTATTACATGGCCCTCCACTAACGGCCACACCACTTTAAGGGAGAAACTGTGTACACTTCAAGGAACTGTAAAGAAAACTGGAGGTCAACTTGGTCCAGCTACTGAATGCATTACACTGATTAGCAAAGCTGCATACCACAATCCTCTTGAGTACACTGAAGTGTACTTCTATTGGGCTGTGCAGTAAAATCACTCCACTGGTAATGCACGCCAGCTGCAGGGCACTGGCAGGTACTACTGACTTGCAGTAAATTGCTCTCGTAGAGCAAGGGTTATTAATATATGACAGCTCGCAGACAAAATTATGTGTGTGTTAACGTCTGCCAAGTGACACGTTACAGCAAATGTCATGTGATCATCATTCTCACAGAGCCTGGTGCATCAAAATTGGACAAATGAAGTGTACCATATTTTTGTCATGCCGGTCACTGTGGAAATGCCAGCCATGCTACCTTCTGTTTTCACCAAACCAATCATCATCTCAGGAATGTTTCACAGAAAATACAACATCCAATATCCTGGAATGTCTTTTTCTGCTTACTTTCGATTTTCCAGTGTCCACGTGCACAGCTGTACGTCAACGGCTCTGTAGAGGGCGCCACTGAGCAGCTCGTCACCATTCTTGACACTGAGCTGCATGGTGTCGGGAGTCAGCGTCAGATTAACAGCAGACTTGGGTGTGGACGGAGGAAGAATAAAGACGAGAGTCACATCGTCATCGGTTTGAGTCCATGTGTACTGAGGGTGTGTTGCTAGTGAAAAAAGACAGAGATTTGGTTGATCAATATTTCTAACTCCATACGAAAAAGTTGGTGTCGTGAACCAGTGTGGGAAGGGAGCATGTGTGCGTGTGTAAAGGACATGGTTGGATCCAGCCACATTTTGTGATGGTGAAAACGGACCCTTACTATTGGTAGAAATGTCAGCATCTTTCTCCTTTATGTCTTGTTTCTGGTCTTCTGTAGCACTTTTGGCTGAATCTTCTGTTATCTTAAACTCTGCTTCCCCAGCAAGGAACAGCGCTTGGCCGGTTGCTTCCACTGCAGCGTAAAAGGGGGCCAGTTTACTCTTTAACTTCCGTCTGCGACTGACTTGATGTGATGACGCACCTGCCCATAAACACAAATCAAGACTTCTGCTATAATGCCACATTTTTAAATGCAACTGTTTCTCAAGGCAAAGGATATTTTACACGGTGAAATTGGAACAAAAGCAGTGCTTGACCAAAGGGGAAGGAGAATGGCAATTAGAACTTACGTTCCGCCTTGTGACAATGACAATCAGTGTTGTCACGAGTCAATTTTTCCACATCAAGACACCATTTTTTTGCCTTTGAGTCTAAGCACCGTCGATATATCGATATTATCGATATGGGTTTGATATCTATATCGCTGATGTTAGTAATTTGGTAATATCGATATATCGAAAATATCGGATTTTGTTGCATACAGCCCTGCTATATGCAACAAAATGGAACACAACTGACATGAGAACCATACTCAGTGCAACAGATTGCAACACAGCTGAAATGAATGTGAGAGAATGCATCAAAAAGCACCGGTGGCCATTGTAGTACCTTGCACAGCACTGCATCAACGCTAACCTTGGCCCCAACAAGTCACACAGTGCACTCAGCCACTTGGGATCACTGCTCAAATGCAACCAAACGCTGACGCATTTTGTTGCAATCACCAGTGATAAGGTAGCCTACCTTGTGGTTTTGACATTGTCAGCCAATCTAGTAAGGCAGCAAAATTGCCTGACGTCCTGGCTGTGCTTGCTTCACATTCATCTCCTGTTGTACGGTCCTGCTCCTCCTCGATTCGTAGCAGTAAACAATGAACTGATGCCGAGTCCGCCTGTGCTACTGAGTGGAGTAACACGAAGGGTGTTGCCGGACCGCAGACCTCTCCACTGTACAAAACCTGTGGCAAATCAATGACAACAAAGGGCTGTGAGCAAGTTACTTGCAGCATTAACCCTTGAATTCAGCTTGAGGTGTAATACGCTTCAACATAGCCATTTACTTAAACAGAACATTTAAGAGCAAAGGCTATTCAGCATAACCTTGACCAACTCTGCAAAGAAGCATCTTGAAGCAGTAAAGAAATGTTCTGCCACATGGGACATTCAGAGCACAGGGGCAAAGTTAAGCGTCCAATGAGGACGCATAGTAAGTAGCAGCAGTGCAATGCAGTCCCAAGAAGACAGTCCAACACTGGGTGATACCACTGATCCAAACCATACTAAATGCAACACCTGTTACAAGCTGTTTTACATTCTTGGATCTAAGGGTCAACATAATGTGGCACGACACACTGTGTATGTACACACAACTCGTGTTTTGTGAAACCAAATGTGCTGTTACATTTTGCTGCATGCAGCAGAGACATTATTACAGATGTGTTGTATTCAGCAGGGATCTGATTGCAACTGTGTCAGGTTTTGTTGCAATCAGTAGGGTTCTCACTGCAACGTATGTCAGGTTTCGTTTCACACAGATGGTTCTCAATCCAACATTGTAAGATTTTGACGCACTTTAGATGCACTAACCTGCCACGTTGACAGCTCAGCACAGTCTCTGTCAGCTGTGGCGAGTAGGTAAAGCGTTCCGGCCCCATCTGCTAGGAGACAGAGTTCAGCAGATGGGAAGTGCAGTGTGGCGTTGTGCCTCGGCCTGCTACGCTGCTCGCATTCGTGGCTGATCTCAAACACCACCCTGCCAGGTTGAAGCTGGGACTCCTGTGTATATCAGTGTTGTGGGAAAGAACAGAGTATCACAAGATGTGGCAATCTTAATCGGATTTTTAAGACTTGCACTATCAACCGCCCAACAGAATATCAAACTAAGATACAAGTAATAAATGTCTATAAGTACAATGGTAGAAACAATCTCACCAGCAGGGCTCTATTCCTAGAGGTGAAGCTGATGGTAACAGAACATTCAGATTGTCAACCACTGAAATTCTTCTTTCCATTGCAAGAATGTGAAACATTCATTAGTTGTTTGATACAATGCCTGAATAAATCATTTAACTTTGTGTAACAAGTTGCCGTTTTACTTCACCCAAGTTAAGTAATAAAACGGGAGGTTTTCACATTCCATCTCAGTTCAAGCTTAAACTAAATTATCCCATGTGTGGCAAGGAATTTATAACTTCTTTCTATTATAAGAGCTTAGCCATTTACCTTCTGATTTCAGAAATTCTCTAATCGAAGAGAAGAAAAATTGTTTCTTGCATTTCAAATTCATCAGCATCATCCAACATTTTATGTTTGTGTGAAGAGCTTCCCATTTGTCTACTGCGTGCAATGCAATGATCTGTCTGCGTGTGATTAGGCAAACCTAGCCACGGGATGGATGGGTTCACGGCACATTGCACCAACATCATGCTGAGTGGCTTAACTTGTACTCGACAGGTTTAGCTGTTAAATTTGACGTTCTGTGATCTTTGTAGAGCAACGTACATGTACAAATGCTTGGTACTATTATTATTAACCACTTGCTGGCAGGTGCTTTCATTTCATTTCATTTAATGGGCATTTACACCCACACAAATGACTGCTTGGTGGCTACTCTAAGCCGACAGGCAACCTACATTGACTGCCGAGTATTTCAGCCAGGCCTACCGCCCTGTAAAGAGAGCCCAGAATTTGTGAGGGGTTGCGAAATTTCCTTTGTTCCAAGTGAATGTGAGTGGTGCCTTTTCAAATACGGCTGGATTAGCGTGCAGGGGTGCAGTGTTGCTCATTAATGGGGCCCTGCCCTAGAGCATTTTTGTCCGCGGTGCTAATCCGCGGGCGCGCTACATGTATACCCAAAACAGTGGTATGCTGCTTAAAAACAGTGACGGATTACCTTCAAAAAACGCAAGCCGAAAAATGATGGCAATTCCTAACAGCAGGTCTTTTGTTCCGAGTACTGTCTTTTGTTATACGGACCAGCTCTTCTGTCCCATTTCGGGCAGCCTGGCTCTGCGTATAAACCCAGTGTGCTCAAAAGAAGGTTCCCGGCAGCAAGTGGTTAAGATGTTTGAAATCCTGCCTCAGTTTCTTTTTTCTTTGAATCACTTCAAGCTTTACCAGAACAACTCTGTGTTGAATCACTTTCCACTCCTGATCAATGTAGTACACACAGTTGGGGTTCCACTGGTCATGAACCAAATGGTTGTGAATGCCAAATGCCTTGACATGCTGCAGGGTGTACTGATCGTTACGAAGCTTCACTTCATCAATGCCTAGAAAATAATTTGATATGACAAGTCAACGACAAAATGACACTAACATGCACTGGCAGAATTGTTTTGAAACTCTGCGTTCACACTTTGAAAAGAAAAACCAATGCATGGATGACATCACAGCAATAGCGCCCTCAGTTGTCCAGGAAAACATGGACAATTTTGAATGTTTAAAGAAGTGCACTTTTCCACACACTTAACCAAAAGGAATGCCAAATAATGGCAAATTTTCCGTTGAAATCAATCTGAATTGTTATATAAAGGAAACAGTGACTATCATCTCGTCTGATGGGCATTTCCAATTTCAACTGAATGTTCTCTTTTCATCCCGTATGTGACTAAACTTTACGGTAAGGATTCCATATACAGAAAACACTCACTTTCCCTTAAAATATTATAGCAGCCTTCAGAAAGTGATAACACGTCCTAAATAGTGAAATTTAGTTAAGAAATTTCTCAAGCAATTACTTAAAAAACACTTAGGTTTGTTTCAGAAAAGTCTGATGGGTTTGTGCACAGTAACATCAAGTGTTGTCTGCAATGTTATAGCCAGCCATACATGGATTTTAGTGCAGGAAATTTAGTAATGGCGAACGGAAGTGGCTGGAGTCTCATGTGTCACAGCCAAGGGTCATGAGGCCCGTTTAAGGGGCTCTAGATTGCTTTTCTGGCAAGTTTTTCTTTCCAAATGGATTAAGAGTTCAATATTTAAACTTCTTCCAGGTAAAAATATGAAATTTTCATAGGGACTAATTTTTTCTGGGCTTTTTATGGATTTTTGTGCCAGTCAGAGGGCTGCTTCATCAAGCTTAGTGCCAGACGGTAGAACGCTGTGGTGGACCTCCCCAACCGGCACTGACCGACGTAGCTAGAACACTGGTTGTCCATATATGGAACTCTTTCCAACCTTACCACCAACATGCACTACTGAGTCTTGGATTCCCATGGAATCCTAAAGAAACTGGGTGCATTACAGTTACCAGACCGGGTAAGAGTTCCATAAACGGACAAAAAACCTACTAGTATGAGACTTGTCTGAAAAAAACGAAGTGTTTTCTAAGTAAATGCTTGGGAATTTTCTTAACTCAATTTAACTTTTTGGGACTAGGCCCTATTAATTATCACTTTCTGATGGCTGTTGTAACATTTTCTGGGAGGGTTAATGTTGTCTGTATACCTACACTATAGACATAGATATAGGTCTAGAACTCATCCCCAGGAGTATTTGGGGGCAAAATCTGAGGATTTCACTTTGGCATGTTCGGGTACGAGTAGTCCGAGTAACTGGACCCTTTCGCCCGACCACGTCCACATGTTCAAGTAAGGTGATTTTTAGGGTCCAAGTCACTCCGCTTCTGTAGGTCTTTGTGGTTTTAACATGTCCTTCCTCCATACCTACCACATACTACATCAATGGAATACGTTGGCAGTGGATCCAGTGACAGCTTATAACCATCAAAATGCGGATCCAGGAGGTCGCGATTGGCTTGCAAGGTGTCTGTACACATTTTGGGCTGATGATGGACGTCAATTCATGGTACTTCCATACATAGTCCCGTCCGTTGATGCTTCTTAGCGTTGAGCTTTCACGTGTACTTAAGTATGTACTTCGGGGTCAGTCTGGCTTTCAGAGGCTGGTGAGGGCGCTCTTTCAAAAGTCTCCGAATTAATTTTTCAGAGGGCAGTATGGTCGAATGTACGAAAGCCCAATCGTGCCAATAAAGTATAAATTTTCAGCCTGACACTAATTCGTTTTAACGAATTTCTAATTCGAAATAACGAATTACTGATTCATAATAACGAATAACTAATTCGTAATAAGGAATTACTAATTCGTAATAACGATTTATTAATTCGTTAAAATGAATTAGTGTCAGGCTGAAAATTTATACTTCATTGGCACGATTGGGCTTTCGTGCGAATGGTACCAGAGTCTCATGCAACTCCCCCGAAGCCGTCTTTGATGGTTTCATGTATCTGGGGGTTAAGGTTTGTGAATATCGCACTGGACTGTTTTCGATGGTACAGCTGATCTGAGGGACTTTGTAGAAGCAGTAAACTAATTCGAACCCAACCGAAAACAATGTAATATCAACAAAGTTCCTGGCTCAGTAATTAATATCCAAGCCGACATTTCTGTTTTTTCTCAAACAGAATTTAAAATATTGTCTTAACCTTAGTCTTTCCATTTCTTTTTCAATTTTTGGTGAGTACATTTTTAATTTTTCAAGCAAAACAAACTTACCCCTAGTAAAGTGATACTTTCAAGGCTACTCCCCGCTTTTTTTCAGCTTCCCTCTACTTTCTCAGGCACTAAGGAAAATTTTCCATCCATAAGTTTAACTCATGCTACCGGATGGAAGCCCCGAAAACCAAGGGATTTGATCCTGGCCTATATTTCCATGCCCTCATTTTTTAAATTTTGTGGGGAAGGGATGCGTGTAAGGAATACGAACTCGGTACAACTCGTACAAAGGCCTGTTTTGTGAGTTGTACATGCATTGAATTGTCTGACTGGTTTAATTACATCATTTTGTCAGTGTCCCACTTACCTCATTTCGCTGTCTCAGTTAACCAGGCATTCAGACAGAACTATAAGATAAGGCCATTCCTACTTTGGCGCCATTTTTGTTTTGTACACCCTAGGCGGCAAAAAGAACCAAAGACGAAGCCCCCAAAACACGTCTATCACGGGTAGAGTAACACTCTCTGAGCACAGCACGCAAAGATATGTTTATGATGGGCGTTGGTTTTTATAGAGTGTATGAAACCGCAGTCTTTGTTTTATCAATACACAGTTTTCAATTTCCTTCTGTCATCTCCGTTTACCCATAACTGGCCATTTGATCATTTCAAAACAGAAATTCTCAATGAAAAATATGTCAAGTTTGTATGTTTGGATTAACCTTCCAGGGGTACCCATTTCCGAAATGCGTGTTTACTGCCGCTTGATTGTTTTTAAATGCTTGATCCATCACTGGCCAGAGAGGTCTGCCCCCCCCCAAAAAAGCGGGAAAGTGATGAAGTGAACTCATTCAAAACAAACGAGAAACCTTCTGAACCGTGAAGATTTCAATAACAGAGAATGTCCCCAGAAACCCACGAATGTCCAATCAGTAAAGTTTTTGATTTTCCAACCTTTTCGGCGTCAATTGACTGTAGATGTAGCTGCATACGTCACAGCACCACGGTCGTTCAGCACTGTCAGTGTAGGTGCAATGTTACAGTAACGTGCATTACATTTTGATGGTGATCCGACTAAACTTTTTGCTGTTATTTCACATCTTCATGGACTTAGTGGTCAATAATAAAACGATTTAAACAAAGTTACTCTGTGCCTCATTGGCCGCACCTTTAATGCCAGAAAGGGTTACAAAAAGGACATTACTTGCTCGACTGTCCATTTTAGAACACAAGTCAAATATTGTCAAAATATATATATCCCTAAACTCTCAGTCGATTAATATAACTATTCTTCTGTCAAGTACGTGCGCACAAACCATCGCATCGATCATTCCACCAATATAGTTTCTCTGCGTGAAATGATAAGATGCCATCAAATAGCATTGTCGCAAGACTTCCTTTAAAAGCAAAGCAAGCATTAATGAAATAGATCCAATTAGGAGAATTATTACACGTTTCACACTTTGTGACATTCTTTTTAGAAGCACTTGTTGATTGTTTCCAAGGAATTGCATTAAACTTGAGGGTCACTTATGCATCTGTTTTAATTTAATGTTGTTGTTCTAACAACATTTAACAAAGCGAATTGATTATTTTAATAATTCCATTGTCGATCCCCCATCCCCTCTGCTATTTTAACAATAAAATCTCTATAAAATTTTCATGATACTAAGTTTATCTTCAATTAGCCGTTAACTTACAGTTTACAAGTACATTCATATTTACAGTATTTAGAGTCACACACTATACTGCCGTTCTAAAACAGATAAAACCAATCAAATACATATGTATGCTTTTAAACATCCGGGGAGGATAAAGAATGATTATTCTAATGCAACAGACGGTCTTCGGGGTGTCGGCCATCTTGAATTAAAAGTCCACTAAAACTTTTCATTTTGGCAACCGACAAAATAAAAGGTCATAAAATTCACGCCAGGTTTTCTTCAGAATAATAAAGAAATATGTCAGAAATTATGTCTAGTCGTTTTAAGCAACATCCAAAAAATGATAGTGAGGCATGGAACGCGAAATATTCTGGCACCACCCCATTGAACAGATTAAATTGTACATTGAATAGGATAGATTTAGGGAATAAGAAAAACATACATGCGACCCCGTGAAAAATGACATGTCACACTAGTCCCTTTTAAAAACGATCAAGCGTGCAGCTTGTGCGTTTAGCCAGACAAGGTGGATTGATGGCTTGGGGTTCTGGGCGCCCTCTTTCCCAACACCTTCAACACCTCATCTCGTAATCCCTATTAATGGGACAGTTTGCAAGGTTGTCTCTGAAATGCATAACTATATTGTACATGCATTTGTTCCAACAAAATCGTCCCATCCGTCAATGAACTTACTCCACAAAAAGTGGTTACATGTAGGTATTTTTTTTAAGTGTCTTAAAAGTGAAAAGAGCTCTGGTAATTCCCTTCAGTGACGGCCTCGTATGAAGGAGGCGGCGGTAAGTTATCCGTGTCGGCCTGTGACAGTGAGTCTGCAACTATATAAAGATTTCCTCGCGTTGGATCCATGTTTTCGGCGTAAGATGGTGGCGGCGGTAAATTGGCTGAGTAGGACGGTGACTGCGAGTCTTCGACTTCGTAGACGTCTCCTTGCGCTGAATCGGCCGTGGTACGCCAGTTGGAATAGTCGTGGGACGGCGACCGTCCACCGTCTGACTCCCAAACAGAAGCACTGAGTGCTGGTACCGATGCACTCCGACGGCCAACCTACAAAAGTAAGACACAAGGTAAGAACCAGTGGACAGTGTTCTTTCCAAAATCTCCGTCCGTCGCAAAGTGATTCAGACGCGGTCTGTGACTCAGACCGAGGAGGCTGTCCAAGTTGGAGTTTCTTGCATGTTTTCTTCTTATGCCTCGAAATTTTCATATATGAGACATGTATGTACATACATGTTAAAAGATGAATTTCGCATTGACACCCATGGAACAATCACTTCGGGTATTCACTCTTGAGTCGCATTTACAAATATTTGGAAATTTTCACTGTAATTTTGTGCTTCGTTTGACTTCTCGTGTGGATCACTTTCAGTCAGTTTATTTCAGTGGTGCATTTTCGTTGGTTAATAATGATAAATCTCATTTTGAATTAACAGTCCTTTGTAGGTGTTGGTTATTTATGAGTGGATTTGACAGACATTAGGAAACATTTACATTGAACTTAATTCCATTTTTTTTTGCAAGCAGTGATAAACGCCGGATGCAAGAAGGACTGATGGTGGAATATGCGTGGTGTTGTTATCATTAAAGTTTTATCTTAACTGTTAGTAGTTTTCCCACTTACGTCGCCTGCCTGTTCATTGGAAGGTGGAGTTAGCTGTGGAGATGCCGGTGATAGGATTTGAATGGAAGGAGGGGCAGGATTTAATGAAAGGGAGGCCGTCGAGACATGAGTGGTTACACCTGCTGCCATCTGGTTGTCAGGCTTCTTCTTCTTTTTGTGGCCTGCGATCATAACGACAACAACAGCTCCAGCAACACCGGCAATGTACCATTGAGTATTCGATCCTGGTAGATGAGAAGAAAAAGAAAGAACCTTGACTTTTCATCCACGTCTGGGAATTGGTCGCTCATGTCGCTCCTCCCCATCGCCTTACAGACTGCAGCTTTCTGACATATCGGTAATGTTAGTCAAGCACTTACTGGATAAAGGGGCGCAGGACACTATACTTCGAGTGATAATTTATGCTGAGTTCATCATCATGAAATTATTCCACAACTTCTTTGAAAAGAGAATGCTTGGCCCGAAAAAAAGGCAAGATAATGTAAATGTTTGCCAGGACGAATTCCCTGGTTTGGGGGGCTTTCGTCCAAGGGAAGAGTTGATGACATCAATTGCCTTATGTGCCTGAGACAGTAGGCCTAAGGGGATACCAATTTGAAAATAACCGTTCAAAGGCTTGGGAGCTGTCACTTTTGGGGTGAGTTTTTATTGCGTGAATAATTAAATATGTAACTGGCTAACCTACCAAAGACTGAAAAGTAATGGAAAGATAAAGGACAAGCTATAATTTAGTTTTTGTTCGAGAAATCCCTGTGATGCTTGCATGCATGTCATTGTGCCTTGAACTCTGTTAAGTTCACTGTTTTCAATGAGGCTCATTTAAACAATACTGGGACATGATTTCTTGACCCGACCTACATGTATATGAACATGTTTCAGCTTTGCTCATTGTTTAAACGTTTTCGCGACTTCGGTTATGCCTCTGCGACGTCAATCTTCCGACCGAACGACAGCCAAAGGTTAGAGTTGGTTCGCCGCCGTCACAAAAATAAACAGATAATTTGTCGTCCTTCAAACATTTAAAAATCTGTTGTTACATGCAGTGAATCAAAGAGAAACTTTCTTCTAGACCAGACGTGAAAAGAGATAGCACCACTGACGAGAAACATGGCGAATATTGATTGAAAGTGATGTTCATCAACAATGTCGTCTGCTTCCTGACAGATGACGTAACCGCTTCTGGTTCTTCGTGTTTGTGGGCTAGGCTGCCCTTAACATGTTCCTGGTTATTGCTTTGACGTCACAAACATGTTTCTGGTTAGGGGAATCCAAAACGTGCGCTAGATAAAGTGCATGTGCGCGTGAGATGTGCGTATGGGAGATATTGAAGTAGAAGCCCACATTTCTTTGCTAGCTGCGACGTACTCCTTTCGCACAAATCTGCTGTGATGCCGGTTTGGCTGCAAATTTTGCTATGATACTTTCATGGAGCTGAGTTTACCTCGTTCATTGCATCTTGCACCAGCATCATCTTGGTGGGTGCAGTTGTGCACCAGCCAGCCGTTGTGGCCACAATCGACCAGTCGGGACTCATCACCCGCACAATCCACGTTATCCAGGAGGATGGGGCCGCTCCCGTTGCCGAAGCGGGCATTGGACTCTGCTGACGACGCCCCGTTGAACCCAAGCTGATTGCAGACCACGTTGGCGTCGTCAATGTCCCAGTCGTCATCGCATATAGTTCCCCACGCACCGTTATGGTACACCTCAACTCGACCTTCATTGTTTACATCTCCAACTAGGCGTAGAGTTCCGGATTGTGTTTCTGAAAAGTTGCAGGGAACAGGTACTTTAGTACTTTTTCTAGGATAAAAACATAAACGTTGAATAAATGAGTTTAAAATGTGTATTTTATTTTAACAAACAGTTTTAGGGGAATATTGGTTGTTTCTGGGACAATCTGCCTGCACTTGCATTTTCACCATCATCAGTTAAAATAATAACGTGTTCTTTAATAAGGAACATATTATTTATTTTTTATTAAAATAATTTTCACGCAACGGAAGACACAGTAATTTACCCCTTCATAGTTAAGGATTGTACCCTGAAAATTAAGCAAATCTCACAAGTTTCTAGGAAGTTCTGATCCGCACAAACGCTGGTATCTATACCAGTGTTTCAAAAGCTATATCAACCTAATAATCTCTCCATGCTGCGCTAGTCTCAAAAAGTATTCAAATACATTAGCAAACTGTAAGATTTGAAGCTTTGCATGGTGGATGAAACATGAGAAATGGTTTTGCGGGTACACCATGGAATCAATCTCTTTTGGACTCTCCTGAGGACGGCTAGAGCACACTGGCCGAAACGTCAAGTTTAAACTCACCGGTTCTTTTAAGAACCACACCCCGTCAAAAAGAGATTGATTCCATGGTATACCCGCAAACCCATTTCTCATCAGCAAACAGACCGCTCTCCATGACGCTGTTATAAAATCAAACAGTAAGGAAAGAGTGTGCAGTGGCCCTGTGAATGCTGATAACAAATCTCATCCCTCTTTGTTAAAAAAAATCTAATTCACGGTAGCAATCTTTTTGGAATAATCCTGAAACCCCCCCAACCCCCCAGCCAGCAAAAGGATAAAATCGACCGATTATCCTTAAACCTTGCTTGCATGGACCGGTTTCCCTTATTTTCTCAGCCATGGAAACACTTCACGTAACCTTAGAAAACAAGCCTCAAAAAACAAAATTCATGGCGGCGGCCGAACTCCACTCCATCAAACTTAAGGCGAAGGGCAACTTGCATGATTACATCCCTTCCCTATACACACACAAGTGTGCATTTGCCTGCAACTGGGGACCATGTATTGTTCCTCTTTCGTTTGAACTTCAACCTTTTTAGAAGACCACCCATATGTTTTGTACACAGTTGTCAAGTGGGCACCCTGTGAATCGGGGACCTTATTGTCCTCTATTGTTCAGGGTCCCCAATTGAATGCAAAAACAAGCTCCTGCTTACTCATAAAAGTGAAGATTTTTTAAATGTACTATCTACATGTATGCACATTTCCATGAAACCCACTACAAGGAATACATTGTGCACAGAGTAATCCACACCGTATCATTTTGGCCCACAATATGGGACCTTTTGTTTCATTTTCCGTTAGGAAAATGAAACAAAAGTTAGGAAAATGACCCAACACAGTTTTCCGTTAGGAAAATGACCCAACACAGAGCAGTGGAAGTTTTCACACATGTGGATACACAAAATGAAGAACTAATTCCATCATTTCTGTGGAAGAATAACAGCCTACATTTAAATACCTGCGAGGAATTAAAAAAAAGCTTCTGAAAACAACAATGAAAAATACGTGACAGACACTTTATAAATTAACAATCACATAAAGCGGACACAATGGGGCGGACATGATGGGCCCGCGGACACAATGGGGCGGACATAATGGGCCTGCGGACACAGTGGGGCGGACATAATGGGCCTGCGGACACAGTGGGGCGGACATAATGGGCCTGTGG
>NW_019091370.1:1876574-1947834 GCF_001949145.1 Acanthaster planci | reverse complement strand
TAATGGGCCTGCGGACTCATTGGGGCGGACATAATGGGGCGGACAGTATGGGCCCGCGGACTCAGTGGGGCGGACACAATGGGGTGGACATAATGGGCCTGCGGACACAATGGGGCGGATATTGGGCCTGCAGACAAAATGAGGCGGACATAATGGGCCAGAAAATGTTTGCGGACACAATGGGCCATGCGGACATAATGGGCCAGAACAGATGACGTCATCCATGACAATGCACACGCTGCTTTGACCAAAGCGGGCCGATCCTAGTATCCTGGCGCCGATATTGCCTCGCTCACATTCAGCTGACGACTCACGACCATCGCGTCTGACAAGCCCCAGCTATCTTCGCATATGGTTCCCCAGACGCCGTTGACATGTACTTCCACGCGACCCTCGGAGCTGGCGAATCCGCTGGCGAGACGAACCGGGTACGGCGAACTTACTTAGAACAGGGATAACATCGACAAGGGAATGGAAGGTCTGGCTGGGTTGGGCACGGATGGGCTGTGCTGAATTTAAATGAAATTTAATCCAAACTGGGCAGCTTTGGCTGAGCTATTAGGGGCTTGGCTGGGGGTGAGGTTGTTTACATGGGTTGGAGTAATGGGGCTAATGATAAAGGTGGTTTGGTTGGGTAAGATTGGAACGAGAAGGTAGAATGATTACCTAGCTGTCCATTGCAAATTACCCCTGCGTCCTCGCTGTGATCACAATTATGGTTCCTCGTGAAATAGCACGAACTCAGGTAGCTCTCCGACCCTGTGCATTCGACGTCATCCATGACGATGGCTCCGGTACCTTGACCAAAGTCAGCTGATCCGGGCGCCGACATTGCCCCGCTGAAATTCAGCTGACGACAGACGACCATCGCCTCAGATAAGCCCCAGCCATCGTCGCATACGGTTCCCCAGGTGCCGTCGACGAGTACCTCCACGCGACCCTCAGAGCTGGTAGCTCCCCCGACCAGACGAACCGGGTATCCAGAGTCTGCTATCATTGAATATACGGACCAACGAAGATATGAACATTCAGGCTGTGCCTAAATTCCTTGTGCTCGGCCAAACACAATACATCTACATGTGGCAATGACAGCCTCTTGTACATGTACGTGTAATTGTGTATGCGGTCCCTAATCAGGGTTCTGACAAAGGCAGTAAAATGTTCAGTAAAGGTATTCAGAAGGTAACGAGTATGTTTGTGATTCCCGGCTGGCCATTGTCATAAGTATCATCAAGTCGCTATCATATTAATGTTAGTCTTTTTTTACTGTATCACAATGTTTTTTGTTGACTGGAATGGTTTCAGCTTTATTTTCGTGCGTAAGTCATTCGAAAATCATTGTTCTCACATCTTATAGGCCTATGTAAATGTTGCAAATTTTAGCCAACTTTTGTCCTCTAGTTCTAACAATAATTTATGAGCTGCTTTCTGTGTTACGTGTTTGCCACTTCAATTTAATTTTACCATGGATTTGTTGGTACAAAGTAAGAGCTAGGGCCTACATTACTTTTGAATTCACCCTGGTAGATGACTGTGACATAATGCTCAATAAGTGTAGGGTCGATGGCAGGGTTTTGAATTTTGAGGGAAATTATCTGGGGAAACTATGAGTGTTTTAATGGGTGTCGGTCATTCGCCCCATTTCCACTTCGACCATGCTACTTCGCCCCTAACCACTTTGCCCCATTTCCACTTCGCCCCACTGATTATCGTTCATTCTGTTCTTTAGTAACAGAGGCATTGGCCTAGATGCAAAAAACATTGACGTTTGAGTACCCAAATAACGGTCGGAGAATCCAACTTGCAAAGGCCAAAACAATGCTTCCGATTTCCCCACCCACCCAAATTTTTCGGCGAGAACATTTTTATTGGCAAGTAAGAAACAACAAATTTAAGAAAGACAAATAAATAAAACCTGTTGTCTTTTCTGTCTTCACAAATACCCCAGAATGACATTTTTCTCACTATCCGCCCTTAGCAGAAGCACCCCCTCATCGGTTGAAAAGAGTCGCAATGGTTGGGAGTGTTCATTTTGTTGGTAGCGATGTGACTGCAACGTTTGCGTTTCATATTCGGTCGTGAACTAGCGATGCGTAGTTACCACCAAAGCCGTCTCTATTACTAGGAAAATTGCGCCCTTTCTTGGTCCAGCTCGGGGCTCATAACACTTGTGTTTACACGTTTTCCCAGTTACATTTGCAACATTTGAAAAGCAGCTTCCGCTAATTTACTTCCCTTCGTGTTTCGCTGTCGATGTGGTTTAAACAAGTGAGCAAAGCGCTGGTTCCTGCCGTGCCCCACCCATGCAAGAGAATGCGTGATGGAGTGTAGCATGGCAATCTTTCTATTCATGCCGCGGCGACCGTAGGTCTACATGTACATGGCCTCACGCATCGAAAAAAAATTGAAGTTACAAGATTTCTTCAAGTAAATTACAGAGCTTCTTATCCTGTCTATGGGTGTATTTTCTGTGTTTATGAGTTTACTTTAGGTTGTTTTGCTCGTGCTTGAAGTGAGCATGTTTCCACAAAATTTCCTGCCACGGCGCGCCGAGGTTTATCCGATCACCAGCAGCGCGTGTGTTTCCTCCCTCAACTTGGTTTTCCTTATTGTTCAGGGTCGTACACTGGAACGCCAGTGAGCTTTTGTGATGGAAACTAGACGTTTGACGGATTATTTTGTGAGTCAGCGATTTTATGTAATCAAATACGCAGTAGCCTTTTTCGAGTAGTGAATATTCGTTTATTTCCTCTCTTCATGCAAACAAATCATGATATTCTTGCAGTCGGGGTTTTAACAAGAATGCCAAACACATAAATATGAAGCCAGCGTTGAACTAAAGGCCATCCTGATAGTCATTAGCTTGCAGAAGTTTTTTAAAGCCAGATCCACGAAGTTAAAATATCTGGTTCGCTGTGATTTTATTCTGTCACAGCAATTCATTGCCTAACCGGACGTCCAGTTGATATTCGAATAGTGTAGAATTTAGTAGGGTTTAATGGTGTCGACAAAAATCAGTTTCTGATACGTCAAGGAACGATACTCACTTCTAATGACGTTGTTACTTGAGATGGCTCAATATCTCTTTTAGAAAAATTGCACTTTTGGCTTAATCATGTATGTCATTACAAACGTCCACTGCACATTCACATCTGAGGAAAACCCCTACAACCTTTTTCAACGGTTTATGTTGGCAGCAAGCGGTGCGGCGTCTCCATGTGAGACTACGGCATGCACAAGTATCGAACACTGGCTACGGCTCTTCACCGTTGCCTCTTTCGATCAAAACTAGAAGTCGTATCGCAGGAGACAGGACCGGATTATGGCTACCCGGTTATGCGCCCCCAGTCAATCCCATGTACACGTATTAACTACAGTGATAAATCGGCTGTGCTGGGTGAACATGAGCTATATATGCAATCACTCATATGAAGCCATGAACATACGTGCCGGGCCAAGAGACACAGCTGTCCAAAACGATTTGTACAGGATTGTGTATCGCTTTGAAATAAACTTGAAGAGAATGAGAAATAAACCCTATGCTAGTTCAACCATATGTATTAATTCATCATAGAGTTTCTATACACACGTATAACTCCATGTCGTTTGTGGAACTCCTCTCTCGATCATTTTTTTGAAGAGGCTTTGTAACACACTCGAGCACGTACGGCAAAGTGGAAATGGGGCGAGGTGGGGATGGGGCGAAGTGGAGATAGGGTGTTGTGGGATTGGGCTAATTGGAGTTGGGGCGAAGTGGTTAGGGGCGACGTGGAAATGGGGCGAATGACTGTAAAGCGTTTTAACACATGACACACGGTGGATTCAAATTGGCTCGTTTATCAGCAGTGGGCCTAAGAAAGTCACATTTTCTCACAATTTACAGTTTGAAATTTCTAAAAGAAGTAGGGTCAGCGCAATGAAAAGGGTCGTGTTGCTTTTGTTGTTTTGAGGGGATTACTAGTTTTGCAAGATTAAAGACAAAAACTAGGGTATACAATCCGCCATAATTGTTGCACTTACATGCCGTCACAGCTCCAATGCATAGAATCCCCGTTGAAGCCATCAACACCACATAGCCAAACATTTTGCATCAAGTTTTCGTATACTCCTTTTACCCCTCACGTCATGTAGATTACTCCGGAGCGGAAGAAACAATCTCTCGTCATTCTTTCTATGTAAAGATTTCACCACGGTAGGTATTTTTAGAAACCATGTTGTGACGTGGAAAAGAGATACGACCAGTCCGTCACAGCCGCTTTATGTGGTTTATTCCCGGAAGAGCTGAGTCATTATGTAAGCCCGTTTGTCACAATTACAGTACACACTCATATGACGGCAACCATTGCTAATCCGTAGTTACCACTTTCAACAAAGAGGACGGGTCTTAACGACCTAACAAAAGGATTCGATGGCGCACAGCTTTCAATGCTCCGGCGAGTTTGAGATGGGGGCGGGGTGCATAATGATAGCATCCAGGACTAGATTGGCTTAGGTATTTTTGAAAAAGGAGACAGAAAGGAAATATTTAAACATGGATATAATAATCTACAGAAGACATAATTTCCCGTCCCAGAGTAACTCCTTCATATCATACATGTGTATAAAATTGTATGCCTTCTCTTTTTATGTATTCCCTGGGCGGCATTTTGTCTGCGGGTACGTAAAGTCATCCTTCGTTTGGAAAGTTTCTGATCAAAGTAGAACGGTTTGCACCGGCAGACCAAGATGTCATGTTCGTCTTTTAGTGTTGCTCAAAACGATGGACGTGGCAGTGCAAGATGACGCCATTTTAGGCCTACAAAAATTGGTTCGCCATGTCGGCCGCGGGCGCATGATCACGAGGGGCGATTCCGACATTGCAAAAGAGACCGTTCATTTCAGTTGATATGGACTTAATTCGCGTACCTGTCTCTTCTTTGCTCGTCAGAGTCCAAGGTCATTTCAGGGAGGGGTGTTAAGAGGTTAATTCCAGTCGGTAAAGGAAGTAGCCTAACTGGGATCTGGTCAATGTTCAGCTCATTTCAACTTGCCGGTCACTTTGAGCTGCAACAATAGAAACAAGATCCTGCCGTTTTCAATGGATGTGAAAAGAAGGTGGTAGTTTTCAATTCTCAGCAAATACTTTTATCAACGAGGACGCTATTTTTAGATCATCATCGGAGGTTGCACTCACAGACATGTAAACCCATAGACCGACAGCTCCTATTCAAAACAATGGCGGGGTATTAGCCGAGACGGCATCTTACTAAATCCACAAGAGTAGGCAAATTCACCCCTCGGTATAGGAAATTCATGCACGAGCGGTAACCTACTGGTCTATAGCGGTGGGGCGCCGGCCAAATGGGCAGCGACTGACAAAAAAAAAAGAAAAGAAGTAAACAAAAATTAAGGCAAATTTAAAGCACAAAGAAAAGCACACAACAACACAGGATTTCCAGAGGGCCCTCCAGACAATGTATATTTTATAGACTAATACTTAATAATTATAAAGGAGGATGAATGTATGGTAGGAAAAGGTTGTGTAGTGTTTAAACGGGCCCGATATAACTGCACTGTGTTAGACTTAAACATAAAACAAGCAGGCACAAATCTGATGAAGTGGTGCTAGGCATGGAATTCCATATTTGCCGTCGTGCGTCGTGCATCGCCCGTCGTGTATCGCCCGTCGTCCGTTTTTTGGCCACGATTGCGCAGTGGTATTTTTAACTTTTGACCCTTGATCGTTTCACATGTCCATGTACGTGTTCGATCGATCCATCGTGCTGACTCTCATTTTAGCAGTAGAACTAGAAGATGTATTCGATTTTGCAGTTGCACCGAACTCCACTTGAAAGAAAAAATACTATCCTTTCATTTTCAAAGACTGACATCGGTAAAGTGACGTGTATATGAAATAATACCATTTTTGTTACATCGATAACTTAGTTACTCTAGACGTAACTTTACTCGTTAACGGCCTGATGTTAGGTCTGTAGCCTATGTAATATTTCTGTCTGTCCCTGCACGATATCCCACAGAACTGAATGTGTAAATAAATTATTTACAATGCTTGATTCCTTAATAGTTTCTATAATAGACAAAGTGATTCAACATTGTTTTGAGGGCGGGTATACCCATGATGAAATCTGCTGTATACTCCAAGTTAGACACGACTTGAGTTGCAGGTAGGCTCACAGAAGTCTTTTAAACAGTAACGTTACTTGTTAGCCCCATAAATAATGCTGATGTGCTGGACAACCTGTTCTCATTGGTCTATCCACCATGGCATACACGCCCACAAAAACCAACACGTCACATTTTCTGAAACTTAAACCAACTGGTAATTGCCCCCTAACAATGCATTTAATAAACAGTTTGTTATCCACAGCACATCTAGTATTTTCAAGGTGAAAATGAAGGGACAAAATGGAATATCTGTATCGACTGGCAGATTTCTTTCAGGAATTTGAAGAAAACACGTCGGCACATTTTTACAGTATGCAGGACAGCGTGCCAATTTGTTTCCAGCAATGGTGACACTAGGGGGCTGCAGCTCTCTTTGGGTAGGCGTCCCCACAAAATAGGTCGGGAGTCTGTGTTTGCTGTTTTCACGCTGCTGCCATAGGCATGCAGAGCCTCGATCTGGCAGCTTTACACAATCAATAGAGACGGTTGAGCAATTCTAGTGTTCTTTGTTGCTTATGTGATTTCCCGCGTGCTGCATTACTGCGATTGGATAAAGAGATTCTGACTGATTGTACAAGCTGCGAGTTCGAAGCTATATAACCATACCAAGTAAACGTGTGACAGAGAGAACCCCCCCGCCTTTGTGTTGGTCATTGTTATACTGGCATCTCAGGCATTCTTTCCAGACATCCGGGAATGTGTTATGTAACAATAGATTTGAGTGCGTATAGGGATTGGACTTGTTTGGGGTGGGTTATACCTGAGCAGCAAGGTATGAGACGGAGAGAACCCCCTGCTGTGTGTTGGTCATTGTCTCGCAGGAATCTGGGGAATTCCTTTCAGACATCTTGGGGGGGGATGTGTTAAGTAACAATAGTCTGGAATGTGTATAGGGATTGGACATGTGGGGGGGGGGTACCCCTCGGTCTCATTTCTTGCTGGGTATATGGTATACGAGGCTCTGTATACCTGTGGGTGCAGTCTCCCAATTCAAGGAAAATTCTCCAGAGGCGCTTAAAAATACCCCAACAGATTCTTTTGAAAAGAGGGGTCTGTTTGGGCCAGGAAATTGTGGGATTGTGTACGTATATGGCCCAGGATTATCTGTGTAGATTCAGGGGCACCCATCTAGGGGCAAAGCAGACAAAAATTGGCAATTTGTCAGAATAGCCCGAAAAAGGTGACTGATGTCATTTGAAAAATGGCTGCTGAAGAAGACTTGGGAACATTCCCTTTTTTGGGGTGGGTGTGAGTTTGTTTTGGGCGGATAATTTAAAAATTCATTGGTTACCCGTACTAAAAATTTAAAATCAAATGAAATCTGAAGGACCAAACAACACGTTGTATTTTGTTAGGCCTCGGGGACTTCAGCTGCTCGGCATGGGGCTCCAAACTTTGTTGATTTTACAACAATTTCAACAGAGTTTGAATTGATAATTTCAAAGAACAAAGTCGAAACAATCGGACATATACATCTAAGCGCGATTTTAATGCTGATAACATTGAAAAAAATTATTCAAGATTTAAATGATATTGATTGGGATAACTTAACTTCACTGGGCAATGTCAGTAACATCTACGAGATTTTTCTGGACCATATTCTTCAGCTTTATGAGAAGAATTTTTACTACGACAAATCCCATGCCGCTACGATAAAATTAAATCTCCCTGGTTATCTGGCGATATTTACACCTCTATCAGAAAGAAAAATCCTCTTTACAAAAATTTCCTGAAACATCCGTCGGAGCAAAATAAGCAAACTTACTCTGTGTATGAAAACAGGTTAAATTCTTGAATTCGATCTGCAAAAGGAGCTATCTGTACAAAAGGTTTGATAAAAGACGAGGGCAATACTAAGGGTACAGGGAACCAGATTAATTCTATATTAACCCTAACAGTCCCAAATCCTCCAATTTCAATACGATTTTACATACATCCTAGGGGGTTAGGGTTAAACAAGGGCAAACCTAAGTGTGTCACTACTCATTAAATTCAAGGTGAATTCAAGGTGGGAACAGAGAAATTGCCGATGCTTTCAATGGTTATTTTATTAATACTGGTGCAAAACTTGCCAGTGAGTTTCCTTCATGCAATACCTCATTTGAATCCTTCCTGCCTAACAGATGTCCTTACTCACTGTTTCTGAAACCTGTTACGTGCGAAGAGATAGTGAAAGTCCTTTCTGAAATTTCTGCAAATAAGGCCCCTGGTTGTGATGGTCTAAACATATATATGATAAAGCAGGCTATGTTCTCTTTAGCCGAACCACTGACTGTTATTTTCAACAATTTTTTTTTATTACAGGAACATTTCCAGAAGGATTAAAAATAGGTAAGGTCATACCCATTCATAAAATGGCTGTAAGCATGATGCTGGAAATTTTAGACCTATAACAGTTCTATCTACATTTTCCAAAGTAGGTGAGAAGTTAGTTTATAAGCGACTTATATCTTTTGTCAATAAATATAACATTCTCTGATTCACAGTTCAGAATTAGAGAAAATCGCTTAACAAATATGGCAACTGCCTACGTTTTTAACAAATTAGTAACTGCAACAGAAAAAAAGAAATTTCCTATTGGGGTGTTTTTTTGGACCTTTCCAAGGCGTTTGATACAGTTAATCACAACATCTTGATTCGTAAATTGGAGCACGATGGTGTACGTGGAATTGCACTGGAATGGTTCCAAAGCTACTTATCCAATTGAAAACAATTTGTATCATTCAAATTCCGTTAACTCCAGCAATCTAACAATTTCCTGTGGTGTACCACAGGGCTCTGTGTATAGGCCCTCTGCTATTCATCATATATTTTAATGATATATGTAATACCTCTAGTAAAGTCTTATTTTGTCTATTTGCAGATGACACAAGCCTTATTTATAGTCGTGATAATGTTAATACAGCTGTTCAGATTTTAAGTCCTTTAACTCACAAAAATAAACGTTTGGCTATTAGCCAACAAACTGAGTATCAATCTAGTCAAATCTAATTATATGATATTTTGCACTAACCAACAAAACTACATTCAAACTTTCCGTTTGGTATCAAATGGCAAAACGCTGAATAAGGTAACAAGTACAACAATTTGGGTATAAATATAAATGAGCACTTATCTTGGAAGAGTCATATAAGTGTAGTCTCGAGTAAAGTATCAAAATGTATTAGTATAATGAACCGTTTAAAGTCTTTTCTCCCATTTAATATTCTGTTAACTCTGTATAATTCTTTTGTGCTACCGTATTTGAATTATTGTGTTTTGACATGGGGAGGTCCTTTATCTAATTGTGACCAATTGTCATCTTACAAAAACGTGCTGTCCGAATAATTTCTCATGCTGGATATTACGACCACACGACCCCACTGTTCTCTAAACATAAAGTGCTAAAGGTATTTGACCTTTATAAATATCAGTTAGGTAAATTTATGTATAAATGTATGAATGATAAGCTGCCAATGTATTTTAAATCATACTTTAAACTTATTTCAAACGTTCACTCATATCATACCAGAAGTACCTCTCAAAAGAAATTATATGTTGATGCCAATAGAACTTCATTACATAAAAGTAGTCTTGTGCAATGCGGTGTCCAATACTGTAATAGCCTAAATGAAATTATATAACCAGCACCCACTTTATTAACATTTTCTCTAAAGTTGAAAAATGTATTAATTTCTGAATACATCACCTGTACCGACTAGAATTGTATTTTGATGCATTGTATTATCTCCTGCCTGTCAGTGTTTGTCCGTATGTGTATCAATACCAAAAACATGTTCATGTCTTGTATTGTCCTATGTTATAATATGTATGTCTGTCAATAGGTTAGGGTACAAAGGTAAATCTATGCTTCACCCTTTACCTAAATGTTGTTCTTTAACGTGTTAACGTGTTAAAAAATATAAAATCAAATTTGCTATCAAATTGGTTCAGTGCACCCCTACAGCGGCATCGTGCAAAGAGCGATCGGAATACATGGCTTCGGTTGTTACACAAGGCACCCCTTGTCAAAGGAGCACGAGAGCAGTGCCTGAAAAATCAATCCTTCAAATCCCCAATAAACAATGTTTTGAAGGAAAAGTGGCCACTGCTATTGTCCAAGCAAGGTGTTTAACATGTAAACCAGGTATAAAGTAGAAGCTACTTCAAGAAAATTTAGAAAAGTGCGACTCGTATAATGTTACTGCCTTGAATAACATCACGCTTTGGCTCCTATGGAAGAATTCATCAGCTAACGATCCAAATTTGAAATTTCTCCATTTTACTGCTACAAAGGAGATGACAAGTCATTGTTATATCATGTAAGTAAAGTTTTGCTTCGTGACTATGAAGTCATAAAACCTTATTATACAATGTCCCTTTGAAACTGACTCAAATTACTGCAAGCGAGTGTATATACGTCCTTGCTAGGCAAACGTAACTCATCAACAGGGTATGTAAACTGTGGAGCGTGTGTAGGCTAAACGTAGATTTTCAACTTACAAAGAACTCGGTATCATCACAGAGCAAAGAAATCTGCTGTTTCTCATTGACCGACAAGCACACTGCACATTAGGTGGACTTCATATAACAGTTGAAACACTGTGTTTTCCAATGTCTTTTCGGTCTTTTTCAGCTGCAGTATTTTCACCGTTAAATTGCCAGTTTCCTCAATACCGGCGATTCACAATAGTGCGCCACCAAGAGTTTGCAACGCGTTGGCCAATCACAACGCGCGAAATTAGTCGACCCTTTCCGAACGCGCATTGGGTCGACAAATTCGCGCATTGTGATTGGCCAACGCGTTGCAAACTCTTGGTGGCGCACTATTGTGAAACGGCCGTATTAATATCAAAGTATGAAATAACCGTAACAAAAAGCGGTAATTGTATTTATGATTCCAAGGCACTACTACATAATGTTATAAATCATAATAACCTTTAAGAAATATTTCTTTCATTGAGTAGAATATAAACGGGTGATGCACCAGGAGAATATTTGCGGGCCCCCAGAGGGTGACTAGCCGTGGACCACTGTATTGGCGAGTGGGAATGTGATGACTGGCGAGGGAGGGGTGGAAACCACGTGATACTGTTCTCAGAGCCCCTCGGCCGCGCCCTCCCTCGCCAAAAAAGTATTTAAAAGGCTTTGTAGGATTCTGTGCACTTTTCTGATGTCTTGGAAAACCCTGGTATTATCGTCATGCATGTTTAAGTTGACCGAAAAGGTTTACTTAGCCGCGGGTTGCAAAGTTTCTTCCGAGATGTCATAAGTAAACTGCAAATCATTGTTTGTGGCCATCATTTTATATTCGCGTTGATAACCTGGCCAGCAATCCAGCATATTAGGTCCTTGCTTGGAATCGAGATGGCGCAGGAAAATGGAAAGTGGAGCACTCACCATACACGCTGCTCCAATGACGCAAACACCACAGGTTGAACCAAACATGAAGGGGGCCAGGAGAGGTCCGACTAGGAATGAAGTGCCCCAGCTGGCATTTATAACCGAGAATACCTGCCCGTAGGCGTGGGGATAGCGACTGTCAGCGATGGTAGAGCACATAACAAGCGGGGCAAAACGAGCTGCGCACAAACTGATAAAAAATGCCCCCATGGTGAAGCCAGCAGATATGATATCTGGTGAGAAGTTCATCGGTATCAAAGGAAGTCCTGTCATAAAGAGAGCACCAAGGAAGAAGATCCAGGACCGATCCTGCAAGATATGTAAGATCTGGGCGCTTGCAATACTGGCTACTAGCGACACCAGCCCACAAAGTCCCAGAATGAGGCCTACGGATTTGGGGCCGGCACCGTATGCTGATTTCATCCAAACTGCTACAGACGGCTCAAAGGCAGCGTAGGCAAGAGTTGGAATGAAGCAACATATAGCCAGTATTATAAGTTGTACATCTAAGAAGACCCTCCATCTCACTGCTGGAGGGGATTTGCAGTCGCTCTGCTTTGCTTGAGTGTCTTCGTCTTTCGAATGGAAATTTGCAGTTCTGAACGTCAGCAATACACCGATAATGAACAGCAAGCAGAAAGGTGTGAACAAAAAGAACACTCGATTTTTCATAAAATGATAGAATTCTCCGACAATAAGCGCCGAAAAATAACCTGTTGCCGTTTTGCTCATGCCCAGGGCGAAGAAGGTGGTGCATTCTCTCGATCCAAACGAATATATATCTCTTATTCGAGCCAGGGCGATGGCCTGTGAGGAAGCGTTCGATGCTCCTTGGAGCATGCGGTAAATTAAAATAACGACAGGCGATGTTTCGAAGCATCCGAAGAGGACACTCTGCACAACACCACATGAAAGGCTGAACACGATCACCACATCAAACCCAAACCTGTCGGCAGCCGCTCCAGCGATGGGTGATATAATGACCTCCATAAGTCCAGTTACGAAAAAAATGGCAGCGATGGTGAAATTTGCCCGTATTTCTGTGTCCTCCCCACGAGCTGTCATAGGTTCCGCCCCATCCCAGGTGACGTTGCTCATGGCCCAGTTCCATTCAGACACCAAAGGTTGGATTCCTCCCCAGAAACAACCTTCCAGATACAGAGCACCAATACTTGTGATGATCCTCAACCACTTTTCCCTTGGTTCCACCATAGACACGGTTGAGAAGCCGTCCATTTTCTTTGCTATCGACTTGCAGATTTTTTTCTTTCCACTCGTATTCTGCTTGCTAGAGTGTGTTCCTTCTACGGAAGACCATAGCTGCGTGGTCGTTTTACGTATCTGGCCTGAATTGAGCGTCATTAACCATTGACAAAGGTTGGCCTTGTCACTTCAATGGAAGTGACTTGTGCATAATTTTGTCCAAAGTGTAACCTCGGACAAATCAGTCCCTGGGTCACTTTGATTCACTCTCCTCCGCACAGCACATGCAGTACCAGTTACTACGCGCGTTCATTGTCAACTTGAAACTATACCCAGCAAGAAATGAGACCGAGGGGTACCCCCGCCAACATGTCCAATCCCTATACACATTCCAGACTATTGTTACTTAACACATCCCCCCCAAGATGTCTGAAAGGAATTCCCCAGATTCCTGCGAGACAATGACCAACACAAAGCAGGGGGGATTCTCTCCTTCTCATACCTTGCTGCGTATGGATCTTGGATACCTTGTGTTTGAACCCCTACCCCGCCCATGTCCCAGAAAGGTCCAAGGCCCCACCAGGGTGTTACACAGGAACCCCCTAGTCTCATTCAGTAGGGGTATGCTCCTCTTGTGAGGCACTGACTCGAATGACCCTAACAATGCTCCTTTAACAAGTGCTTATACCATCCACTATTCAGGTGCTTCTCTGTATGTGTTAGACTGCTATGTCTCAATTGTGTACAGAGGAGCTTTGGAGGGACCACAATGACTCCCCTTTTGAGGGATCTCGGGCAAAAGCCCCAGCTTTGCCTGAGATTTGGCAGACAGGGTGCTTTCAATCAAGCGCATCAGCCCCAATGGTTTTTGTATAGGAGCGGAAATTAAATCTGCAGGTCAGGAAAAAAATGGGCGGCGGGTGGAGGTATCACTTTTACTGAACAAGTCACCAAGCTGATTTGGTAGACCGGGAATTTAAGCGCACTCAAGCTCTTCAGGAGTCCTGTCATTTGGTGCAGTGATCAAATCAGTAAAATTGTTCCGAACCTCTTCGTCCATGAAATCTTCGGCCCTCTGCCTGGATGGACCACCTGCCCTCTGGCCTCTGGACGACACAAACGCAGAGGGAGTCCATCCTAATGTCAAAAAGAAATCAAATCAACACCCGATAGAAGTCAAGCATGTCAGGGACTTTAGAGTTAAAATCCTGTACACAGAATCAGAGTTCTGAACAATAGCGATATATTACACGCAACCAAATGACAAGTTGCAGACACAAGCATGTAGTGACCCGTTCATCATTTCACTGAGAGGAAGGTTAACACCGATGTAGGCATTGCATAATACCAGAAAGCTTTTCCCTACAAGGAGGGGAACTTGGAACTTGGCAGAAATGAGGCTGGGGGATGACAAAAAAATTAATGAAACATTCATGCAGAGGGATTGTAACGATAATGAAATACGGTGACTTTTAACGATTTGAATAGCAATGAGTAACATGGCTATCAAAAGGCTTTGAGTTCTTTTAAAAATGACTACGATGATGTGAATCTTGCTTTTTTCCCCCAATAGTGCCAAATGCAGCAAACTATGACATTTCCAAAGAAATTCGACAAGTTTGGGTTAAAAATTCCTGAAATCCCCCCAAAAGTCACACCCTGGCATTGATATGATCACAGCTACTGAATGATGGTGTGTTGTTCGCGCATCTTTTATGAGGACATTCTGTCTGGTCGGGGAGGACACCGAGCGGGAACGATTCATCTCATCCACCACAGGTGAGAGGCAAGCACCGCCTGGATGATTTGACCTTGAGAGCCACATGGCACCACAGAACGCCGGGACTCACCTTCTTTTGTACCCACCGAGTTGAAGTAACCAGCCGAGAAACCGCCGGTGAAGGCTCCATGAAAGCGCCGGCGGCCTTGCTTGTCGGTGACAATCTGATCCTCGAGCGAAACTGGTTTGCGCCTCGACTCCTCTGTCATTTAGACACACACAAAAAAAAGGCTGTGCTAAAATCTGACACATTAGTTGCACCTGGCGCTCGAGTGAGACAGGAGAAGATATGATCAACTGATCCATTTTTTAAAGATCCTATTCACTCTTGACCACATCTTTCTCTTTCTGTTAGCTTTTTATCTCTTCTATTTATTTCTTTCAGTTTTATTTTTACTCAACTAGTTGTTCCGTACTAGTGCACAATTTAATATCTCTACAGTCTTATTTTTAATCAAGAGTTTGCAAAGAGGACAATTCGATAAATGTGTCTATCTTGGTAAGATGAAACAATAAATTACCTAGTCATTTATCTAATTAAATACAGGCAGGTCGAAGGGAAGATGTGTCCGACGATCTCAGAAAAGGGATAATCTACACAAAAATTGTCTTTTGAAGTATTTCGCTCCATGCTAGGCAGTGGCAGACCCAACATCTGGCATTTAGGGGGGGAGGGGTGGCCAAAATGGAGGGGAACCTGACGTTAGAGCAGGACGTGCATTTTATTAATAACCAGAAGAGAAGAACAAAAAAAAAGGGGCAGGGATGTGGTTAAGAACACTGTAGAAATACTGTTACAAATTTTCCCTTCTGCAAATGGCTGAAATAAATAAGTGAAGAGTGCTGTAACTGTGCAGCAAAACTGAACCTTCTGCCTATTCCAAGGACTACAAAGGCTTATGGTGATGAAGCCTTTCCTGGTAGTGCTCCACTCTTAAGGAATTCTCTTCCGGTCTCCTTGTGTTCTGAACCCCGTTTTGATACCTTTAAAAGACATCTTAAAGCTTACTTTTTTGAAAAAATTATCTTGACTTTTCTAGTCTGGTTTGTTTATATGTTATTCTACAATGATTAATTTGTTTGGAGGGAATTCAAGCAGGTGTTTTCTTCATTGGTTAATTTTTTGGGGTTGCTTTTCTTGTAGTAATGGTATTTTGATCTCTAAAGCGCTTTCATATAACTCCTGTTATGAAAAGCGCGGTATACATATGAATTATTTTTATTATTACTACTGTGACAACTTGTCACAAAACATGGAGCATCTGTGGAGGGTTGGTATCAAGCTATTGTGTTTTTACTGCAGATTTTGTGTGTCCTTTGCCTTGTTACTGTTTGATTTGACCTTCCTTGCAAAGAAGTAAAGAAGACATGAAGGAGCCTTTCTTATAATCATGTGAGAGGGTTGCAATGTGCTGAAAAGTCATTGCTTAGCCTTGGTCTTTCTTCGAGCTGACAATGCGAGATGGTGATTGCTTTGCATGAAGAGATTCAGCGCGAGTTGTAGAGCAACTTTTGAAGTGACAACACGGGGGACAATTCATCTGAATTGTTACTCGGCCTTGAAGGCCACCATAATCACCTGGAAATTAAGCTAGTCAGTGGAACCAGACACCCGTCCTTTTTTCAATCAATCCATTATCTATCTTCCTATCAATCTATCACCAATTGTAATGAAAAGCAAGAGCGGGATAGCCTGGAAGTTAAGTACACACGTGTACATGCAGTGGTCCTTGAGGTACTCGTGTACACAACGCCACGGGTGATGGACCAACTGGTCTTGCATGTTCAGAAACGATGCAACTTGGCATGATGTCGAGCTTTGCACAAAGCCCCATGGAATGCCAGCACAATACCAGGGAACCTTTATCTTCTTGGTAGTGTGCATACGGGAGAGTCAAGCAACTTTTTTTTTTTTTTTCCCCTTCGACTAAGCTCTTTTTGTCCTGAGGAATTTAAACTTTTGCTACACTTTATTACACATTGAACAGCAGCGTGCAAACAGCCCTGCTCTCGAAACATGGTTTAAACTAACACCATGCCAGGTGTTAGGCTGCCTGACCTGTGTCTGGAGACTTGACAGGGTCTGTGCGATGCACTTTGAACAACAACCAACCTTTGTGTTTCAGGTGACATTATTTTCAAATTTTGTTTTGCAATTTTATTGAGGCTTCTTTGATGTTTGTGTGTGTTTTTATAATGCGTATGTCCATGAGCAAGGCCATGATGTCCAGCAGGATACATGTAGCTACGAAGTGCTCCCGGCTAAGAGTTTAAAAACGCAATACCAGGGAAACGTTGTGGTTCAGTGCATAGATTCAGACATGGTTCAGTGCATTTCTGTTCAAACTGTGAACCCAGAATGTTCTTAAGAAAATGCTGGGATGTGCGTCCCCTCCCACTCACATGAACAAACAGCTCCTCCCACTCACCCCCTACAGTGAAAACCCTAGATATCTTGAGCAAACAGTTTCAGGTTGCGGCTATTTTAGCACAAAAAAAGTTGCTAGAAGTTTAGATTTTTGCTGCTCTCGTGCAACAAACTGTCTTTGGCGGCTTATCATTGAGCAGTACGCCATAAAGCAGAGAGCGTGCAGATGTTTTCAATGAGCAAATTTGAGCAAAATAAGGCACCTGGGTGTTAGCACAAGAACTGTAGCAGGGACCAATCATGTCGATATCAATGGAATGTTTAGGGGAGATTGTTCACTTAGGGATCCCCCCCCAGTTTTATCATTTTAATCTTGCAAAATTGGTAAGTCCCCCCCCCAAAAAAAAACAATGGCAACACTCTCTTTATTGAGCTGACCCTATTTTTTTAGAAACTTCAAATTGTGCATTGTGAGAACATGTGACAATTTTACTGATAAACCAGCCATGCCAATTTGAATCCCACCATATGTCCTGTGTTAAAACACTCGCAGTTTCCCCTCATAATTTCTCTTAAAACTCGAACCCCTGCCCCTTTTTGACAACATCAACCCTACAGTTATTGGGCATGATGTCGCAACATCGACCAAGGTGAATTCAAAATTTAAAATGCAGCCCTCCCTTCTATTATACTTAATAGGGTCCCCAAATTTACAATCCCCCGTTTAGGCCCAGACTAGGCCTATTCGATTTGGTTTATACGTGTACATCATACCTAGGCCTACTCTCCGGTTTCAGATTTAAGTTTGATCCATTTAAATAATCTGTCAACACAGTACAACAACTTAAAATGTAAGGGATGAATTCTATATACGGATGCCAGAAATTATTCTCTACAGTGACCTCTAAGTCTTAGCCTTCAGAAAGCAAACACATTCTCGCGGTCAGGATGACATCACTGAGTCTTGATTCTTCTCTCTGACTGGTCAGTTGGTGGCTGTTCTACATTTCACCCTCGAAACTTAAAGGGGCAAAAATAATGTTACAGTGGGAAAAATCTGAATTACTGAGTAAACTCTTCTCCTTTACATCAAATATGACCAAAATTGCACTATTTATGGTTTATGAATCATCGTATGAACCTGATGAATATCTCCCACAATGTACAGAAGAGGTTATGGTTATTTTTTATCAAGTTGCAACAAAAAAAAAAGAGGAAAACATGAAAATCCCTGTACAAAGTGAATGGAGAGTTGCCCTTTCGCCCAGACGTGAGTGCCATTGCCACTGAAAGCTGGTGCCCCCACAGGATGCTGGTGGCCCTCTGTGCTCCCCTCCCCCAGTAAAATCCTAGCTACACCACTTGTGAGTGCACTGCAATCATGGCAATGAATGGAACAGCCTCCGACCGCAAGAATGTCCAGAAAAGTTCAACTTGGGAGGAAAAAAAACAAGCTGTTTATTTACATGTAGAAAATGCTTTTTCGGGCCAGTCTCATAGGGTTTGTGCACGGGGTGTAAAGTGGCGTCCGTATATGAAACTCTTTCCCAATGTAACAAGACTAAAAAAGAACAGGCCTGTGTGGTAATATCATTACTGGGTAATATTATTTCCCACGCACTTCCAATGTGTCCACATTTCGATTACAAATTGGATTTTAATAGGCCTACTTACCATCCTCTATCGGTTCCAGAGGAGTTCCATACGAAACAAAATCTTCTTCGTCAGAATCGTCAGCCATCATTGACCATTTCAGGTGTACTCCTTGGCTGTTATTCCACAAACACACTTAGGAGAAGAAGATTTGGTCGATCTACTCGAATGGGACGTTGGACAGCTGTACACACAACTGCCCAACTACGAACATTTTAACCGCTGAACCCAATTGAGGAAAACTTAGACTTGCAGCCAGGCCACAGTTGGGCATAATTATATCCAACTCTGTCTATGAACCAGGAATAAAATCATCACTTCGCTGTTTAACGCTTTCTCATCCGTCAACAGCGTGCATATAACTTCAAAATTTAGGAAACACCGCCCAATACTTTAACTCGATATTCCTATTTTGTTCCAACTACATTTTAATTCAACAAAGTAACAAAACTCATTTAGGCAACAGTGGACTCAGGCGCAGACACTGCAGGCGGGGAGGCGGCTTCAAGAGACTATAAGAACTTGAATCGACTGATTTTCTCTCATTCCCCTACAACCTAATCAAGCTATTAATTGACAAATTTACACTTAACAACAAACAAAACCACAAAAGGGCAAAATGTATCGGGAAATATTTTCCATGCTTGACATTCTCTCTTAGCCCCCCCCCCCAAGATTAACAAGCGGTGTGACCACGAGGGCGTGGTCCGGCGGAAGGACTCCCTTTGAAAGTTCAAAATGATGTGTACGGGTGCTAGAAAGTACATGTATGTGTACATGCCGCTGCTCGTTTACTATTATCGTACGTGGCTCGATTTCATAGGCTAGTTCAGACAAAGTTTTGGAACAGAATGATGAAGGTCTACAAGATCACATAAGGTGCCAAACCGTTACATCTTCCAATGCTCCCCAGCATAGATAATGTAGATTCTGTTCAGAAGACAAACAGAGAAAACCTTGAGGCCCAGGGCAGAAAACATTTATTGATCCGGGCTGAAGTGTTTGCTAAAGCCTCGTGTGAGTCAGTCATGTATCTCTTTTTCCACCCTGTCCGTATTTCGCTGGGTCGGACGTCTGTTGGCTGGTGCTTGGGGTGCGGCGTGTGAAGGTGACTCTGATAATTGGGGTAGCGTTCTTACTACCCCATTCAGGTCTCTTAACTATGACACCACCCATAGACACCGCAATTGGGTAACTTGATCTTACCAAATGACGCATGACCACATTGCTCCATTAGACTGTCGCAACGCGTTTCTGGCAACAGCACCCCATCGAAACTAGGAGTGAACGCCCACCGCAAGTTATGAGCCAACAATTTCTCCTTATTTGCAAAATCCAGCGGTACTACCATCACTATTGGTAACAAAACAAGTCGAAGAAAAGGAACTGAGTGGTGGCGACCATTTTCTGTCCTCCAAATAAACAACAAATTTGCACAACTAGAATCATGTGCCGCACACTTTCCAGTTCAACTCAAATTGTACCGTAGAGAATAAATGACCTCTCTGTATTTCATACATTTCAACACAGGTGACAATTGTTCAAAGATGCATAGTGGTGCGACCTGAATCAATCTTCATTGGAGTACAAGTTTTATATAATGACACAATTGTACTTTTCTACAATCTACGCATTGTGCATAAAACGAACCATTTTATATTTCGAAAACTTCGAGAACAATTTCAGGTTCATTATACGTAAATCCCCCCACCCACCGAAAGCCCTGATTACGTGCTTGGTGCTTCCACTAAACGCCTGCACACTGTGTATAGCGTAAGGTCGGCGGCCGACCCGAAAGTCTGTGACCTTTGCAACCTCTGAAAGATTACTGCATAATAGTTCAAAGCCTAAGAAAGTTCTAAAGATGTCCCTGAAATGCCAGTATGCGGACGATTTGGTTCGCTTAGGACATGCACTCATCTCCCTTACTACAATTATAGCACCTAATACATACAGAAATGGTTATATCTCGCTGCATTGATTAAAGACATTGGACCTACTGGTGCGGAAACGTTACCTGTCATTACAATTACAATAATAAGCGCCATACAGTGGAAACCTGAATAGCCAACATGACTGCGTTTTTTGCTTTGCATGTTCTGTTGTTGTTGATCCTGTATATTTCCCTTGTACTTTTTAAAAGAAAAGTAGGCTTTGATGACCTCAAGGGAAAATAATTGTCAGCTTATTTGGCGTGAACATGACTCTTTCCGTTGGGAAGTCTGCTTCACTGTTAAAGAGGACGTTTCACCACTGTTTTATCCACCTGTGCTCTCTATTAAGCTCTATTATGTAAATGTAATACTCGGCGACCTGCATTCTTCTCTCTACCAGATGCTTGACGGTATGAATTCCCATAAAGTTTCAAATCATTCTGCAAATCAAGCTGTGGTTCCACACGTTCAAAGAAGTACACAGTGAACTATTTTAACATGCAGGTTTAATAAAAGTCTTAATATGACATTATTCTTTAGGTTTCGTGAAACCTGAATTGCTATAATTGATGAGTGACGAAAATGGGTAAATCGAACATCACAAAATCTAAGCGACCCCCACATGGGAAAAACTAACATGAACCATCTGAGACCAGTGTACGAGTCTGGGGAAGCATTCGGGTGTAACTATAAGTATAGATTTAAACCCACGATGCATAATTCATTCCACAAGTCTTGTAACAATACATTCTGCATTCTCCTTTCTTCCTTTTAATTTTTTTTTTAAACCCCTGATCCAACAAGAGAGTTCAATACAATCACGAAGCTGTAGTGTAAGCATCTTTACAAGGACAACAGCGACTACGAGGGGGTACGCGGTGGCAAGATTTGCATAACAACGACGAGACAAAGGAGGAGAAGTTTCCTGCTGGAGGGCCAAAGCCCCCTTCAGAAAACTGTCTTCGTACGGTCTACTGAGCTAGGGGACTCTCTCGCCCATTCACGCGGTCTGGACCAATGAAGACCCCGAGTCCTTGGGCGTGTCTTAGCGGTGATGTGACACTGCCGTCTCTTCGGACAGGAGCCGGCCATCAGCTCATTCCGGGCTCTTTGGATGCGTAGAGAAGTCCGGATCTCTTCTCCGGACACAGGTGATTTTCTTGTGAAGGCAAGGTCCTTCTTTCTTTCTTCCACCGGGGATCTTGGAACATTCTTGCGTGGCCGCTTCCACCATGGAGCGAACACTGGTCATCTTGGTGATTTCGATGGTCCTTCTGGCGTATGAAACGTTCGCCCAAGGTTAGTAAATACTTTCTGAACAACTTTTTGGGTTCCGTGCCTTGTACTTCACAGCACAACTTGCGTTCTTGTTTGGACCATGTTTGGACCCATGCACAGCATACACTGCGTTCATCCTCATACACATGAGGCTGTGGATTTTCAAGGAAGGAACACACTGGAAACACGAAGGACGGATTCAATGCTAGAGATGTATTCACAGTTGGTCCCCGTAGATCAGTCACACAACAGATAGACGGATGAATAAACTTGCCTATTTCGGAATAAAGTTACATAACTTGACCTCCCCCCTCTTCAGTGAGAATGATGAGTATCCAGTGTTAGTGTGTCTTACGTAAGTGGCACTGTAGTGAGTGAGTGACCAACCAACCGAGTATGCCACGAATATACCTGATATGCAGCTTTCTGAAAACTGACTTTTGAGAAAAACACGCAGAACTCAAAATGGAACTTTTTCTTACATCTGCGAGTTGTGTGTTCTCCGATCTGACAGACTGCGTTATTTTCTTGGGCCACAAATTTTTCTTGAAGCCCCCCCCCCCGTCTGTAGGCTACGGAAGTTGTGCCAATAATACTGTCCTTGATTTCGTGTGAAACATGTTTTAAAAATTGTGACTGTGTTCCAAGCAAGCGGAGCGTTTGTGTGTGTGAATATCATGTCATTCAATTGTTAAATCAATAACAGTTACGTAAGGTAGTTTCAATTTATGTAACACGGTAATGCCTGTACATGTATCCCTCCTTTTTAAGCTTATCTGACAGTTCAAACTATTCACCAGAGACGCAACAATTATTCCAACCGTTGTGCATCAATGCACTCGAACGGCAGGTTACGGAAGTGCTTCCCTCGTACGAGCGAAACGGAGTGCCAACTAAAATTTGCCCTTTTTCTTCACAAGAGGGCGCTGTTATCTTAAGTTCAAAATGGAAGCGCCCGATGATGTTTTACCACGTGCTCCGCGGCCACGTCAAGAGACCAGTGAGAGCGCTTGTGGATATACAGATGCGAAGCGCATTTACTCACTTCGCGCTGTACAGAAGTCAGGATTTGTCGAGCTCTTGTTCCAGCAATATCTTGTTATCTGTTTTCCTCCATTACCTGTTAGCTGTGGAAGACCGTTTTCCAAAAAGCAGGCCTCGAAGATTCCCGACCAATGTTACTTTGCATGCTTGCAGGAACGGCTATAGTGCGGAGCGATCCACAGATCGTTCCTAAGCCAAGCACATGTACATTCGTACTTGTACTTCGGCCGTCCACATTTGTAACATGTTGTTTTTACATCTAGAATGTGCTGTGAACATGTGCACCAATGGGGAAAACTGCTACACTCGGAACAGCGCTGAAGGCTACGTGTGTGAATGCAACCTTCCATTCAGAGACTCGTACAACTGTGCCATTGGTCCAGGTAAAGAATTAAGAGAAACGACATCTGTAGGGCCTATTTTTCCTTTTTTTTTTATGTGTTAGCTTTCCCAAGATCTTGCTAGAAGAGTTTTTCTAGCTCTTACTAACAGTAATATGAAGCAGTAAGAGTTTTTGTCTCATTTTACACATTTGTAAAACTCACATTTCAGGCTGAATATTTTATTCTAGAAAAAGAAATTAAGAAAAGAAAGCAGTCGTGTTGACAGTTGCAAAAAAACTTAAAAGCCAAGGTTAGGTCTGGGTATAAGACCAAAATTGTGGTTGGCAGGGACTAGGAACTATTGTTATATCTCACATAGCTTAACTTTACCTGTCCAGAGTGCAGTCCTTTGAAATTTGTGCTTGCATATTTTTTGTCACTAAATTCTACTTGTTCCAGTGATAGTGTAAAAAGACACAATTTGATTGGCATTATTGCAGGTTTCTGTACCAAATAATTAAACAAGCAAACGGGAATTTTTACAACTGTTTTGAATTGAAATTCAACCAGTGTCCTTCCTTTTATCCCAAGTGCCATATAGTTTACATTGTTTTTATATTATGTTAATTTCTCTGTCTCAGACAATCAAGAGATATTCACCTGCTATGGGCCTAGCTGCACAGCAGGGGTGTTTGAGAGTTTGAATTATCCATCACCCTACCCGAACCGCTACCGGGCACTCTACCTTCTCTACATCCCCGGCGCCAGTGGGATCTCCTTCACCTTTGACGACGTCTTTGGGATCGAGACGGACAAGGACGAGCTGTACGTGGGCAAGGGCCTGACGGTGGACTTCACAGCCCTGAATGGCGTGAACACGGTCGGTCCCGACGTCCGCTTCTTTGAAGGGTTCGCCAGACCAGCGGATTTCACCTTGGAGAACACCGACACGGCCTGGATGTACTTCATCACCGACAAGAACCTGGAGTACAGCGGTTTCTCCATCCGATATCAAATGGGTGAGTAAGAGAAGGGGGGAGTACAGGGTTTGTGACTGCAGTCATGGGGTCGGGGGGTTCGAATCCAGCCGGGGGGTTACATATTGCTACTTTAGACTTGCCACTATATCCCCATTGCCTCTCCAGCAGTGTGCTCTCCTGCCACATGTTAACGAGGACGCCAGATTCTGAAATGAGCCGTGTACAAGTTGCTCGGATACTTTCCACAGCTGGAAGTGGAAATGATTTTAGGGATTACAATTCCAAACGAGCAGAGCTAGTGATGTCAGAGCATTTTGAGACAGTTGGAAGGGATAAGCTTGTACACAGCTCCCTTTGGTCGAGTGCAAAATCAGATCTAAATAGGACGAGTCAGGACTATTAATATGACATGAAAGTACTTGAGAAATCGGCAGCCCCCACCCCCTTAAAAAAAGTTGAATACTATTTGAAAAATTCAACTGTAGTCCGATCCCTGCTATTTAGTGTGCTTTTCCCCCAGAATTTACAATAAAACATAACTTTTTCAAAAAATTTTTTGTGACATTTCCGCTAATTTCTGAATATTGGTTTCTACAAGATCAAAAGATGTCATCCAGTGGTGTGGCAGGATTTGGTTCTTTGCTCCTCATTACATTTGTTTTAAAGACAAGATTGCTCATTGGCCATTCGATAATGCTGGAAATGTGTAGCCTTGGGCATGTCTGAATCAGTTTCTGGTCTGGTCGAGTGTTGCAAATCCAAGCTTATGATCCCTGGACAATCTTGTGAATACTTGCACAAGCGGGTTTTCATAGTTGTTCCCACTGTTCAGTGAGCGAGGCAGTTTACAAAAGGGATAGCTGTCCGTGTACATTGTAAACAGATTTCTAAAGGGTAGTGTGGGGAGTGTTATGTAATTGGCTTCGCATAGCAAGTGGCATTTTCCCACAGTTTACGCAGCAGGGCTGATAGGATTTGAGGAGGTTTGCCCACGAAAGCCTGGAATTTTCTTCCAAGTGTTTTCTTGCCTTTATTTTTGTCAAACGTATTCAGAAATGCTTCACAGTTTGATTTTTTAGGGGGAAATGTAGTCACACAGCCTTGTTATCTTCTACTATCTATTGAGTATCCCTCAAATGTAGGAAGGGACAAGACCTGTTGTAATCATTTTGAGAGATAAGACGACAATTGGAGGGGTTGTACACACTTTTAAAAGAAACTGCCTTTCAATACTTGTCGGGGATCATTTATTACTCTTTTTGTTCGTCCCTTTGGATCCTAATATTTATCTTGTGAGAGTATTGTAAACCTTATCTTGTAAATATTTTTCAGTGGATGATATGGCCCCTGTCATTGAGAACTGCCCGAACTCCTTGATTGTATCGAGCACCAACACAGTGGGAGGTCAGGTCTTCTGGACACCGCCAACTGCAACTGACATATCACAGATCACCACGTTGTCCACTCACAACCCAGGCGACGTATTCCCCATTGGGACGACTACGGTCACGTACACCTTCACCGACACATTTGGGAACTCCAACCAGTGCTCCTTTGATGTGACCGTCCAGTTTGGTAGGCCTGTGTTTTGCTTGACCAAAGAAAGAGTATCTTTGATCCCATGAATGTGCCAAAATCAGCTTGATAGTTTTAATCAATTTCATGCTCCAAACTGCAATTTTATGCCTTTTTTTGAATTGTAGTTGATAACGTACCCCCGGTCATCTCCAATTGTCCCGCCTCCTTTACTGTGACGACCACCTCCACGGCGGGCGGTCAGGCTTTCTGGACAGCCCCGACTGCAACGGACGTGTCGCAGGTCACCACCTCATCAACCCACAATCCCGGTGCCACTTTCCCGGTGGGCACCACAACGGTCACCTACACCTTCACGGACACAGCTGGAAACAGTGACCAGTGCAGCTTTGACGTGACAGTCCAGTTTGGTAAGTCGGCACGTTCACGCAAACTGTGTTTCAAGGTTATTTTTCCGTTACGGATTCAGGATGTGCAGGAAAAGAGTTGCATGCGAACGGTCACTTTGTATCACGTGACTGGTACCATCCTTTGATATGCATGTATCAATTTTGGGCAGTGAAGCATGGAAGGGTAATGACTATGCTAAACATATTAGGGTTAGTTGAAATTGAGTGTTTATTTGAGAGTGGACTTAAGGTCCTACTCGTCCTAAGACATAAACAAATGTACTATTCTGTGATTTATCAATTTTTTAACAGTAAAGCATGGAAGGGTAATGACTATGCAAAAACATATTATGGTTAGTTGAAATTGAGAGTTGAAGGTTAGTTGAATTAAGTGTTTGAGTTTTGGTTGTTTATACGGGTTGCCATTTAAACATGGCATATTTTGTAGGGGGGCAATATTTTAAAAAGTAACAGAAAACGGAAACAAGTAACAGTACAAGAAATGATAAAAATTTAGAAAGAAAAAAGGAAAATGGACACCTTTTTGCCTGCTTTTGATGGACAACATTTGTTGTGGCCCTAGTCAAATTTTACCCAGGAAAACATTGAAGATCTGATATATAAATAATTATTTTCAATAATTTCTTTTCTCAGTTGACACGATACCTCCGACCATTACCAACTGCCCCCAGTCCTTCACCAGAACAGCTCCATTTGGGTCGACGACAATTCCAGTCACCTGGAATGAGCCAACAGCCACAGACAACTTGGGAACACCGACCCTGGTCATACGGGAACCTGTGTCCGGTAGTCCTTTTGCCGTTGGTCAGACCACCACTGTACTTTACAGGTGGACAGACAGTGCCGGCCTGTCATCCGATTGCACCTTTGACGTGACCGTCATTCCGCTTGGTGAGTGGCGCCCCAAAAGGGTGTGATTTAATTAATGCCCCATTTCCTTATTTGAATGGATAAACTCTTTGTCATGAAAACTTGCTACTCACGTCATAAAATTAATCGCCTGGACTCCTAGGAAGAAACTCTGTATTTTTATGTGCGGACCAATATCGCATATCACAAAAGCGTGTGTACAATTTGTGATTTGTCAGTTTGGAATACAAAGACAAGTAAAAAATTCCTTGGTAAAAAAGTGTCAAAATTACCTGTTTGTAGCTGGACATGTGTGTGCTGACAGGAATCACTGGCTAGCATCTGCAGCCATTTTGTGCATACCTGCAAGCGGTAGCCAAGTAATATGGACGCTGCACATGTTTCGATGTGACCATAGCTAAGCCCTAATTTTGCCCCTTCCCCAAATAAGTTCGTCCCCCCCCAAGAAAATGGATATGGATTCACCCTCAATAGTGACACCAGTTGATCATTGGCTCTCACCCAAGGTGACACCACGCCGCCCGTGGTGACCTTCTGCCCCGATGACATCACCAGGTTCGTGCCCTTCCAGAGCACCGGCACCACAGTGACTTGGACGGAGCCCACGGCGACCGACAATTCTGGGTCAGTGACAACGACCCAGACTCACACATCGGGGTCCTTCTTTGCGACGGGCAGCAGCCAGACGGTCACGTACACGTTCCGGGATGCCGAGGGCAACGAGGCACAGTGCCAGTTCAACGTGCGCATCTTTCAGCAGAGTGAGTACAAAAAGAAGTTTTTTGTCCTCCGTCTTCCAGTCGAAGGCATTATGGGTAGGATTCTTTCCCCCATCTGAGATGAAAGCCCAGTCTGCCCAGATTTGTTAAGAACTGAACGACCTTATGTTCCGATGACATATCAAAGTGTTCAATACAGTGTGAGTAGAACTTGGATCATAGGTGCATGCAGTGTAGGCCTACACGTCTATCATATGTCACAAACAGAAATGGCAGGAATAAAACTGATTTTCACGTTTATCACTTCACACTCGTGTTATTGAAAAATTGAAAAACACCTGCAAAGTCTTGCGAAGATTGGAATTTCCTCTTTTTTGGCCAAAGTCCAAATTGCATGCCTATATATCTCCAGGAATTTCTAACAAGCCATTTACAAATTACATTTGACAGTGTGTAGCACCCTTGGTTTTCTGCATTACACTTGCGTAATCATTCTGGAATGCGCCAGACTAACACACTGCTGCCATCTTGCTGACTCGGGGCACGTTCTTGCAGAGTCTCGTAAGAGATAGATACCACTTACACACTCTCTTATACGGGTTAAGAGAGGCACAAAGGGGCCAGACCAATCCATGGCATCATATTGTTGGCCATAGCTTGTTCCAGAACAACATGAGGGATAACATGAAGTTCTTGACTGACATCTTTTCCACTCCGACCTGCCAATATACAAACACTCTCCAGCTCAACCGAACTCTAAAATTTTGATCGAACAGGCGACACAGTGCCACCAGTTGTCAGCATTTGTCCAGAAAACATAGCCCTGACCGTCCCCTTCCAAAGCACCGGAACCACCGTGTCCTGGAATGAGCCCACGGTCTCTGACAACTCTGGAACCTTCACCACCACCCAGACGCATAACTCTGGAGACTTCTTCAACGTCAACACCCAGACAACAGTCACCTACACGTTCACGGACGCAGCCGGCAACCAAGCCTTCTGCACCTTCACTGTGACTGTGACAGGGCTGGGTAGGTCTTACTCCCTTAGGATTTTAGGATGTCATTTGTTCTATCACCGTCTGAATCATGCATCTAAGTGAGTAAAGTTGGGGAAAAGTATTAACAGGAAAGTCATTTCTAGAACAATAGCCAAGGATCTCAAAGTTCCTGCCTCTAAAGGAAATTAATTAGATGCAACCAGGAACGATAGGGATTAAGATGTACAAAAATTCTTGTTTCTTGTAGGGGATAATACTCCACCGGTGATCACCTCCTGTCCGTCCGACATCACCATGTTTGTGCCGTTCCAGAGCACTGGCACCACGGTCACTTGGACCGAGCCAGTCGTGTCGGACGACTCGGGGAGTTTCGACACTGTACAAACCCGTACCTCGGGATCATTCTTCACCGTTGGGGATAACACGGTCACTTACACATTCCGGGATGCCGCAGGCAATGAAGTCTCATGCTCGTTTGTGGTGAGAATCATTGAATTAGGTGAGGATGGCACTGTTTGGCTAGACATACCATATTTCTCTGTGTCACTAATCAATAATACTTATATTAAGGTTTCATTTGAAACTTTTTGAACATCATGTGAGACTTATTCAGCAAGGGGGCTTTTTCAGACTTATTTTGAACGAGATACCGTATAGCTGCAGTCCATATATATTGGGGAAAATGTTCATAGAATGCTTTTTGGGGGGGGTTGGGGGGTGTATCATCCCCTTTTTTAATTGGTATCTCAATGTTGTGTTTAAGAGCCATTCTGACTCTGCTTTAACGCGCTAATATGGAAGTTCAGATTGGGCAGGTTTTTAAGGAAACTCATGATTTTTTTCGATAGGCAGGTCAGCTAGTCGTTCTTAGCGTGTTTTTGTGCAATTTCCGTGCCCAGTGGCATTTATCAAGCCGTTTGCAATTTTGTATTCTTTATTTTTTTTTTAGGTGACACCGAGGCTCCAGTTGTCGCAGACTGTCCCCCGAATGAAGCCATTACCGTCCCCTTCCAGAGCACCGGAACGACCGTGACTTGGACCGAGCCCACAGTCAACGACAACTCTGGAACCTTCACCACCACCCAGACACATAACTCTGGAGACTTCTTCAATGCCAACACTCAGACGACAGTCACCTACACTTTCACGGACGCAGCCGGCAACCAAGCCTTCTGCACGTTCACCGTGACTGTCATTGAACAAGGTTGCTATGTGTGTTTTTTTCTCCCCATGTTTGCTGTGTTTGTATTATTTCCTGTACTCAACTCCTGCCCCACTAAATTCTGCAAAATAAGTCCATAGTTACCTCAAGATCTAGCCACCCATTTCAAGGAATTCATATACACACAAAGTCTTAAACTTGAGTTAAAATATATTGCTGAATCATAAAATTTATGTATGAACAAATATTTCTTTGACACATACACCAATATTCAAATGTCATAATGACAATGGTCCTGGGATAGAGCTAGGAAAACTTTGTCATTTTTTTGGTTTTTTTTTTTGTTTCATCATTTTTTTGTGACCTTGATAAATTTCCTAACTAAAATTCATCACGATTCTGCCTCGTGCTGAGTAAAGTTACGGACACTGTGGCTTAAATAAATGAAAGAAAATGGGATTCTAATCATGTGTATGTATGAGGTATGAAACACTTATTTCTGCATCTTTCCCCAAGGTGATACTGCCCCACCCGTTGTGACCTCCTGTCCCAGTGACATCACCCAGTTCGTTCCCTTCCTGAGCACTGGTACAAGTGTAACGTGGACCGAGCCAACCGTGCTCGACAACTCGGGCGCTTTTGACACCGTTCAGACGCGCACCTCAGGATCCTTCTTTCCAGTTGGCGAAACTACGGTCACTTACACATTCCGGGATGCCTCAAACAACGAAGCAATCTGTTCGTTTGTCGTCAGAGTCATCGAGTTGGGTAAGGTTAATTTCTCTTTACTTTTTTCCCCTAGATTTCTTGAGCTGATTTTGTCCAGCCCAATTGGAGAAAAGATCACTGATTTGGACAGAACAGTTTGTTTAGAGTTGAGACTTTCCTGAATAGCCTGCTTTTGTCAACAGGCGACACCGAAGCACCAGTTGTCAGCGTTTGTCCAGAAAACATAGCCTTGACCGTGCCTTTCCAGAGCACTGGAACGACCGTGTCGTGGAACGAGCCCACTGTCAACGACAACTCTGGAACCTTCACCACCACCCAGACACATAACTCTGGAGACTTCTTCAACGTCAACACCCAGACACCGGTGACCTACACCTTCACGGACGCAGCCAACAACCAAGCCTTCTGCACTTTCACTGTGACTGTGACAGGGCTGGGTAGGTCTCAAATTTTTAATCATACACAAATGCCGAAAGTGTAGACTATGGCCGTGAAATTGTTTGAAAACAGAAATTACTCCAATTACTTGCCCACATTCCAGAATACAGATCTCAGTACTTTTAGTGCTTGAGGGTTAGCATACTGGGTTATGATATGAATACGATAACTACGAATTCGAGCAAAGATCTGTGACTGATTGGGGTATATTTCAAAATGGAACAAACCTTTGTAAAATTTCAATTGTTGAATCTTCTAACATTCCTTTTTCTGTCTTCCCAGGTGATACTGTCGACCCTGTGATCACCTCCTGTCCATCCGACATCACCATGTTTGTTCCGTTCCTCACCTCCGGCACCACTGTCACTTGGACCGAGCCGGTCGTGTCGGACAACTCTGGGAGCTTCGACACCATCCAATCCCGCACGTCGGGATCGTTCTTTGCCGTCGGAGACAACACGGTCACTTACACATTCCGGGATGCTGCCGGCAACGAAGCCTCGTGCTCTTTTGTCGTGAGAGTCATTCAGCTAGGTGAGTAGAGATGAGCACATAGTGTCCTTCAATCCGTCTCAAGAGGGAAAAAAGATTTCTGTTTTCAAAGAGCAGTCACATATTGTTCCGATCAGTTATCGTAACACTAAGTATGTGCAGGACAAGTTGAAATTGTGCAAAGATTGTAATGTTTGCTCCGTTTAATCTGAACTGTGCTACCGTGTCAAGGCAATAGCATTTTGTTGTTTAGATCACTAAATTGTAAAGTTCGTAGACTATAGTTTACATTTTTTCAGAAATGAAGATGGGCTTCATCAGAATGAGAATTGAACTGTTTCCATTCATGGATTCTTGTGTCTGTTTGGAAATTGTCTTACAATATTGATTGGGGAAATGGTTTACCCTCACAGTTTTCCAGTAGTTGGCAAGAGAGATGGGTTTGACTTAAGATTGGTAAACATTGTCTTTCATACATTGTGTCTTTCAGGCGACACCGAAGCACCAGTTGTCAGCGTTTGTCCAGAAAACATAGCTTTGACCGTCCCCTTCCAGAGCACCGGAACCACCGTGTCCTGGAATGAGCCCACGGTCTCCGACAACTCTGGAACCTTCACAACCACCCAGACACATAACTCCGGAGATTTCTTCAATGCCAACACCCAGACACCGGTGACCTACACATTCACGGACGCAGCCGGCAACCAAGCCCTCTGCACTTTCACTGTGACTGTGACAGGGCTGGGTAGGTCTTGAACACTTTGGGTTTCAAACAACAATAAACATCAAATTTGTAAAATCACTGTAACCAAAACAAGGTGAAGTGTGTTACAGCCACTTTCATTTAAAGTCCAAGTACATCATTTGTGCATTATGTCTGCTTGAGGCAACGGAAGCGCTCAAAATCTACAGAAGGGTGCAAACAGCTTACCTGATGTTGTTTTGAGCTCAGTGAATGTTGTGTATTGCGAGAAACACAAACCTTTAGGATATCAAATGAAACCTTTGCGGAGTCACGCTTTCAATTGCTCCTGAATTCAGCATTTGGGACAGGTTTCCATTTGGCCAACTACAGCTCTGCGATGTCAACCCCTCAGAGCCGTTGAAGTATAGTGACCATTTGTGCATGTGCGTCGTGCCAACGCTTGCCCACAACTACTAAGGTCGATTTCCTAAAATGCGTCTTCAGGTGCTTTGCTGGAGATGGCCTTCTTCTATTGTGCTCTGGCCAGAAAGAGTAACTTCATAGGGACATTAGTTCCATAACTATATTTGACTGCACTAGTTGTTTTGGGATAGCTGCAGATTATGGGGGTGTATCCTCCTTTGGTTGCAGGCACCACTAAATTCACAATTGAGCCCTTTTGCAGTAAATGATCAAGTTACAACCCCTCTTTCCAAACTAAATGATTGAATTAGGAGGATTTATGTATATGAATGTGTGAGGTGTAAATATTACCCTGCTTTCATTCCCCAAGGTGATACTGTCCCGCCTGTTGTGACCTCCTGTCCCGATGACATCACCCAGTTTGTTCCCTTCCTGAGCACCGGTACCACTGTAACGTGGACCGAGCCAACCGTGCTTGACAACTCGGGCGCTTTTGACACCGTTCAGACGCGCACCTCGGGATCCTTCTTTTCGGTTGGAGAGACTACAGTTGCGTACACGTTCCGGGATGCGGCAAACAACGAAGCAGTCTGTTCGTTTGTTGTCAGAGTCATCGAGCTAGGTATGTTTTATCCAATTCTCTCTTGGCAGTCCTGAAACAGACGCAGATGTTCTGCATTTTTAGTGCTTCTCTTGAAGAAGTCTTGTCTGATATTACGAAAGCTATTTCATTTTGTCACACGAGGCGCATGAATCCTCTGAGCTCAATAAATAATGAATTTTTTTATGCAATAGAGGGCAGCAAACTCGCTGATGGCAGGACATGATGATGTATGAAATCCGCACTTTTGTTAACAGGGGACACCGAGGCACCAGTCGTCAGTGATTGTCCAGACAACATCGCCCTATCAGTTCCCTTCCTGAGCACTGGCACGACAGTATCTTGGAATGAGCCCACTGTCAATGACAACTCTGGAACCTTCACCACCACCCAGACCCACAACTCTGGAGACTTCTTCAATGCCAACACTCAGACTACAGTCACCTACACATTCACCGACGCAGCCGGCAACCAAGCCTTCTGTATATTCACTGTGACTGTGACATCTCTTGGTAAGTCACAAACCACTGGCGTTAGGTTGCGTAGGGGAGACTGCGAAATGAGACATGTGGTGTTTTTTTTTTTTTGGTAGAGCACTGATTAAACAATCAAGCAATCCTTATTTCATCGTGCATTGTTAGCCCCAGATTTGTTGTTTGCGGCAAAGACTTTTTTTCTGACCTTTAAATGATTTTATTATTACCTGCCAGGTGATGCTGTTCCCCCCGTGATCACCTCTTGTCCGTCTGACATCACCATGTTTGTTCCGTTCCTCACCTCCGGCACCACGGTCACTTGGACCGAGCCGGTCGTATCAGACAACTCTGGGAGCTTCGACACCATCCAATCCCGCACGTCGGGATCATTCTTTGCCGTTGGAGACAACACAGTCACTTACACATTCCGGGATGCTGCCGGCAATGAAAACTCTTGCTCATTTGTCGTGAGAATTATTCAACTGGGTGAATAGAGATCTTAGTCTTTTTGTCTCAGAAAGTGCAGTTTTTGGCTTTGCCTTTCCAGACAGGTTTTTAGGGGAAAGTGCTTCAAAGTCGACAGTTTTAGTCCACAGCAATCGTAGTTTGTTTCAGACCAAATGAGCAGGATGTAAAGTCCGTCTTGTATCATGTTTTCTGTAGGTCACCCTTATCAGCCACAGCAACATACATGGTGACCGATTGTTTTTTAATCAGTGAAGACCTGTAAATCACAAAATTTGAAAGGTCCCCCTTGTATTGGCACAAGGATTGCTGTTATTCACTACTACTTTGGTTTTTATGTTTCCAAAATATCATTTACAAATAGGAAATGCTTCTTGTTGGACTGAGAATTTTTCTCTCTCGTAGGTGACACTGAGGCACCTGTTGTGGCAGTGTGTCCGCCAAACGAGGCCATCACCGTCCCCTTCCAGAGCACGGGAACGACCGTGACTTGGCTCGAGCCCACAGTCACTGACAACTCTGGGACCTTCACGACCACCCAGACCCACAATTCCGGGGACTTCTTCGATGCCAACACTCAGATGACAGTCACTTACACTTTCACGGATGCAGCCGGCAACCAAGCCTTCTGCACATTCACCGTGACTGTCATTGAACAAGGTCCGTACGTGTGTTGTGGATTTGCCCTATCCATTGGCAATTTTGACACATCAACTCAACCGGGGCCCATGAGTTTTTGTCAAGTTCACCCAATAGTTTTTTGCAAAATCCTCGTCACACATATTATCACGCCCTTACGTATGTATACTTGTGGGGTATTTCTTTTGTTCTTGTGTACAAAACTCCCACACAACACGGAAAAAATGTCAAATCACTGCCATTTCAACCAAGTTCAGTTTCCTGGGTTGAAATTTCGACCGTTTGTCCCTTACATAAAACACTTCAATTTGCGACGATGAACGGCACTTGAAAATTCCTCCTTTTTGAGTAAATTTGAAATATCTATTTCGCGAAATTCTTGTGGGGTACCACTTTAGTACCCCACAAGGATCAAAACTGGCCTTGTGGGATACCTTCCATTGTTCCGGTACCCCACAGGGCACCATGTACAAGCGCATAGCACCTTACAGATGAGAATCTGTGTCGCTGTCCGCTATGCTCGACATTTTCAGAGCCAGGCAAAGGCACTGGACAGAGTGACGAGAAAAGTACACCATGCAACATTGGGCCAGTAACTGGGTTTTGCCGGGCAGTTATTTTCTGTTCTTCACTCCTGCCCTGCAACATCCTTCCAAATCCCTTTGATAGTCGCCTTGAGAGAATTTCCCATGCCCCGTTGCACAAATATCACCAAGGCGATGACAGGCCCACCTACTTTAAGCACATCCAAGCTGATGCCTGCAAACGCCACCCCCAGAGGTCACTCCACCGGGAGTGTTTGCTGAAGTGCACACTGGCAAAACTGCCAACCAAAAGAGCAAAAGTTGACCAAATTTGTGTTTTCAGTTGCCGTTACAGGTTTGGACACCAAAAAAAGACCTTCAAAGAAATGTTGAATAATTCCACAAACATGAGTAATGCTTATTCTTAAAATCCTCCTAATAGGGGATACTGTCGCACCCGTTGTGACCTCCTGTCCCGACGACATCACCCAGTTCGTTCCCTTCCTGAGCACCGGTACAAGTGTAACGTGGACCGAGCCAACCGTGCTTGACAACTCGGGCGCTTTTGACACCGTTCAGACGCGCACCTCGGGATCCTTCTTTCCGGTTGGGGAGACTACAGTCATGTACACATTCCGGGATGCGGCAAACAACGAAGCAGTCTGTTCGTTCGTTGTCAGAGTCATCGAGTTGGGTAAGGTTTGATTTCCTTTGTCCGTCTTTTTTCCTCCTTTCCTGAGCTGACATTGCCTGAATATAGAAGATGTCAATTACTGGGAAAGAATAGTTGGTGTGAATGGCAGGACCGAGTGTTTGTTTAAAAAAAATCCTTTTGTTGACAGGCGACACCGAAGCACCAGTTGTCAGCGTTTGTCCAGAAAACATAGCCCTGACCGTTCCCTTCCAGAGCACTGGAACGACCGTGTCCTGGAATGAGCCCACTGTCAACGACAACTCTGGAACCTTCACCACCACCCAGACGCATAACTCTGGAGACTTCTTCAATGTCAACACCCAGACAACAGTCACCTACACATTCACGGATGCAGCTGGCAACCAAGCCTTCTGCATCTTCACTGTGACTGTGACAGAGTTGGGTAGGTCTTAAACGTGTATTATGTCATAAAGACGCTGTTGTGATAACCAAAGCACAAATTTATTATTCAAAATTGACCACATTCCAGAATACAGATTTCCCTGCATTTTACTGCCTGAAAAACAGCTATTTATCATAGGTGTGGCATTATGAAAGCCAATGGATTAGGTGCATACGTCTAAGATGCAAGTTACAGGAAGTCTAAAACTGTGCATTGTTTAACTTATAGAAATATTGTAATATCTGCAAATTTGAGTTTAAAATGGTAGAAAATACCAGCTTTGCGGGTAAGATCGCTAGGACTGTAAATTAAAACAATGATGGTTGATTGCAATTTGTAAAATCTCACTGTAGGACAAACCGTGATTTAATGACATTCGACATGTTTGTCCAACCCTTCCCAGGTTTTTTGATATTTGACCGATTGATCTAGTCGATTTATTGCCTTTTTTTCTCCATTCGTCACAATCAGGTGATACTGTCGACCCTGTGATCACCTCCTGTCCGGCCGACATCACCATGTTTGTGCCTTTCCAGAGCACTGGCACCACGGTCACTTGGACCGAGCCAGTCGTGTCGGACAACTCTGGGAGTTTCGACACCATCCAAAGCCGCACCTCAGGATCGTTCTTCGCCATCGGTGACAACACGGTCACTTACACTTTCCGGGATGCTGCCGGCAACGAAGCCTCGTGCTCGTTTGTCGTGAGAATCATTGAATTAGGTAACGTTGACGTTTTTGCACGCACCATTTCAAGGATTTGAAAGAGGTGGAAGAATACTCCGCCAGTAATTAATAATAAAGTGCGGCATTAATATATTGCTGTCATCTGTTCTTACATTAGGCGACACCGAATCACCAATGACAGTTGTCTGTCCCGAGAGTATGTCCATCACTGTGCCTTTCCAAAGCACCGGAACAACTGTTTCTTGGAATGAGCCCACAGTCACTGACAACTCCGGTGACTTCACGACCACCCAGACCCACAATTCTGGAGACTTCTTCAATGCCAACACCCAAACCCAAGTCACTTACACATTCACAGATGCAGCTGGCAACCAAGCCTTCTGTATATTCACTGTGACTGTCATAGAGCAAGGTAAATTGCCGGTGTCAAAGTTTTTAAGTAGTTTGATTCTGGAGTTGAGTAACCTTGGTGGGGCTTTCTTTAAATATGCCAGTGGAATAAACAAGCCTTTTGGGTGAATCTAAAATAATCTATTGACATTCCTCGGTACGTTTGAAAGCCTTTTGTAAAAATCAACTTAATGATTAACAAATCGGTGTTAAATGGGTGGTTTTTTTTTGAGAACCCTTTGAATGTTCAAGCAACATATGGTATTGTAATCCATTAACATTGATTTAACTGCCGTTTCTTTATGCCTAAGAACTGAAAAACGTTTTTCCCTTTCAGGAGATACTGTCCCACCCGTTGTGACCTCCTGCCCCAGTGACATCACCCAGTTCGTTCCCTTCCTGAGCATCGGTACCACGGTAACGTGGACCGAGCCAACCGTAGTTGACAACTCGGGCGCTTTTGACACCATTCAGACGCACACCTCAGGGTCCTTCTTTCCGGTTGGCGAATCTACGGTCACCTACACGTTCAGGGATGCAGCAAGTAATGAAGCAGTCTGTTCATTTGTCGTCAGGGTGATTGAGCAAGGTATGACCGATTTTGTTTTTTTCCCTTTTTTTTTCTCGAGTGTTTTGGCGTCCCCTTTAATCATTTTTACCCCTTTTTCACATTCAATTACATTTTAATCAAGTTTCGTTTGTTCCTACAATATTATTACAACATTTTACATGGCGTATAATCAATACCCTGTTGCATAATCGATGCTTTGATTGAACTGCGATCTTCCAGGAGACACAACCCCTCCTGATGTCACGAGTTGTCCGGACAGCACGGCCGTCAATGTCCCCTTCCAGAGCCCAGGGACCGCCATCACCTGGAATGAGCCGGTGGCAACGGACAACTCGGGATCCTTCACCACGACCCAGACCCACGACTCTGGAGATTTCTTCAACGCCAACACCCAGACGACGGTCACCTACACGTTCACCGACGCAGCCGGCAACCAAGCCTTCTGTATATTCACGGTGACCGTGACAGAGCTGGGTACACCAATGCTTCGTTCCTCTATCCCAAGCTTGATTAAAAATATCAACAGAAATTGCTTTTGGTTGAGCGTGTGTGCAATATATTGAAATTGGGGAAGTTAGTAGCTGCAATCGTAGAGTTTTTTGTTTAAAAAGTTTCTGTTAATGGACTATGTGCTGTCGATATCATTTTGGGCTAAAACCCAACACTCAGGAACTCAAGATTTGTAGGCAAGCTCTCCAATATGGCCAAACACTACAGATATCGTCCCTTGAGACTGTTGCAGTATTGTAGGCGAGACCGCTTCAGACATTCACAAGACCAGAACAAGACCAGCATAAGACCTCCAGTCTGAATTCAAGCCACAAGCTATTCAATTGAACTGCAACAAAAGCATTCCTTTGTCATTGTTCACACTGGTACTTGTATCTGGTCTTGTGTTTGGTCTTGTGCATGGTCTTCTGTCTGGTCTTGTGTCTGGTCGTGTGTCTGGTCTTGCGATGGTCTCGACTTCAACGCTGGATGCCGGTGTACATTTGAATCATAGTTCTGGCCACAGTCTTATAAATTTGTAACACTCTGATGGCCTACCACGGAACAATTTTTGCTTCAACAGGCTGTGCAGAGTTAAGTTAATTCAACACATGATCTGTCATGACAGGCTTCCCGAACATGCTATAGCTAGGTGTACCAAGCTAATTTGGAAGTCTGAGAGTATAAGTCTGACGCCGTTCATTTGGGGATTCATATTATGTCTCCTTTTATGCAACTTTTAAAAAGATCTGACATGCTTTTTTCATCAGCAATAGCTTGTTGACTTTGGTGATCTGCAGGTGACGTGACCCCACCCGTGGTGACCTCCTGCCCGGCCGACATCACCGAATTCGTGCCCTTCCTCTCCAGCGGCACGATCATCAACTGGAACGAGCCCGTGGTCTCGGACAACTCTGGCAACGTGGCGACGACCCAGAACCGAGCCTCGGGCTCCTTCTTCACCACCGGCTCTGACATCACGGTGACCTACACGTTCAGGGACGCGGCTGGCAATGAGGCTGTCTGTTCCTTCAGGGTCAGGGTCATTGAGCTGGGTGAGTGTTCCAACCATTATGCTTGGCAGAAGGCCCTATTTTTGTTCACCTAAAAAACTTCAATATTGACGGAAAAAGATGAGAGCACAAGTACTTTCCTTGAATATTGTTTTGAGCTGAGATGGTCTTGGGCATGTTCAGATGTTGTGAGCCCAATGTGCAGGGAAAATGATACTATATCAGCACCTTTGAATGACAGATACTGTGAGATGTTGCATCCATATTGATTGCTAATCGTATATATGCCTTGAAATTATTACTGGGCCAATTTTTTTTTACCACAGTCTTGTTTGTGTGACACACTGGGGCAAATTTTGTAGAGCTGCTTAAGTACAAAACTTGCTTAAGCACGAAAAAAATCTTACTTGATAAATCAGGTAACTAGCCCAAATCCCATGTGATGTATATTTTTTTTGGGATCGTATTGAGCTGCTTTCTGGTTAGCATGACAATCAGGTAGAGTTTGAGCTGGTAACCTTTGTTTATTAAGCAAAGTTTTTTCCTGCTTTAGCAAATTATGTGCTTAAGCAGCTCTATGAAATTGGCCCCTGGGCCTTTGCCATGGAGGGATATTTACGACAGCTGGCCATGCACACTAGTCAAATTAGTTTAACACGTGGCCGGCCTACAAAGACTTCCAAGACATTTTCTGCATGTAGGCCCGTGCGGAGTTACTGGGGGCTTGGACACGTGCACAGATTTATCACTCAAGTTTCTGGGTACCCTCAACTGTTTGACCCATCAGTGACCACTGACAGACAGTGCTTTCATACCCCTCGGATTATAACTACTTTAATGGAAGCCTGTGACTAAAATAAGCTTCAGACAAGTTTTCTGTTAACAGGTGTTTTCAGTTCATTCCCCTATCCATTTCCAGTATGTGTATTTTCATTTTATATGCACAAATCTGTTTTGCATGTACATAGAGCAATGATGACGCATGTAGCCCGCTTCAATGCGTGTTCTCCAAAATGGAACTGATTGTAAGTAGACTTTGCCGAGGACAATTTTGTTCACTTCGGATTATTGGAAATTGTGTTTGTTATCAGGTGATGCCACTCCTCCTGAAGTGACCAACTGCCCTGCGGACATCACCATCAACGTCCCCTTCCAGACTGCGGGAGCCACAGCGTCGTGGGCCGAGCCAATTGTCACCGACAACTCGGGTGACTTCACGACCACCCAGACCCACAACTCCGGGGACTTCTTCAATGCCAACACCCAGACACCGGTGACCTACACGTTCACGGACGCAGCCGGCAACCAAGCCTTCTGCACTTTCATGGTGACCGTAACGGAGCTGGGTTGGTGAAACTTTTGAGAAAATTCTTGCAATTTTTCAACTTACGAATTTTAACCTCCTGAAAGTTGGCCTGTTCAGGAGAAAAAGTTGTATACAATTGATCAGTGTACTTTGCCCCCAGGAAAAGTTCCACTTGTCTTCAATCCTCCATTTCCCCCTTCATTCTAGGGCATTATGATTGAAGCGTAGGCAGTGTTGTAACGAGCTACTAAAGTTGGGGATTTGAGGGAAGTTGAGTCATTTTAACATTGTGAGTTGAGTTACAAGGTCAAGAAGATGAGTTGAGTCACTTTGTGTGGTCGAGTCAAGTACTGAGCTTGAGTCAATTTGAGTCACAAACTTTTGAACAAAATGCAAGGTATTTTGTGTATTTTTATTTTCATTAAGATAAACTGAAAATAAATGACAGATATTTAGCCTACTAAAATTTTGCTTTTAATTTTTTTGAGACTTGAGTCTGATAAACTTGTACTCAAATGAGTCTCCATGAGAGATTTGAGTTGAGTCAAGTCATTTGGTTACATAGACTCGAGTCAAGTCATTTTACCCATTGGGAGTCAAGTCAAGTTGCCAAAAATTGTGACTCGGGTCAGACTTGAGTCGAGTCATTGACTCGAGTCATAACTCTGAGGGTGGGATGTTCCATGTTAGGGAGACATATGGGTTGTATGATAATGTCAGTTGGCTCTTATTTTGATGCACTAGACATTTTATTTCCTGAATTACAGGCGATGCAATACCACCTGTGGTCACTTGCCCTGCCAACATCAACGAAATCGTCCAGTTTGGTGCTGGCGGTGCAGTCATCACATGGCTGGCCCCGACGGTCACCGACAACTCGGGCAGCTTCTCCCTGGTGGAGAACACCAACAATCCTGGGGACTTCCTGCTGACAGGGCAGACCATCGTGACGTACCGTTACCGGGACCCAGCCGGAAACGAGAACTCTTGCAGCTTCACCGTCACTATTATGGAAGGTACCCGAGAGCAGTACTTGTCTGCACTCTTTTATTCTTTTTTTTCTCGGTGTTGTTAGCAGTATCGGCTGGCCTGTAGCTTTTTTCTTCATCTGTGGAATACTACCCCAAAATTTGGTCTTTAGAATTGGATCCACAGAATTGGAATTGAGTTCTTTGTAAGACTGTTCCAACACCTGCATTTCGACCGTTCATCTTCCACCGTTTTAAGTCACTTGTTAACATCCATATATATAGAGAGAGATGTAATTGACTTATTACAGAATTTGAATACATGGGCAGGATGAAGCCTTCACAACAATTTTCGGCTTTTATCAATATTTGACTAAAATATATAGGCCTTCAGTGATGCTACTAAAAATGTCATGGGTGCCGAAAAAGTGGCAATGCCCCGCGAACTTTCAGACACTACTACAAGAAATCAAGCCTAAACTTTAGATTACTTCGTTTGGTATGTCAAGGTGTTTTAGGAATTTTGGGGTCAAATAAAAATTAGGTCACATGTTGGAAGGAATTCAAAACTGGCACGGAACGACCCTGTTTGTTGGTCCTTTTCGACACAGTTGACACCATACCACCGGTCATCCAAACTTGTCCGAGCAACATCGTGGACCAGGTGGAGTTTGGGGTGTCCGGCAAGTCCATCGTGTGGACCGAGCCCACGGGCATCGACAACACTGGAGGGCAGGTCATCATCGCTCAGCGAAATTTCCAGCCCGGCGATGTTTTCCCCGTTGGCGAGACAGTCGTCACGTATGTCCTGGTGGATCCCTCCGGCAACCAAGCCACCTGCCAGTTCACCATCACAATCATAATGGGTAATTATTTCCCGACTGGATTTTTGCTTTCTTGGTTACTTTCTGATAATTTTTTAATCACACGTTCTACAAGAAAGAGAATATTGTGTCACTGATTTGACGTAAATTAGTTGAAGTCAGAGCTTCACATGTTGACCGAAGCGTGCTATTGTTGAAAACATAACGCGGTGAAGTAATTGAGCGTTTACATCTGAATAACAACAGTGTTTCTAATTTCTTGTTTTCCTTTTACCCATTAATGATATTTACAGCAGTTGTGTAGAATCCAGAAGTAACATGAATTTACCCCCTCCGGGCCAAAGTTTTCTTTCAAACGATTGTCCTTTTTGTCATGAGTGCCCTTTTTTTCATGATTGCTGCTTTTTTGACAAGCGAGTTTCATTACCGCTGTACTTTACATCAGTAATTTTGCCACCATGAAGAATGCCACCTTTTGTCCAATACGGTCAACTCGTTTGAGCCTTGTTATTTCACAGATGTTGGGTGACCTGTGCAAAAGCCCTATCGATGTTGAAGTAAGATGCTAAGTGCATTGTTTTACACAAACAGGCCCCTAAATCAAAATGACCTTGCGGCATCACAGTCTAGTCTAAATTCTTGGAAAAATAGGACAGTGAACAGAACACAAGAAGTCCCGAAACTGTGTATGAGCCGCTCGGAACTTAATTACATGGACTTCAAATGCGCACTAATTCAGGTACCCAGTCAAAACACCTGACATCATTATTAATCCCCCCCGGGATCATAATGCTCCTAAAAATCATCTCACCTCGATGCTGCCATTTCAGACACAAAAAGGATAGCACTGAAGAAATTGAACTGAGCACATGTGTAGCGCCTCTCCACTTTGACTGTGGTGCTTGCACTTTTAATTATTCAAGCATGAGCGTTGCTGAAAATTGTCATCCATCTTTGTTGAACCACAGTGGACACAATACGTCCTACGATTGTCAACTGCCCAGCTGGCATCACTCAGACCATCTTGACCGGGACCGCCCCAATTGCTGTGCAGTTTACGGAGCCCACCGCTACGGACAACACGGGCGTGGTCAATCTGGCCTTCAACTCGCACAGCTCCGGCGATCTCTTCCCGGCTGGCCAGACGGATGTCACCTTCATCTTTGAGGACGAGGCGGGGAACCAGGCAACCTGCATGTTCACCGTGACCATCAATGAAGGTGAGTCATCCCTGCAGGGCAATATCTGCAGAAATGTGGTATCTGTCCCCGTTGAAAAGTAGCGCCTAAATATAGGGCAGAGTCGGGAACAGAGATGCACGTTCTTCAGTTTGGCAAATCACGACACCCTATTGGTCGAAGAGGCATGTAACGCGTGCGTACCACCTGTTCACGAGCGTTGTGCCACCGCAGTAATGGCTTCTAATTCTGGTTGTCGAATTACACTATACAGCAGAGCCACCTCCGAGTCAAAGACCTTCATCGAAATTTTTCGCAATGTCATCGGTCTGAGCCTCTAAGGGTTCTCAGACACGCATATCCGTCCATATTCACCAGAATGTCAAAAATTGATATCTAAAAAAAAAAAAAATAGTGCTCTTTTCAGTGCCAGTCAGACAAAATAACTTGCTGAGAATTGGTCTTATGACTCATTTTGTTAGACCAGCTAGCAACTGTTCAACTCTATGGTGGGTCACGGTCAACACATGTTGGTACTTTGTGCCGCGGAGCTTTTACCATGACTTTGCCAATTCACATTTGCATTAATTTTTTTGCACTCACCAGTATGTCACCTTTTTTGTAATTTTTCTTTCTCCAAGACATGTTTTCTTTGTTTGTAACGAGAGACTGTTTTATGGTTTTGACCTCAGCCAACCCATGCTTGTCCCAGCCCTGTCTGAATGGCGGCGCCTGCATTTCAGAGTCACTCACGGCCTATCGCTGCTTGTGTACCGAGTGCTTCACTGGTAATCGCTGCGAGCTACGTAAGTTTTTTCAAGGAGAACGTAATGGCCCTTCTTATTTAGAAAACAGTTTCTGATATCAGTGCTGCTTCTTGTAATTATTCCACGACATTCAACTGATGATAATTAGAAATACGAAATCATATTGCTCAAATTTATATTGGTTAATGAAATAACCACATTAGGAGTTCCGCTGAAAAAAATTGCGGTATCACACAGCCTCTGATGCTGTTCCATGGTTGTTCCTATTTCTTTAAAATGAGATTAATGTACACCATTACACCACCACAGTACTGTGAATTTTGTGGGTGGTGCTCTTGAACTGGTTCATTACCTGCTTTGATAAATGTGGTTCGTTTTCTCAAGACTTTGGGGACATTAAACAAAAGCGTCAAGGAACAGCTGTTCAGGGAACTCGGGATTGAAATTCTTTATGATTTTCCTTAATTGCTCTTTACCTGAGTAGGTTTTGAAAATAATCATGAATATGTAAATACCGAACGTAAATTATCTCCTGATGTATCAGCGTACCGTTTTTCAAATTTGTGTTTTGACGAGCCTGGATTAAATGAATAAAGAACTATTACGTCCTTGCAACCATCAGCGAGGGATGCATGCGACGGTAACACCTGCCAGAATGGAGCAGCCTGCGCTGCCCTGCCTGGTTCCTGCACGCAGTACGAGTGCCAGTGCCCCGGCTGCTTCATCGGACAGTTCTGTGAACGAAGTAAGTCCACGTGTTTCTCTCTTTTTATGGCACTTTTTTGACGAGAAGCTCTTTTCCCAAAGAGTCGGGATCTGCAGGTTTTCGTACGGTCCTGTTTGTTTGCATGCGCAGCTATTATGTAATCCCATTTCATTATGTTCCTTTTTTTAACTTGCGACAAATTTTAACAAACTCAAGCTATAGCAATTGCAAACAAAAACCACCAAAGGTGGAATTTCCTCCGGCCTTGAAGCTCCTTTGAGAGTTTGAAAAATTTGGTTGCAGTTGGAGGGCTCAAAATTAGATGGGTTAATTTGTCGGTTAAACTGAAAATTGTAAATAACAAAATGAGCTCTGCATTGTTGGATGCCTCATCCAGAGGCTCGCCTGGTTTATTGACAGTGCTGTTATTCTCTCTTTATCAGGAGTGGACAGCTGCGAAAACAACCAGTGTGCCAATGGCGCGGTCTGCGTCAGCAGCAGCCAGAACTGTATCGAGTACACTTGCCAGTGCCCGCCGTGCTATGCTGGACAATTCTGCGACATCCGTAAGTATTCTGCGCGGTTGGCCCCTTTGTCCATACGACACTGGGCCTCTTCCCGTACAAAGATGGCTCTACACTATATTCAAGCATAAAATGTCTATAAAAAAGTCTTGCTACTTCCTCCAGCCCCAAACAAAACAAAAATTGTAAAGATGCCCTTCAGCTGCCTTGTCTCAGACAAAATGAGTTTTAGACGCTATTTTCGGTCAGAGCAAACTAGGCTCTTTTTTTACTTTTTTCACTCAGTTGGGTGTCCTGGTGAACACGGAGCAAATGTTGAGGGTTTCAATTGAGTCACGTCGCACAAGATTTTAAACCAATGACTCCAATGACTTGTGGCTTGGATTGTTAGGTTGATCAAGTCACATTTGTATGGTCTCTCCGCACAGAACTGTAATTTTGTCGACATCGTACTTACTACTTCTTTTCTGCAAGCCACTCTCTTCCTCATCTTATCAACTTACAATTAATTTCAGGGGTGTATAGTTTAAAGTGTGGCTCCCACGGATGCTTTTTTTTTTCTCAGCAAAGTTGGTAAATGTACACAGAAACCTAAGCCCCGAAACTTTTCCGATTCCCCAAATGTTGTCGTTGGCTCTGTGTATCATCGAAGGAGAAATAATTCCACCGTTGCTTGTATGCCAACAGCCATATCTGCCTGTGCCAACCATGGGTGTCAGAACGGAGGAGTCTGCGCGCCGGTTGTCAGTCCGAACAACGTCTACGCTTGTTCTGAGTACACGTGCGCGTGCACGGGCTGCTTCACCGGCGAAAGATGCGAAGTCCGTAAGTATATAAACACAACGGACTAATTTTTGCCAAGTCCAGTGAGATGCTCCTGTGAACCATTGTGCAAAACAGCCTTTTTAACGTTTTTTGCTATTGCGTTTTCACCGATAAATCCAAGATTAAGTTTACGTCCTAGTCGTAGCAATCAAACCCCGAAGTGTGCTCTTGCATAGAGTCAGTGTTGCATGATTTATAAACACGTTAAAAAGTAAAAAAATCCTCTATATGAAGTCTAATAGAAAAGGAAGCTTGCTTGCTCAGTGGTCAGCGAGGGTGACAAACAGAGCTGTTGGTTTCACATTTTTGAGTTGTGCCTTTTTAAAAGAAAAAAAGAAAATTCATCAAATTGTTTCAAAGGCCTTAACATGTCGTCAGAAAAGAGTTGATATGCCCATTGACAGTTTCAGGTTTTGAAAATCATTCTTCAAGACAGCCTGGTCCTTCTTCACTGTGCGTAAATGTCTGATCGAGTTGTCCATCTCTTTGTCGGTTTTGCCCACAAAAATAGTCAGCCCTTTGTGTTTTCTGCAGAGATGTAGATTAAACCGTGCCGGCTCATTTTAATTCCAGAGCGTGATGCTTGTAATCCCAACCCTTGTCTGAACGGAGCCGAGTGCTCTGTCCTGCCCGACAACTGCTACTCTTACACCTGTCAGTGCAACGGCTGCTTCAGCGGCTTCAACTGCGAAATCCGTAAGTCACATTTCTTTCAGTTTTGATCTCTTTTCAAGTCCCATTCAAGCGTCAAGTTAGGGTTGATCTGAAAGAAGGGAAAGCTTCGCAAAACTGTTTGAAAATGGAAACGTCTGTTCTGAGACTATTGAACAGGGCACTGGTCAAAATTCTGTTCTATATGTATTGCTATGTTCAGTTCTCTGCAAAATTCTTCTTTGGTATATAAATTTACATAATTTATAAGTCGAAAAATTGAATTCTGTAAATTTTTTGGTTAAGGTCTATGTAAGTTTAATACAATTCCACCATCCACTTTTAAATCACCATTCTGTCTTTCTGAAGTGTAAAGGTCTTGATTTTGATTTGTACTTGCAGCCATCAGCTCACCATGTGACGACAACCCATGCCAGAATGGTGGCGTCTGCAGCGTCATTCAGGGGACGTGCGCGTCGTACGCCTGCTCGTGCCCCAACACCCACATTGGGGTCAACTGCGAAATAGCGGTCACCGTGAATCCCAACCCGTGCAACAGCTTCCCCTGTCTGAACGGAGCATCTTGCCTGACCATGGACGCCAACCACTACGTCTGCCTCTGCTCTCCGAACGACGTGGGCCAGAACTGTCAGAGCACCATTGGTGAGATGGGTTCAGATTTCATGTAAAACAAGTTCTTTGAATTGTTTCCTGAAAGGTTGCGAAGAAGGGCTAGTCTCGCTATGTATAACAGGCCTTTGGACAATTTAGGGGTTAAGAGTACTTAAACCTATTAATGTTACCCCTGTTCATCGGGCATAGATGATATTCTGGACTTAAATGTCATCCCTGGTATTCATGCTTGCTTGTGTGCATTCCTCCGCAATGCAGTCAGTGTACCAGCCATGGACCTGTGCGACACCAGCCCGTGCCAGAACGGTGCGACGTGCTTCAACAGCTACAACAGCAACACGGGCACCAATCTGATCCCGCAGTACACCTGCCAGTGCACCAATGGCTTCACTGGCCCCAATTGTGCCAGTCCTGTCGGTAAGAGCGATTTGAGGACTGGACTTGGGACTCACTCTTGTGGTAATAGACTAATCCCATTAAGCTCTGGTGGCACTGCATATGCACGCACATTCTTCAGCTTAACACACGCGTGTAATAGATAAATCAGGACACCCTGTTGGTCGAAGAGGCACGTAACGTGCGCTTACCGCCTGTCCACGAGCGTTGTGCCGCTGCGGTAATGGCTTCTGATTCTGGTTGTCAAACTCTGTCGTATGCAGAACATGGGCACATTTTAAATGTCTCGTTGACCAATAGCGTCACAGAGGCAGATTGCATTTGAATTCAAAAGAATTCAACTTTTTGTCTCCAAATCCTTTCTGCGATGTCAAAATTCTAACATTACTTTTCAGTTGACAACCCCTCCTTGAACGTCTGCTCCCTCGAGGACACGCCAGACTGCGAGCAAGGGGCAACCTGCTCCAATGCATTCCACAGCTTCGACAACAACGTGGACTACATCTGCAACTGCCCGGTTGGTTTCATCGGCCACAACTGCGAGACCATCAGTAAGTTTATCGGGACCCTGTCAACCGACGTTTCTTCAGGGAAATTATTGTCCCTGCATTTTTGTCCGTTGGCCTCCTCAGCAACTTCAATTCTGCGGAATAGGCCGAGCGATAGAATAAGAAGAAATAAAATACATAACAGTTCAACTTAACGGTTTAGAAAAAACGAGAACACCAAACAAAAAGTGAACATCAAAGTGTTCTGCCTCTTCGTTTCCATAGTTTCCAAATCATGTTGAACACAGATGCTCACATGGTTGATATCAAGGCACAGGCGAGTGTGTGCCTGGCTTTTATCGTGTAGAGAACGAGAAAAATGTAGATATTTTATTTTCTGAAAGTTTGAAGTTAATATTTTTCTCTTGTTCTGGCAGGCGCCAATCCTTGTAACAGCAACCCGTGCAAGAACGGTGCCCAGTGCACCGCCTTCAACACTTACTTTGTGTGTACGTGCCCTGCGGGTTACGCCGGCTCCACCTGTGAAATCCCAGTCGGTAAGTTATTTTGGAAGAAATGTTTCTCTTTCTAAGACAACACGGCCCAAGTGCTTGGTGTGTGCAGTCTGTCCTCTGTTCTGTCTGTTGGAACGGGGGTGGGGTGTTGGATTACACCTACATTAATAAAGGCATATAAATACTCTTCCTTACACCAGCAAACACCTGCAGCCCCATGCAAAAATGTATTCAGTGGCCTTGAAACAAGTTTCTGCTCTTCCAAATCCCATTGATTGGGTCATACTCTGGGGAAGGCTTCCTTCTGTACCGAATTTGATTTCCTGAAGAAAGAACTTCTAAAATGTGGCCCAGTCCAACAGTTTTTTTTTTTTTTTTGCATAATTTGGATGCACTTGGGTCCAGCAAGGCCTCTCTTCAATTCACAAAGGGCTTGATGTCATCTTCGGTCAGTCCCAAATTTGGGGGGAATTCAGAAGGTTGTTGAAAAACAACCCTGAAACCTTAAGGTCAAGAACTTGATAACTGATTTAGGAAAAGATTTCTTGGGTCTGCCTCAGAGCAGGCCAAGTCGCAAGCTGCAACTTCTCTTTCTTGCCATTCGCCAAGGCGTGTGTAAACTTCCGTAGAGTATTGGTACTTTGAAAATTCTTAGGGCTATGGATAACACCCACAGATTTTGGGGAATTTTTCTAAACCAGTATGTTTTTTCCCACCGACAGGTGATAACATAGATCCCGTCATTGACGGCTGCCCGGACTCGGTCAACAGGATCGTCGGCACCGGTAGCAGCAGCGTCGTCACCTGGACCGCGCCCACTGCCACCGACAACTCGGGCTCGGCGTTCTTGGTCTACAGCTCCCACGCCTCTGGCTCCAGCTTCCCCGTCGGCACGACGGCCGTCACCTACGTCTTTTCCGACCCCAGCTCGAATTACGCCATCTGTACCTTCTTTATCACCATCTCTAGTAAGTCTGTGGTCCTTCCCCTTCCGGACCTCCCACCAATTTACCATAATGTGTGATATAAGGGGCAAGATTCACACAACAGAATGCCTGTGTTTTGTCGCAGTGTGATTTGTCCATACCCTAGACAGGGTCATTCAAAAAATGTTTGACCAATTAATTTACCCACAAGAGCCTGAGGTTATTTTAACGACCTCTTAATAGCAAAAAGTGAAATCTGAGAAGTCTGATTATCCAACGCATACTGGTACCCCGGATATACGTAAGAAATGATCAAGTATCCATTAGTATGCCTTAATTGTTCTGGCTGTAAAATTACACGGGGCCCTTTCTCAGTCAGATACTTGTCCAAATGAACTCTTGTTTTAATTAATGGTATTATACTTCTGCTATTCACGTCTCGTTACAGCTTGTTAGGAATGCGCTCTAATTTTATTGCGTTGTTATTTTCAATTTTTCACTTTGAAGACTTTGACCTCGAGGTTTATACATTTAAGAAGCAAGTATAATGCTCTGCCTTTTCATCCGATTCAGCAACTGTCGTGGACAACACTCCACCGGTCATCAGCAATTGCCCCAGCAACCGAGCGGTCACAGCAGCGGTCGGTGCCACCAGTGCAGCGGTCAGCTGGGTTGAGCCGACGGCAACCGATAACTCCGGTGCTACGGTCAACCGGGTGTCCACTGCGTCGCCCGGTGACACCTTCAACCTGGGGTCCACCACGGTCACCTACACATTCACCGACATCTCTGGCAATGACGCCGTATGCTCATTTGTCGTCACAGTGAACCCAGGTAAAATTGAGATTGTGAATATCGACAGTCTGTGCTCAGCATCAAATGTTATCCTTTTTTTGATAACATACTTTGTAATTCTGGAAATGAGGCAATCCTTGGTTATTTTGCTTGAGAGGCTTTTCATCCAAGTTAAGTCAACAAATAAGCTTCATTTTCCACTCAACAATTTAAAGGAGTTTGCCCGACAACAGAGCAGTTTTACTACACCACATGTGTAAGATTTTATGTTTCTGAATTATGTTGGTACTCGCTGCAGTTTCTGATCTGTTGGAACTATTTTGTGTACTCGCTTTGAGCACAAGAATGAAATATCAAGAAGTGTGAAACTTAAACACTTTAAATTAGAGAGATCCCCAAAACTGCTGATGATTAGGAGTTCTTCAAAGATACAGATGTCATTGTTCTTATTCTGGTTGAAGCATTTGTATTTTTAGTTCTGACGCATTTACAGAGAAGTTGTAGTTGAACGTTGCTAATTCATTCCAAATTAGGGACTGTCACGGACAACACTCCACCGGTCATTAGCAACTGTCCCAACAACCAAGCGGTCACAGCAGCCGTTGGTGCAACCAGTGCAGTGGTCACTTGGGTTGAGCCCACGGCTACTGATAACTCCGGCATTGCCGTCACACGCTTGTCCAATGCATCGCCCGGTGACTCCTTCAACCTAGGATCCACCACCGTCACCTACACATTCACCGACAACTCGGGGAACGAAGCTGTCTGCTCATTTGTTGTGACTGTTAACAGTAAGTTGGTACTTCTTGCATCACGCCGTCCTTTTGATACTAAGTTTTCTTTCTAAGAACAGGAAAATGAAGCTTTGGGATTGCTTCAGACGAACAGTTTTATAAATATTCAGTACTGGGGTATAAATATTCTTATACAGAATTGCTGTGAAAAAATCTGGAGGCTTATGTGCCAAACCTGAGTTGTCTTTTGTTTTGCCTGACCAGGTGGGACTGTTACAGACACTACACCACCGGTCATCTCTAACTGCCCAATGGGCCCCTCAGCGACACTGTCACAGGGTGCCACTTCAGTTGCGGTCACCTGGACTGTCCCAACTGCCACGGACAATTCTGGCGGCACCGTAACCAGAACCTCTACCCACAATTCTGGAGACTTGTTCTCCGCTGGCAACACTCAGGTCACATACACATTCACCGACCCCTCTGGCAATGAAGCACGGTGTCAGTTTGTCGTCATGGTTTCCAGTGAGTCACTCTGTCATTTTAACAGGCTTGAAATGAAGAAATAAAATCAAATCTGATTTAAAATCCTGTCCACAGTTAAATCAAATGACTTGAAAGGATAAATAATTTTAAAAGTAAAAGATTTGTTTAAACTCTCCAATTGCGGAAAGATTAATGCCATAAAATTATGTGCAATAATTTAGGATACCTTTGGTTGTCAGAGATTTCCCTTGTGCTAGAAAAAACTTGTGAAAACTTACAGTAAAGTTTATCTTTGTTGCATAGCGTTACCCTGTTTCTCTTCCCTCTCCAGGCTTCAGCGGTGGTGACACTCAAGCCCCAGTAATCTCAGGTTGCCCCGTCTCCCAGACCGTGGCGCCGGACGCAGGATCGAACGTGGCCACCGTCTCCTGGGTGGAGCCCACGGCGGTGGACAACAGTGGCCAGGAGCCGGGCGTGGCCAAGTCCCACCAGCCTCCCGCCACCTTCACGTCCAACACGGTCACGCGGGTCACCTACATCTTCTACGACAACTTTGGCAACTTCGACACGTGCGACTTCACCATAACCGTCACAGGTGAATTGAATCAACCCCCACCGTTGCCAGTGGTCCTCCATCGGGGTATTTTTTTTTTGTGAAAGGATTTTGGTGATCAGGAAAGAAGAAAGTACTCATGCTAACGACAAGGAGGCATCAAAGATTTTCATTCTGATTTGATGTTGCAAGGGATGAAAATGGTTTTCTGTTTCAACTTGCATTAATAATGGGGAAGTTGCAAGGTTTCCTTTCATGTTAATCAGAGGTCAACAAAACAAAACCAGCGTAGATTTGTGGTGGTTGTTATGGCCATTGTATTGGTGATGTTTGTTTCCCATGGTGTTTTACTGACAGCAAGCTCACCTGGTACCGACAACATCCCACCCATCATCAGCGACTGCCCCAATGGCATCACGGTCACGGGAACCAACAATGCGGTGGTGTCTTGGGTGGAGCCAACGGCGACAGACAACGACGGGCAACCCGTCAGCGTGGTCAAAAGCCACGAGCCCAACAGCATCTTCAATGTCGGTTCCACGACTGTAACCTACACGTTCTCCGATACGTCCGGCAACGTGGCCATCTGCAGCTTTGTCGTAACAGTCACCCCAGGTAAAAATTTGAACTCTAGGTCAATACCAGTTTAATCAGTGTTACTCGGTAGCATAGCTCGGGTGAAGTTTCTTGAAGGGAACAGAGGGAGGGCGCTCATATTTTCAAGGGGGCACTAAAACCATGAATTCCGGTGTGCACATGTAGACCACTTTCATTTTGCCTGCAGCTTGTAGGGGCAGAAATATCCCCTTTTGGTTGGTTTTGGATTTCACCTCAAATTTGTTGAAAATGGACATTTGTCCCATTAATTTAAATTGGGTTATATTTTCATTTAATATTCAGTACTATATGCGTTATTTTCTGGTGTTCTGATACACGTAACTGCGTCAAATTTTAACACTGCATCAGTCTTGTAATTTTGTACCGATGGCTAACTATAATTTTAGCAACCACTCAGAGGAAAAAACATGACTGAAATGGGGGACACACAGGGATAGGGGCACAAACTTCCAGTGGGGACATCATCATTCCCCTCCCCCCTCCCCCCGGCATAGTTACGCCGGTGGTATCACTTCTGGACGTTAACTTCGACAGGGGAGCTCATCAACGTGAAATCAAAATGCCAGGAGAACCCAAGGTGGAGAATATTCTGTCGAATATTGATGCCGTTTGTTTGTTTGCTTGCTTAATTAAATTCAGCCACGGACAACACTCCACCGGTCATTAGCAACTGTCCCAGCAACCAAGCCGTCACAGCAGCCGTTGGTGCAAACAGCGCAGTGGTCACGTGGGTCGAGCCCACGGCTACCGATAACTCCGGCATTGCCGTCACGCGCTCGTCCGATGCCTCGCCCGGCGACTCCTTCGACCTGGGATCCACCACGGTCACCTACACATTCACCGACAACTCGGGAAATGAGAACATCTGCTCGTTTATAGTGACGGTGAACCCAGGTAAAATGGTGGCGTTTGTCTCGTATCATCTGTACATTTCAGGATACTCTACGCAGTGGCGTAACTTCACTCATGTCGCATTTTGTGTGAGTTGTCCAACAGATCACAGCACATTTTAAACGCAAGTTAAACACTGCGTTAGTCTGCGTCTTGCGCAGCATGGCGTAAGTTCTGCAGTCTTTTTAGGTGGTGCAAGTTGCAGGAGGCCAGTAGGAGGTGAACATTTAAACAAATCGTGCATTTTTATGGGTCATCGTTGCTAGCCTTATCTCTTAATGAATATTGCAAATTGTAATGATTATATACATTTAGTTGTATTTATTACAATTGTATGTTGGATGTGACCACTTCACAGTTGAACCTGCCGGTTGCAAGAAAGTGGAAATAAACCAAAAAGAGTTGTAACACTAAAGGTGCACAGTTACGAGAAATGTACAACTTAGTTTTTTGGAAGTAATGCAAAGCTTGTTTGTTGTGAGAGAACTCTGAGATTCTCGAGCCAGTTTCAACAAAGCAAAGAAATTTTCAAAATGGCATGAAGAGGAGCTGTAGCATTTAAGAGGCATCGTTAACCCTAACCCTCCTCAATCCTTCACCTGTTGGAGGACTGAGGAGTGTTAGGGTTAATGTTGCAATATGTCCTCGTCCAAGACATTTAATGTAATTGAAACGCCGCACATCCAGGCAACTTTCACGGAATCACCATAAATTGTGGCACAAGGCTGTGCACAGGGTGCCGGGTTCTCCCAATTTTTTCTGGAAATTGACTGCCGATTGCTTTCAGTAAGTGAATTTTCAAGCAAGACTTTGCAGTCAAACAGTTTCAAGTCAATAGAGCACTATTTCAAGCATGCTGATGATTACAATTAAAAGCTAATTTTTGGCTGCGTTTGCCAGCTTACATTCTCATTTCAAAACAGTTATTTTTCCGTCTTTATCTATTCGGAAGCTCTCAAATTCACTATCTATTCTAGGGTGGTAAGGTTAAAGTCAAGATTTATACATTCCAGTTTGTATATTGGCATATCTTTGGCTTTGGTATGTACACAGGCTCGGTAGTGGACAATACACCGCCGCTCATCTCCAACTGCCCGACGGGTGCCTCAGCAACACTGCCCCAGGGTGCCACTTCGGTCGCGGTCACCTGGACCGTCCCGACTGCCACCGATAACTCTGGTGGCACTGTGTCCAGAACATCTACGCACGATTCTGGAGATTCCTTCGGCCTCGGAAACACCCAGGTCACGTACACGTTCACCGATCCCTCCGGCAATGAAGCGCGGTGCCAGTTTGTCGTCATGGTTTCCAGTGAGTAGAAAAAATTGACATTTTTGATACGAGATGGCTCACTTTGTCATATCAGTTTCTGAGTACTTAGAGAGTTGTGCACATGAGCGGACAATGTACAAAAAGTTTGCATACGTTGGGCTGATACTCATTAATAGAACACATGGTTGATAATTACCGTTTTTTTAACCATCATCAACCACTGGCAAAAAGTACCTTTTTTGGGCAAGACCTGTAACTTCCGAGAAAGACAAGTTGTAGCAACTATCTTGTATGAATTTTTGGGAGTCATTTGAACAGTACTCGATCATTTTTACCGCAAAAATGCATATTTTTCAACACTTGGCGAGTTCCCTTGGAGTGACATTTAGCTACCTCAGTAGGCTGTGCGCTTCGGTTGAGTCCAGTGCACGATCTGCCTGTACTTTTCTCAGACTTTGGGTCTGTGTGAAACAGATTAGGATTAACTCATTCAAACATCCACCAGAGGTGAGTCATGGCGTGCTTGACGTTTTAGCTGTCGGCCATGCCTGGGTATAGTAAGATCGAGTCTACTTGCCCTCTTGCTCAAAGAGTTTTAAAACTGAAATTCAGAAGCACTCGGACTCTGTAATCGAGCACTAATCGGTGGCTGTGCATTCATATTTGTCCAAATAATCTCGTAATCATGCGGTTGTGCTTGATTTTTCGTTACTTTAGGTCCCACTGCCAGTGACACCACAGCACCGGTCATCTCCGGCTGCCCGGCTTCCCAAACGACGGCTCCAGACGCCGGCTCCAATACGGCCACGGTCTCCTGGATTGAGCCGACGGCGACCGACAACAGCGGCGTGGAGCCTGGCGTCAGCCGGTCCCACACGCCCCCGGCCACCTTTTCGGCCAACACGGTCACCAGGGTGGTGTACACGTTCTTCGATAACTCTGGAAACTTTGACACCTGCGAATTCACCGTCACTGTCACAGGTAAAAAAAAAAAAAATTGGGACCGTTGTTAAGTCAACATTCTGAAAGTAAATTCACATTGCTGGATCAATATAGTTCTTGTCAGTTTCCCCCAAGTGCTTTGTTGGTATTGTTTATAAGAAAAACAGTTTTAAACAAATTCATTATTCTGGTAAAAGGCAGCTTTTCATTTTTTTTGGAAGACTGTAACAATTTGTTTTCAAATAGCCAATTCATAACATTAAGTCAATGAGTTTACAGATTTGCCGAAATTGGTGCCATGGTTGGCTTAATATAATTCACACTAACAGGATTTGAATGAGTCCATCCATTTTTATTCCCAGCTGGTAACTCTGATGGGGCATACTATTTCTGCCTTGGTGTACACATTTTTCGAAATAATCCCTTTTGGTGTGATGTCACCAAATGTGGTGGAATTACACAAATCAGATGAAGCTAGCTTTAAAAAAAATCAATGTTAGTTCACCCCCAAATCACCGTCCTGTGACAATCTGCTCCGATGTCAACTGTGATGTCATTTTTCACAGAGGGCACGTCTACCGGGGACAACACCCCACCTGTCATCAGCAACTGTCCAAATGGTGTCACGGCAACGGGAACCAACAATGCTGTGGTGTCATGGGTAGAGCCGACGGCAACAGATGACGATGGACAACCTGTCAGCGTCACCAGAAGCCACGTGCCCAACAGCGTCTTCAATGCCGGTTCCACGACCATCACCTACAGGTTCACTGATACATCTGGCAACGAAGCCGTCTGCTCCTTTGTCGTGACGGTGGCAGGTACAAATGACATCCAATATGGTGGTCTGCTCTTCGCCTTTCTTGCTGTTTGTTGCTTATATGCTAGTTGTTGTAACTTTGGCGTTCTCAAGAAGAACCGTACTGTTTTGCACTCGTATTGGGGTTTTTCTAAAAGCTCTCTTTTTATGTAATGGCTTGAGGGTTTAGTTTGAGAAATTTATGTTCTGCAAATTGACTCTCCAGCTCGGGGCTTTCCTGTTTTCTGCTGCAGAAGTGCCAAATTGTGTAATATGAAGCCATTTTTTTTTTTCATTTTTATTCCAACAGTTGGAGACGAAAGACTAAAACGCTGAAAACTGGTCAAAGTGCTGATGCAAAACTAAACTAAACAAGCAGGCCAAGATGTGGGGGAAAAGAAACCTAGCGCTGTATTGAAATAGTGCAAAAAACTGACAAATAACCTCCGATGTCTCCTAAACAACGTTTCCAGTGTTGTGATTATCCTAATTTGTGGGACATCAGGATTGTTCACCCTAAAATTGTGCATTGTTAGAGGTTTAACCAGTCTTGATTGGCTACAAAAACCAACCTTTGGACAAAAGCCAAGTGCACAATTTTTTTGGTAGCCATTTCGCCAAATGGCCATTTGTGAAAAAACTCATGCCTCGATAGCATCGAAAAACCACAAAAACCCTGGACGTGTCTCAGATTAATTTATTTCCAGATCTCACTCCAATGTTTTTTTGAACAAATGTTGCTTACTCTGTGACCTAATTTTTGTCCCGTCATCCTCCGTAGCTCCGGCAGACAACACTCCACCCGTAATAACCAACTGCCCCGGCAACCAGGCGGCCACAGCAGCCGTTGGTGCCACCAGCGCAGCGGTCACTTGGGTCGAGCCCACGGCAACCGACAACTCCGGCACAGCGGTCACTCGTTTGTCCAATGCGTCACCCGGTGACTCCTTCAATGTGGGATCCACCACAGTCACCTACACGTTCACAGACAACTCCGGAAATGAGGCCGTCTGCTCTTTCGTTGTAGTTGTCAGTGCTGGTGAGTAATGTCACTGAAAAATTCCCTGATTTACTGAGTTTTATTGCTATAAATTCTCTTCATTTCCGTTGCTGTCGGTGTGAATTTGTGCATTGTACGTGTGATTTGAAACCTGTACATTTGAAATGTTTGCATAATGAATTGTCAACAGGTTAAGTTCGCTTTTCAGTGAGTGTTGGTTCTGAGCAGAACCGATAACTCGACGTTTTGGCGAGACTGCCCGAAATGTTGAGTTATCAGTTCCACTCAAAACCAACACTCACTAAAGGAGATAGTTTATACATCATGTAACCACAAACCCGACTTACTGAATTTGATCCTATTCCATTACTTTGCAAGAAAATCTTAATCCTGTCGAATTTTGCCAATATTGCTAGCAGAATTTGCCATGAGGTCTCAAGTGCCATTGCATGTTTGTGGAACAGAAACAGAGCAGCAAAACATTATGAATATCTGTCCGCAAGCAAGTTCACCAAATTCAAAACAATTTAGCCGTATAAAGCAACCAAATGCCCAAAATTTAATGCTCAGTAAAAAAGTAGAAACAATGGTTTAAATGCCATGAACTTTATATGCATTGGAAACAGTCGGAATAGAAACTTGACCGTTTATTACAACAGTTTGTCAGGTTTAAAGCTCGGGGCATTTTTGTTCCAATCCACAGCCATGACCAATACAAACCCTTGCAACAGTAATCCGTGCCCCGCCGACCAGAACTGTTACTATCGAGAAAACGAGTACCTCTGTCTGGGTAAGTGCTCACTGTTACAGTCCAGAGTCCAATTGAGGTTTGAAAAAGGAGAAACAAACATGTCATGTATTCGGTTTTTGTTCTTTCATTCAATTTTATCTCACTCGTGTTTTTCCTCATCTAACGCATCTAAAAGGTTCAATCATTACTATCTGGGCACTCTGCAAAGTTCAGTGTTGAGTTTTTGTTTTGTTTTGTTTTGTTTTGTAGCTGATGGAAGACGAAGACGTGATGTCGATCAAATTAAAACAGGTAAGTGTACTCCGTTAAGTTTTACTACAGTGTAACCGATTAGTGTACTGCTACCATGACAACTGAAAGGCAGATCCAGGTTTGGAGAAGTTTAAGCCACGAATAAGTGCCAACAACAATCCGCCACCCCCACGGTCATTCAATGCTATTTCAAGTTAGGAGACATCTAGTCATAGCCTATACGTTGAACTGTCATTGACTGATAGCTGTCCACCCTCCTTCCACCCAACACAGATGGCTGCATGTGTAAGAATGGTGGTGTCTGCATGGGAGACAAGGACAACGGTCACATGTGTGCCTGCCCCACGGGCTATGAAGGAATACTTTGTGAACAAGGTACCTGCTTTCATCAGTTACGCCTCTGATCCTAGCATAAATGACCATTCTGTCTAGTGCTGGTAATCGCAGAGGTTTGCTTCTTCTGGGAGTGGTCACCAATCACCCTGTCATGTTTATTTGAGCTGGTCGCATCTGGTTCTTGTGCTATGTTTGCTCAGTCCTACAAATTTGTTTGGCCGTTTTTCTTTAACCAGCTGCAACAAATCAGTCAGAAAATTGACCAGTTGGAAGATGCTTAATCTCAAGCTAAAACATGTCCACTGCTGAAGTACGACTTAATACAGTTTAATCTTTTAATATAAGTAACAGGGTAAGAAAGCAAATCTTAACATAACCTGCTACAAAATGTTTTCCCGTTTGTGCAATTTTTTATCACCTTTATTAAAACACAGTGAGTGACATGTTTAACCAATAAGTGGACTTGAAAATTCCATGGCTTTAAATGTTTATGAAATGAAAGATCGCGATGTTTACCCCTGTCAGTAAGATCCATTTTTCAAATATTTGGCACTTTAGCTTTGGTGGATGTCTGCCAGCCAAACCCCTGCGCCAACAACGGTACGTGCATCGAATACACGACGACAACCTACGTGTGCATCTGCAGCCCTGGCTGGGCGGGCCGGCGTTGCGAGCAAGGTGAGCGATAACATGCACCTCCGGAAAAGTCTGGACCAGCTTGGGTCTGCGTCTGGACCCTTCCGGGGTCGTTGCATGCCTGGCTCAGTGGATGCCGTGTTCTGTGGACCTTGCTCCTGTGGACCTTGAAGACTAGACTTCAAATATTCCAATAACAAAAAAAATATAAATCCCTTTTGGGGCATAAAGACTGACTCCCTTTGCATGTGGTCCTTCAGCCAAAATGTGCCCTCAAAGTGGCATTCTGACACCATATTACTTGGTAAAGTTCGTAGCATGTCTGCCTCAGAGAAACCTCAAATTGTGAGTAGTAAGGCATGCGTTTGTAATGGCAGCAGAACGATTTTCAAAGCGAGGAGGGAGAAATTATGAGATCACATGTGGCATGAGCCATCAGTAGGCCAATCCATTAAGACCAGCCCCATTAGCCCCTAGTCAAGAAAGTGGGGAGTGGGGCAGGGATTGGCCACGCACTCCCCACCACAAGTGAGTGTCGGTAAAGAGTTAGAATCACTCCGTTTGCTCCGTCCTGTTGTTTTTCCCCCCTCCGTAAAGATTGGGTTTGTTTCGATTCTGTTGGGAGTGTATGGTGGCCGTGGGTTGCGGCACTTGCTGAGACCGGACATCCTGAATTTAGCCAAAGACTGTGAACGAACTTTTGATACTCCTATGGGCACGTTTCTCTTCGCAATGTCCACTCTCCTTAAGTCCAGCAATATTCCACGATCCTCCAATTCCAATCACAGGATTTGATGAAGGTCCTTTTCAAGAGGGGTGCTTTTACAGAAATATGTAAGATTGACAGTTAAGGACATTCTTCAGCCTTGTTCAAAATCTCTCGTGAATTGACTCGACAATACCCAAAGATTGCCTCCCACTGAGAGAGTTGTTAAGAAACCCTGTACACAAGCATTTTCCTGTAGGCGTATAGTGCTGAAAATGAAAAGCAAGAATGTTCCCCAACAATGAGAATTGCAGATCAAAATTCACCTCGTCTGTTGCTCACAGTTTATACTGAAAGGAATTGTAACTTTTGTGGCCATTCTACTTGTCGTAACAAATTTCCAGTCTGCATTTCACCTTGTGCTGATCATGAAATGCCACTTCATGGAAATGTGGACATTTATGAAAGTTACAAACTTTCAAACAAGCCCACGTAAATGTTTGATGTAGTGTGTTCAAGAATTCTCCCCACAATTGCAACAGTTATGCTTGGCTTATCCAGAGATCTGAGCAGAATTAAGAACCAACTCAAGAAAATAATTCGCAAGTTGCCCATGCCACTTTTGAGTAAAAGGCATTTAAAAGAATTTTGTCACCCACATATGAAATGTCAATTTTCATCTGGATGTCGGACTAAGGTTCGGCACCAAAACGAAGAAGTCACTTTGCTTCTTCTGATGAAAACTCTAAGATTACGGGAGTGCCTTAAGGATTGTTTCGTGAGACACCGTCGCCTGACGAGGCCGAGTAATTTTGTGTGTGTCCCTCTCCTTTCCAGCCCAACGGAAACCAGATCCTGACCACAGCATGGCCGCCCGTTCGGAGTGGAGTTCCACCGTGCAGCTGATGGTAGGCTGCTCCCTGGCCGTTTTGGGCACTGTCGTCATTGTCTTGGCGGCCACGGTCTGCCGCCTGGCTCCCCGCCGCTTCAACGGCGCCCAGAAGTTCCGCATAGATGAGGCCACGCTCGTCCAGTGACAGCTTGAAATGGCTATTATGAAACTAGAAAAAGTGTTCCTCTTGTCCGCATTACAAAATTTTTAAAATCAAAGAGTACTTGATCACGATTTTATTTTGAACCTTTTAATCTTCAATTATACATGTATTCTTAATGCAGTTTTAATTAACACTAGTGAAATTAGCAGTTGTAGCCCGAAAATATTCTATTGCAGCTTTATGTGTATATGTTAGTACAGTTTTTATATTTTGATATTTGTAACCCAAGTTTGGCCATAAATGTGTAGGTTGTGGTTTATTTTTTGTTCAAGTCACAGCTGCATCTGACGTGGGAAGCACTTACCAGTGAAAAGTGCTTAAAGCAGGTTAACAAGTTGACGTGATGTGAAGAATCCTGTTTGTGTGCACTTCTGTTTTGGTGACACAAGCTGGATTGGTAATTTAAAGACGTACATAATGATTAATGTTTTCCTGCTTGAAATATTTTTATCCCCAAACACGGTATTGTATTTTTAACAGTTGTAGGTTGAGTTTTGCTTTTTTTCCATTTTTTAAATTTTGCAAACCCCATTGGGAGGTACATGTTTGAAGAACCTGTTTCTAAATAATGCATTTTGGTGTAAGTGTTTAGCAGATTGAAAACACAGTGTTAAAAGACTAGAGAACATTTAATGTTGGAGGAAAAAAACGTATCACGTAGCTTTGGTCATGTTTGGCATGGTTTGAGTTGATTTCTTTGACGAGAATTATTCCGCAGTATATGTATGTCAGTGGTTTGAAAGATCTTTTTATCAACATTTTAGCACGCGAGATTAGGTCATTTCCTTCAAACAATGTGCTATACGTCAGCTTCTGCATCAATTTTTTTCTAATGTATAAGTTCGTAACTTGTAGCTTCTGTACAAAATGTTTGTGTAGGCGTAGAAGAGATGAAAGAAGCCATTTTAAAACGGAATTTTAAAACTCTCAAAACCTGGCAAGAGAATCAAAGAATGTAAAATTCTGTAATTTTGCTTTTGGTTCGTGAAACAGCCCTGCATCTCTTTTGTGTGATTATTTGGAGCTCTCTGCCTTCCTGTGACAAAGCAAGCCCTTTTTTGTTACTTATTTTTTCCAACTCCCTAATATTTTTATTGGGGAGGTGTTTTCTTTTGTTGGTCTTTTTTCTCTTTTTGTTGTTTGTTCGGCGTGGATGTGTGTGTGTTTACAAGACCCTATATTGATTTCCTCATTTGCTGCCCTCTGTTGACCCTTTCTACACATAGGATAGGGGTACTATTATAATATTGGTTTCAAAAATCGGGACCCCGGATTTTTTTTGCTTACAAGGTTGTTTTTCAAATCCGTTTTCCCCCTCGGTTGTTTGGATGGACCCGTTTTATTGAATTATGGCAAAGTTAACCCGAACCATACTGAACCCAACAAGGTTAATGCAGGATTTCAATGGTCCCTAGGGGGTTAGGGTTAATAGATGGCGTCTTTCGCGATGACTTTGAGTAACGGCATAAGTAGAATCGGAATGCTCTGTGTTTCTTGTGCAAGCAGATTCTCGCACCGCTGATCGGCATTTTTAGGGATTTAATCTGTTTAAGTCGCATGGTGTTCCACTGACTGGTGGGTGACGCCCAACTAGGGGCCTAAAATCAGGCTTAACCAATTTATAACGACATCTATTGGGACTTTTCAGAGCGCGCGTCGCTGAAAAGGGAATGAACTGATGACTCGAATATACATGTAGGTCCTAAAGGGCGTCACCGAGAAGGTTTTTGACCACTGAGCTTTGTCTGAACCGCGACTATTCAGACCCACACGTCATTATTACACCCCAATTCAACTTTAGTGCGATGGGCGCTTCCATATTTTACCTGTGATGACACGCATAAGTGACCTCATCTTGGAGGTGGGGGAAAGCTCGTGAAACCAACAATTATTGATCTTTCCAAAGCCGGCCTCTCCTTGATGGAACCCACCGTTGTAAAAAAAAAAAAAAGAAAGAAAAAAAGGCGCAAATCACGCTTATGTAACCTATGAGGTTCGACAATAGGCCCTTGCGGTGTAATAGGCCCACAGAGAAAGGTGGCATTTGAACAGAGCTTAAACGGACAATGGCTGGAGGTCGTTCAAAATCCTCTCGCCAGGTCTCTTCTTTGCGTCCCGTCCCCGGCAGAATGCCTCAGGATTCCAATTGCGTGTCCGGTCTCAGACAATGTAAGCCACAGCCTCGAATTCAGTGCTTGGCGCTCACACTTATACCCTGGTGTTATATGAGCCGCCCTGAACGGTCAACAATTGTAAATGAACAGTCTGAAATCCCTCTCGCAAAATAACTTGCGGTTGGGTCGCTCTGCTGTTTTTTGCAAAGTTGCCTACTTTCTTAGACCCAGCAAGAAATGAGACCGAGGGGTACCCCCCCCCAACATGTCCAATCCCTATACACATTCCAGACTATTGTTACTTAACACATCCCCCAAGATGTCTGAAAGTGAAAGGAATTCCCCAGATTCCTGCGAGACAATGACCAACACAAAGCAGGGGGAGGGGTTCTCTCCGTCTCGTACCTTGCTGCATATGTACTTTCTGAAAGACTGAACTCGCTGAGTGGATGGGGACGCGGTGGCGACCACATTCTTCATAAGGAGCAATTAACGGAAATTGTTCGGACATCCTAAAAAAAGTCTGACCCCTTTCTGTGTAGGGAGGTCCCTGGCTTAGTGCCAAGTGTTGAAGTAATTGGATATTTTTAAACTCAGGCCACTGCCTTGGTCAGAAAACTGAAGCGAGCACGTGTGCGCGCACGCGCACTGTACTTGCCAGGAAGGTTGACTGACATCATTCCTTCACCAAACTTTGTCTGACGGGAGGGGGGGGGTCACAGCTAGGAAGTTTTTGTCAGCAGGGAAATGGGAAAAAAAATGTGTGAAAGCAACGAGATAATAGCATCTTGTCACTGAATTTCAATTTGTGACCGGCTGAGACAACGTCAGTATTTAATTACATATCTTTCACTTCGGGAGCTGACAACTTATTATTTTTTCAGAGACATTACTCATTTTGCCTCAGCGGGTCACATTTTCTTTTGAGTGCTTCCCTCTCAATGATGCGAACGCGATGTCTAGAGGCCGCTTGCGTGGTGGCCTTCTTGCAGAGCATTTGGGAAAACCTCCTTCGTGCATACCCTGTGGAACAAAAGTTTTGGCCATCAAGATGGCGGCCATTGCAAACCCACTCAAAGAGGCTCCTACATTAAACAATCAAAGGGTGAATCGTTTAACGAAGTTTGAGAATCTTTACGGCATATTTTGCCATTTCGTTTCTAAAATACATTATGCTAGGCTAACGTGCCGTTCCAATTCGAAACATAGTCTTGAGAATTTTTACACTGTGCACCATTATAACAATTTAATTGGTTGCCTTGAGAATAAAGTAGGTCATAAACAAGGCAGAGTCAATAAAAATACATGTACATTTTTTCCCAGTTTGCGATAAGCAATTTAAGGGCGTCACAAAAGGCGCCACCAAGTGGCACCGTTACCCCATCATACCCGTACACGCGCTCTGGCTGCCAGTGTCACAGTTTTATATGGCTGCGGCTAGAAATTATCACCGGTGCCCATGAAAGTCGCATAGCTAGCGGCTGAACGCACTTCCCATAAAAACGCATGCACTCCTTGCCGTAGCCGGACGGATCACCGCGGGTCGCTCATAAACGACAAACCACCCTCCAAACTATACGGGAAGGATGCGTAGTGTGTTATCCCATTACGTGTAAATTTGTACATACAACTATTTGAGTTGCATTTGCGTAGCCTAGGTGTCAATGTGTTTTCTGGCCTTGTCACGGTGTGTTTAATGGTAGCCCCTACCCCCTCCAAAAGGCCCCCGTCAACGCAAGATGGATGACACAGTGAGTGGTGAACAAAAGCTACGAAATTACATTCAACCTGTGTGGCAAGTTGCTTTGTCGGAAAGTACTTACTTTCATAGCGCTTGCCTGGCCAGACGCAAATCCTTTTCTCCTTGCCGTATAAACAATGAGCTATTGGTGCCGCAGATCCCCTCTTCCTCAAGGTCATTTCTTATCTCGCATTCAGCAATATGACATCCGATTGTACGCACTGTTCGACACTTGAAACCTTTTCCCTCTTGATGCAGCGATTATCACCGTAACCCTCAACTTTGACTGGGAAAAATTCATCTTTAGTGCTACAGTTATTCACTGACTTAATTGAACATGTTAGGGAAGGGCTGTGAGTACCTGTGCGTTCCAGGGGCAAGGGTGCCCCGCCCCCGGGGAATTGGAAACGAAAAGTAACAACCCCCCCCCATGAAAGGGGACGAAAAGAACAATTTGCTTGAAAAACTTCAAAATTGAACCCTACCTCCAGTAGTCATCTTTCAATCATTTTTTAAACTGATGAGAGTGCTTTGTCCGCCCCCCTCCGGACCCCTCCCCGAAAAAGTAGTTTGCCTTTCCCCTTGTAAAAATGTTGGCGACGCCCCCGTGTTCATTTGAATGTAGCATATTTCTCTTTAAAAACTAATTGCAGTGCACGAGAATAACGTCGGTAGCCCAGAGTTGAAAATCGGTGACAATTTGCCCTTTTTTTGAGATTATGCGAAGAAGTTCCCGAGGAACTTTATAGTACATCGTACCCAGCTGCGCGTTCTGACAAGGCCGCGTATGTAACTCCAACTTGAATAGTTCTCGGGCAAAATTCCAAAAGGGTCTAATGGCATCCTCTCCATCTGCTGTGTTTGAACTGTCCCTTAATCTCTTCAAAACTCAGCTTTAAAGAAAATAACAAGACACCGGATCAAAGCAGAAATTTACTTGCCCCCCCCCCATATCCTTAGTCGATTCAGATTATTGCCTCAGCAATACCGTACGGAGGACATCAGTGGATACTTCATGCACGGCTGCCTTCATCGCAGGGAGTCGTCTTTACGTACAAATGTTCACTTGTCTCTGCAATCTTATAAAGGAGAGAAGTGACTGTCCTATCACCACTCCCCGTTTCCGTGCAGAGAAGATGCTTTTTGAGAATGCTGATGCTTGGCCTCATTTTGTTTTGTGATCATTGATTTTCCATAAAAAAATAAATAAAAAATTAACTTTAATTTTCCAGTTGTTATGTCATATAATAATGTCATAATGTTATATAATTATTACACTTCTTATATCGTATTGAATAACAAGGACTGACCCAGTGTCAGCCTCGGGCGTTGTTGTACAAGTGACAAGAGAAAGTTTCTCATCCGGAAAATTTATCTCAACTGCCAAGGTTGTCGAAAAAGCCTGTCTGGGTCTTTTATAGCAGGTCATACGGTCGGCATATCAAAAGAAAACAGTTACGCCATCGTCAGGGGACTCATACTTCAGCCCTACAAATACTACTTGAAAAGAAGTCACGGAATAATGGCAGTTGGTCACAAAACACAACTAGAATAGTGACGAAGATGGGACGCCACTGTTACATAACTTGGCAGAATTTGCGCATTGTTCGACAAAAATAACCTTAGGTGGAAAGGCTTACGGTAGCACCATGCTGAGGAATATATCCCTCACGAGTATGTGTGGTTCTGAAAAGAACTGGGAGTATACTCAATGTTTCGGACTGCGTGGTCATTCCGTCGTCCTGTCCTTTCCCCACCTATTGCTGTCTTTCACCAAATAACCTTAGCCGTACCACTTTCAAGGCGGACACTGCCTGTCGCCCCACACGCCACAACTCCCCTTGCGACTTTACAAATGACCATCGACTTTCTGTCGAAAGAGAAGGATGTACATGTACACGTATGTGTAGTACTATTTTTCCCCCCACCTTTTTGTTTGTTTGATGCATAACTCTGTAAGGATGTTTCACCTTGTCTGACAGGATGAACCAAGGCCCCCCCAAAGGACCGTCAAACTACTGACGGACGATAAGATGGACGATGATAATAGACTCTTGTCGGTGCGATGTTGGACAAAAAGCCATCATGTAAAAGAGGGAACCTTTCAGGACAACATTTGTCACGCATCCACGTGGGTACTTCACGTTTGTTGCCCTTTCGTCTATTCAAACTTAACATCAGGTACTAAATCTCTTGCAGACGATCCCTGCAGGACACTGGCGTAACTCAGGAGGGCATGAAGGACGGGGTATAGCCCCTCGAGCTCGAGGCCTGTGCGCCCCCCTCACTAATTAGAGAAGGAAACAATCTGTTCTCCACCTTGGTCATTGTTTTCCCGTGACCGAACCCATTGAGTGCACCTTCCAGAAAATGAGGACCCGAAGTTCCCCCCCCCCATGGAAAATATAGTCAGGTGCGCTACTGCTGAAGAGTAACGCGAACAGTAGGGTCATTGAAACGATAGGCCATCCGAAAACCACACTTTCGAGAAAGAATGAACGCTGCGATCATTTTACCAGACTAGAGTAAGTCTTAAGTGTTCTGTTCCACGGTTTGAAGGTCTACCGAAAGCGAAAAGAAACCCAAGGCCGTCGCCTGTCGGTTTAAATTTAGTTTCTTTCTGAAAAACAAAGATATAATATACTACTCGCTCTGATATAGCCATAAATCCCTGTTCCTCGAGTATCATCAGCTATCTTGGGAGTAAAGTTCGGCCACGAGTCCCCCCACAACAAATCCAGTTTATTAAATCAGCTCTTCAAATGTCATTCAAAAATTGATCGCAGTGACTACAAGCTTTCTTGAAGTGCCGTCCTCGACATTAAACGGTGGTCTAGGATGTTTGACTTGTGCCTACCAGCGAAACTGGAGATGAACCACCTCAGGCCTCAGGACGCGTTGTGCCTCTCTCGATGATATTTCGTGACGAGACATCGTTTTCATCATTTCAATCACGAACTAGACGTTTGCAATTTTACCTTCTCTCGGACAAGCAATGTTAAGTGAGTGTGTAAACAGGAAGGATTATAGAGGACGCAGTGGTTTTACTTCGCGAGTAATTGACACTCAGTTGAACACTCGAATCGTAAACGAAACCCAATTGGCGAGTAAACGAAATACTGCACGGAACCCAAAGCATTGATTTAATACCTACACACCTGCACGAGTCCATAAACACTTATTTTGTTTGAAAATTGTTCACTGGAAGGCGTACTAGTAGTATCTAATTTGATAACGCGACAAATTCTTGTAATAGTAAAGGTTGACAGCTGGTGGGGACGATATACATGAATATGCATGCTATAAAGGGGCGGGTCAGTACATTTTGTGTTTGTATGTGAAACATGCAGAAGAATGTTTCCCATCACCAAGCACCTCCTTGTACTTGCTAAAGGCCGATGTTTTAGGTGTTGTATTCTCGGCCATTTTTGTTTGGTTTTCAACGAAGAGCTTGAGGTAGTGCCCGGAGCCAGTCTACACAGACCCAATGCAAATTGTATTTTTGCCCGATTTTCCCGTTTTTCTTTCGAAATAATTAAATCTGTTAAAATGCTGTCCAAAAAAAAGAAAATAATCTTACAAATTTGTAGATAGGTATGTTAGTGGAAGTAACAACGGTTTATCAGAATGTACAAACCTTAAAGAAATTATTATATGTTCGTGTAGGATTTTCTGAGATTGGTTCAAGCGCGCCACATCAGGGAAAAGTCTACTATTTGTACCCTGGCTCCAGACGCCACCGTTCTGGAATTTCTGACAAAATTTCTCCACACTAAAAAAATTTACAAAGTTTCGAGTCATAAATATTTGAACACAATACGGTGAATAAAAACAACAGGGAAACTCACTCTTATGGCATTTTAAAATTTACCCCTGGGTTTCTATTGTGGTTTCTAACCTTGGAACATTTATACGAACATCATAAACCGGCATTGTAAGTCACTGCTAATATCTTCTCCAAACTTTCACTTGGATCGTGCCGTGTCTCGAGTCAAGTCGAGTCAGTTTCTCGCAGTGACTCGAGTCGTATCATTTACCTATTGGGACGCGTGTCGAGTCAATTTCACGGTCGCCAAAATTGTGACTCTAGTCGGACTCGACTCAAGTCATTGACTCGAATCAATCATTACACCTCTGCCGTAGGACGGGCTTTTAATCCTCAGATGGTATGGTGCTCTCTGTATGCAATTGCTTTGATTTTAGTTGTGCCTGGAAATCGACCAGATAAGTAACTGGTTACAAAATGTCTATAATCATTACGTATGCGCACCTTCATTTCACTACACATGCGGCATACAGTTCTGCTTTGAAGATAATTCTCTTGGAATTTCAATCAACCCGACACAACATTTCACCGGAGTGCGTATAGTGTTTGTAATGCCCCTGGGTGGAAAATTTACCCGGGGTTTTAGGGGGGGCCAAATTGTTGTTTGGCAAAAGGGGTACTTTGGGTCGAATGCTTCCTTTAAAATTGGGGGAGGGATTATCAGGGAGGCTTTGGGTACAAGAACAATTCCACAAAGCACCACTCTTGCCATTTGGGGATCTCGGAAGGTGGGGGAGACTTAGCATAAACCCCTTCCCCGAGAAGGGAGGGGGATATGTTACATTACAGTATACATGTATAGAGACCATGTTTTGTTTGGGTAAGATTTCCTTTCCCTTTCTTCCTGGCGCGTGTCACAGCCCCATAGCTCTCAGAAAGGCAATATGCATTTATAAGGGTAACACTAAGAAAATCCCATGTTTTTGCCCTCCCTTCAAACAGTTTGACCCTCTCCCGAAAACGAGGTTCGGGAACAGACCACAAATTGGGTCTGAAAGTTAGAAAATTTTCAAACTATAAGAAGCTGATTTGATCCTGGCTTATTGACAGTGATGTAGCCAGCGGGCGAGGGCATGTGACCCCCAGGTGATATAAGTGTTCTGTGAAATCTTTGAGTGAGCAAGACTCGGTGCCCCCTCCCCACACGCACACGTTCAGTGCCCCTTCAAAAAGAATTGTGCCCCAAGAAGTTTCGCCCCAGTTACCAAGCCCACCCCATTCCAGTGCCCCCATTGTGTCCTCCTTGTCGGAGAGCCAGGAAAGTGTATAGCAGCTACACAATAACCTCCTTTCATCCGTTTTGTCCATCGATTCCACGCTGTGGTCAAGTATGGCCGGGTATACAAGGAGAAAGACCTAACTGGCTTCTGTACCACGGTTCCACAACATGTACAATTATCCCCCTTTTGATACAACGGCGGAATTTGGGTATGGTTATACTCAGCAAGAAATGAGATCGAGGGGTACGCCCCCAACATGTCCAATCCCTATACACATTTCAGACTATTTTTACTTAACAC
>NW_019091370.1:1821429-1869367 GCF_001949145.1 Acanthaster planci | reverse complement strand
CATAAACAGTGTGGCGTCATTGGTAAAGATGTCAATCAAATGGCATTTCATCCACCCAGATGCTTTGTGTTTAGTCTGATGTTTTAAAGCTCGTTGATGGAATTTTCACTCCAACAGCTGATGCGATTCCGCCGGTGGTGACCAGCTTTCCATCAGACATCACTATCACCGTGCCCTTTGGAACCACGAGCGCTGTTGTCAACTGGGACGAGCCGTCGTCCACAGATAACTCTGGCACATCCACTGCAAGTTCCAACTTGCCCTCCGGAAGCACCTTCCCCGTCGGAACCACGCCCGTCACCTACACCTTCACTGACCCAGCCGGAAACACGGCCACCCAAACATTCACCGTGAATATCATCATGCTGCGTGAGTATCCCAAGTCTTTGAAGAGATGCAAAAAAACCGCATTACGATTCACTGAATTCCCTCTTGAGATTTTTACGGTCAAATATTCACGGCCAATTTGCTTGTATCACACAGCCGACACTGAGCCACCCAACGTCCTCACTTTCCCCGAGGACATCACCTTGACCGTGCCATTTGGAACGACCAGCACTGTGGTCAACTGGACACCCCCAACGGCCAACGACAACTCGGGCACGGTCAACACTGTCTCAGACGTTCAACCAGGAAGTTCTTTCCCACCAGGAGAAACTCAAGTGACCTACACATTCACAGACCCAGCTGGAAACACTGTGAATCGTGTCTTGAACGTCAATGTTGTGGTTCTATGTAAGTGTCGAGGTGCTTCCCTGTGTCGATATTTGACGGTCAGTGTATCTGTTCACATAACTTAGCGGGCGCAATCAGTCAATTGAAAATACACCCATTACATGTATACTGTGCACCTAGTGCATGAATGTCGTGCATCGACTAACCCAAATACACTCCAGCATCCAGCGACTGCAGCTTTTGACCTTTTTGCCATTTTGCAATCTACCATCAAACAGGATTTGTTCATGAAATTGGCAAGTATATGGGTATGTTTTTAAAAATCTTGTTTAGTTGAAATGTGATTGTATGTTACCGCGTCTGGCTTTTCTTACAGCGGACACCACGCCACCAGTCGTCACCAGTTTCCCAACTGATGTCACCGTCACAGTGCCTTTTGGAACTGACAGCATCCCGGTCACCTGGGATGAGCCCACATCAACCGACAACTCGGGAACCTCTACCCAGAGTACCAACATCCCCTCAGGGAGCACTTTCCCCGTGGGTACAACCCCAGTCACATACACCTTTGTCGACCCGGCCGGTAATTCGGTGACGCGGACGTTTGATGTTACAATCATCATGCAGCGTGAGTACATGCATCAACGTTAATCAAAGACGAAGTTAATTTTTTCAGAAAAGCTGGGGCAAGGGGAATACTTGACGAGCTTTCAGTCTTTTGTGAAGTATGCGCAGCGGTGAATGCAAATCCAGTAGATCTAAAAACATAGCATCAGGGTTTGGAGACTCTGTAGATCGGGTCCAATCTCTCTGCCTTAGGAAAGTGCACATGTAAACAAAACGCGGCAACATTGTTGAAGGTCTGTTTTTTTCAGGCACCTGATCAGCGGCTATTTACAGGCTGTTGAAATGTGTTCATTTCCACTATTTCCAAATGTGCCTAAAGGGGATTTCAGCTTCCCACTTCCACAGATTGTTTTGCAATCACCTCACAATGTTGTTTGTTTTCTTTTGTTTTTAATTTTCAAAATTTCACAGCTGATTCTGAGCCACCATCTGTGCAGACCTTCCCCAATGACATCACTGTGACAATTCCCTTCGGGACCCCCAATTCCGTTGTCAATTGGCCCGTGCCAACAGTGACCGACAACTCGGGCACGGTTAGCGTCAGTACCAACCAGGAGCCAGGGACGTCTTTTCCCATCGGCTCAACTCCGGTGACGTACACGTTCACAGATCCCGCCGGAAATACAGTCACGCGTACTTTCACTGTCAACGTTGTAGAACTGCGTAAGTCTGAAGCATCTTATTTTGGAAAATAGTGACACGTTACGTTGATATTGCATTTTAGTCTCGCATGATAGAGCAAGGCATACGCCATTTTGTCCAGTGAATGTGGTCATGAAATTTGTGGTTATTTTTCCAACAGCCGACAGTACTCCACCCTCGGTTAACAGCTTCCCAGGAGACATCACTATCACCGTCCCATTTGGAACCACGGAGACGCCTGTCAGTTGGAATGAGCCCACGTCAACGGATAACTCTGGAACCTCAACCCAAAGTTCAAACATTCCTTCCGGCAGCACCTTCCCTTTGGGAAGCACGCCTGTCACCTACACCTTCACCGACCCAACTGGAAATTCAGTCACTCGAACCTTCACTGTGAATGTCATTATGCTTGGTGAGTGATATTCTCCTCAGTTGACTGCTTGAAGGAAAATAAGCACTTTTGGACAGTGTAAGTTATTGAACTAGGGCACGAGTACTTGGAGTACTTTCTCAGTCATGTCTGTACCAAGTGCAAAGTGTTTTGTTTTTAAACTTCTGCTTGCAAAGGCCACCTGAAGGTCAAAGTTACAAGTTATTGTGGAATTAGTTTCCCAGAAGCCGTTGAACCAAGTCTTTGGTCGTTCTATCCCACAGCTGACAACGAGCCACCATCTGTGCAGACCTTCCCAGAAGATATCACCGTGACAGTCCCCTTTGGGACCTCCAACTCTCTTGTCAATTGGCCAGTGCCAACAGCGACCGATAACTCGGGCACGGTTAATGTCAACACCAACCGGGAGCCTGGAGGGTCGTTCCCGGTTGGCTCAACTCCAGTGACTTACACGTTCACAGATCCTGCCGGAAATACAGTCACTCGTACTTTCACTGTCAATGTTGTAGAACTGCGTAAGTTTGGCAGCACCCTGTCTTGGAATACAGTGGCATGTTGATTGATTTTGTTCACACATGTTAGTGCACAATGCATTTTAATTGAACGTTGTTGTCAGCCCATGTTTACTTTGTTTTGTCCTTAACAGCCGACAGTAACCCACCCACGGTTGTCAGTTTCCCAGAAGACATCACGGTCACCGTCCCCTTTGGAACCACGCAGACGCCTGTCAGCTGGAATGAGCCTACCTCAACAGATGACTCTGGAACCTCGACCCAGAGTTTCAACATTCCTTCCGGAAGCAGCTTCCCCGTTGGCAGCACGCCTGTCACCTACACCTTCACCGACCCAACTGGAAATTCAGTCACTCGAACCTTCACTGTGAATGTCATTATGCTTGGTGAGTATTTACTTCTCTTGAGTTGAGTTAACTGCTTGAAGAAAAATAATAATTATTTACTATTTGGATTGCACAAAATATTTTTTCAGTGATATTGGTAATGAGTACAAAGTGCTGTTTTCGAGTTAATCACAGGGCCATTTGATTTGTCCAATTTTATGTGTATTTTGGAGGCTGTATTACCAACTGTATTTCAACTAAGCCTTGGTCTTGTATCCCACAGCTGACACCGAGCCACCATCTGTGCAGACCTTCCCAAGGGATGTCACCATAACAGTTCCCTTTGGGACCACCAGCTCTGTTGTCAATTGGCCAGTACCAACGGTGACTGATAATTCGGGCACAGTCAGTGTGAATTCCAACAGAGAGCCTGGACAGACTTTTCCGGTTGGCACCACCCCAGTGACTTACACTTTCACTGACCCCACTGGGAACACGGTGACTCGCACGTTCAGTGTCAACGTAGTTGAATTGCGTAAGTAAGAAGGGTCTATATGTTGGTTGTAAACAGCGCCTTTGGATTTTTGTTGGGGGTGTGTGTGTCGGACGAGTTGAGTTGTAGGGTTGCATTGTAGTTCAAATGTATCAAGGTGTCCTAGAAAAATGCATTTTAATGAGATGTTAGATATCAATCTTGCTTTTGTCCAACAGCCGACAGTAACCCACCGACAGTTACCAGCTTCCCTAATGACATCACGGTCACCGTCCCTTTTGGAACCAGAGAGACACCTGTCAGCTGGAATGAGCCGACATCCACAGATAACTCCGGAACCTCGACCCAGAGTTCTAATATTCCTTCTGGAAGTAACTTCCCTGTTGGAAGCACGGCTGTCACTTACACCTTTACCGACCCAACTGGAAACACTGTCACTCAGACTTTCAATGTTAATGTCATTGAGCTCGGTGAGTGATAACTCAGTGTGGATTCCTTGAGAGTTTGTAATTCACTTTTTGCTTGGCAGTTGCAAAGGAATCCATTTGAGTTCCACTGAAAATAAGCACAGTTGTGTAATCTTTCAGCCATGAAAATATTTCTGTTGTAAGAGTTAATGTGCAGCACTTTACATTGGAAGGTGGTTGAACGGACTTTTTCTCAACATCAATTGAAGCCTTCAATAAAGTTTCATTTGTCCCACAGCTGACACCGAGCCACCAGCTGTGGAGTCTTTCCCCGATGACATCACAGTGACTGTTCCCTTTGGAACCACCAGCTCTGTTGTCAATTGGCCGGCGCCAACGGTGACAGATAACTCGGGCTCAGTCAGCGTCAATTCCAACAGGGCGCCCGGAAGTTCGTTCTCTCTCGGCACAACCCCGGTGACTTACACTTTCACCGACCCCGCCGGCAATACAGTCACTCGCACTTTCAACGTCAACGTTATGGAATTGGGTAAGTTTGGAAGTATCTTTCGTACAGTTTCAAACAATTGCTGCTCTGGAATTCCCTGATGAGGGGTAGAAAGTTTAAACTCAAGTCTGAAGAGTTTTAACACCAGTTGAGAATAGTGTGAATGTATTTGTGAACCAGCTAGTTTCATATTGGACATTAATGTTGACGCACGGTTTTTCAATAAGACTGAAAATCTGCCTAGAACTTTGCCGAGTCCTATGAAATTCCACATGCTGAGATATCGGCAGCACTTATCTTTGCCCTCAAGCTCCAAAGGACATCAAGTACCTCAATTGTTGCAAACTTCTGATTGGTTTTGATGGACCCGAGAGGGTCACACATACACTGTATATGTACTTCCAAGTGTATCTTAATTTACATGAAATTGTTTTGCTTTTGCTGTGATCTGCCAACAGCTGACAATGTCCCACCCGTGGTGACCAGTTTCCCACAGGACATCACTGTCACTGTTCCGTTTGGGACCACAGAGACTCCCGTCACCTGGGATGAGCCCACCTCCACAGACAATTCCGGCTCGTCCTTCCAGAATCCGTCCAAGCTGCCCGGCAGCAGCTTCCCCGTGGGAAGCACGCCGGTCACCTACACCTTCACCGATCCATCCGGAAACACCGTCACCCAAACTTTCACCGTGAACGTCATTGAACTGGGTAGGCGTTACTTGATGCCCAGTTATTGAGGCAATCAGCCTATGTACTGATGACGTTGTGCTTTGTTTACATGTGTGCTTTCCAATGGAGATGTGATTTGTGAGAAAGTGTTCCTGTATACAAAGTGTACACCAGCACACAGTGTTACATCAGTACAGAGGCCCAGTGTCACAATAAAAGTGCAACAGAAAAAATGTTTTTCTTTTTACATCTTCAGTAAAGAAACGGTTCATTTTCGTAGGGACTTCTCATTAATATTAAACATACTATCAGAGTGAACACTAAAACTTGACTAACACTGTAAAATTGTCCTAATTCTGACATTCGTAGAGGGCTGACTTTGAAGTTGTTGAACGAGCCTTGGACCATGGTCCAATCATTGCAACAAGCCTTTGAGCTCAGTTTCTGGTTCTTGGTTAATCCTACAGGTGACACCAGTCCACCAGTGGTTCAGACCTTCCCCAATGATATCACTGTGACAGTCCCCTTTGGAACCACCAGCACAATCGTCAATTGGCCGGTTCCGACTTCCTCGGACAACTCGGGTACGGTCAGCACAAATTCCAACCGGGAGCCCGGAAGTTCTTTCCCGATTGGGACAACTCCGGTGACTTACACGTTCACAGATCCCACCGGTAACACAGTCACCCGTACCTTCAATGTCAACGTCATGGCTCTGCGTAAGTATTACATAATAACCTTACAGGGATAACAAAAGCTCCTTTTGCTTTGAGTGAAAGATGAGTGCGTACATTTCACTGTTCTAATTATGGTTTCTTCGAGAACCCTTTTTCGTTGACTTTGATTATAGTTAGGAACATAATTTTAGAGACACTTTTGAGAACACATCACATAGATGGACTGATCCATGAAATGGTCATTGTCGCCTTTTTAATTCATTGACAGCGGACACCACCCCACCCGTTGTCAACACTTTCCCGCAAGACGTTACTGTCACCGTCCCCTTTGGAACCACGGGGACCGTTGTCAACTGGGATGAGCCGACGTCCACAGACAACTCTGGAACTTCAACCCAGAGTACCGACATCCCTTCTGGAAGCAGCTTCCCCGTTGGCAGCACGCCTGTCACCTACACCTTCACCGACCCCGATGGAAACTCAGTTACCCGGACTTTCACTGTGAATGTCATTGAGCTCGGTGAGTGTACTTGCAAATGTAGATGGATGTGAATGTAAAAAAAAGGTAATAGCTTTTTCATATGTCTCTGAAATCAAATTTTACCATGTTGTTTGGTAATCGCAAAGCAAAACTGTGTGCTTTAAGAAGGCTCATCCTTTTTTAAGGTCCAGAAACTTCAAAATGTTTGGTGCCAGAGGTTATCAATTTATTGCTATGTTAGATTTCAATTGAACTTTTTCTCAACTGTTGCTACAAGCCTGTGAATCAACTAGCTCGACTTCTTATCCCGCAGCTGACACTGAAGCACCAGTTGTGCAGAACTTCCCCAATGACATCACAGTGACAGTTCCCTTTGGAAGTGACAGCACCATTGTCAACTGGCCGGAGCCGACAGTCACGGACAACTCGGGCACGGTCAACTCCAACTCCAACAGGCAGCCCGGCAGTGTCTTCCAACCAGGAACGACTGCCGTCATTTACACATTTACCGACCCCAGTGGCAACACGGTCACACGGACGTTCAACGTCAATGTCAGGGTTGCATGTAAGTATTTTGTACCTCAGTCACTTGAGTCAGCTACCCACTGCTTATGACGAACAAAGCTTTTAAAGCAAAATGCCATATTTAAAGTCTGCGGGTAATATATTATGGTAGGCACATGAAAAATGTTAAAGCGTCAGCACATTAGGGTTGTAGGTACAAAAGGCAAAAACAGTTATGGTTAATTTTACTGAACTTACAGATACAAATCCAACGGACATTCTTCCTGAATTTGACCTACCGGTTTGTAAATGCCTCGTCAATTATAAAAATGTCATGCTTTATCAAACCATAAAAAGCCATTTCATAGCACCATCAACAATGTAACCATACCACGAAACATCCCTTGATGTTGAATGGAACTTCCATTTTCACAACTGTAAGTCATTACGATATGGGTGGTGGTAAAGTTACGAGCCATACAAATTCCTTTAGAAATGTTTTCACTGTAATTGTTCAATTTGAATGGCTTTTGAAAACAGCCGACAATAGTCCACCGGTGGTGACCAGCTTCCCTGATGACATCACTGTCACGGTCCCCTTTGGAACCATGGAAGCCACTGTCACTTGGGACGAGCCCACGTCCACGGATAATTCTGGAAGTTCCTCACAGAACCCCAGCCGGCCGTCCGGAAGCACCTTCCCCGTCGGGAGCACACCGGTCACCTACACCTTCACGGACCCATCTGGCAACACGGTCACGCAGACATTCACGGTCAATGTCATCGAGCTCCGTAAGTTCATCTGTTTGACTCTGTCTCTAAACATCGCAGCTTTTCAATTTTTTTAAAAGTTGGATTGCAGTCAGCTACGATGCCGAATGGCCGATGCTGACAGTGACTAGACACTTGAACGGTCCCAGGCAGCTTGTAATTGTGCAACATTTGAGCACTTCTGTGAGCCAAATACGTGCAAAATATACAGATTTCAAGCTTAAGCTGTGATGAACACAAGCGTACTGACCAAATCAAAAGAATCACCGTCGACCTTTGGCGACTAGTCAATGGTGTTTCAGCAAGTACAAATCACGTGTAGGATGACGATCATATTAATTTTTCAGGACCTCGACTAACTATAACATGGCCTTAATTTTTGTCACAAGCATTTATTAAGGTCCGAGCCTTCCAATTTTGTCCAAACTGGCTCACTTTTGTTTCATTCACAGCTGACAACGAGCCTCCCTCCGTCATAAGTTTCCCCAGCGACATCACGGTGACCGTACCGTTCGGTGTCAGCCGCACTCCGGTCAACTGGTCGCCACCAGTGTCCACTGACAACTCGGGCACGGTCAGCGTCAGCAGCAACAGGGAGCCGGGGAGCTCGTTCCAGCCCGGCACGACCACTGTCGTCTACACGTTCACCGACCCCGCAGGCAACACCATCACGCGAGACTTCGACGTCAATGTTATCGTTCAACGTGAGTAGGGGAATAGTTTTTTTTTGCTCCAGGCTTTGGCCCATGATTCATACAAATTCCAATGCAGGACCTCATTATGACCTCATTATGACCTCATTATGACCTCATTATGACCTCATTATGACCTCATTATGACCTCATTATGACCTCATTATGATCTCATTGGTCGAAAAAGAGGGTGCTCAAAATGAACATTCCAAACTTCCAATTAGAAAGGAAGGGTGCTTTTCAAGATTGTACTCCGTCATCTCGCAACTGTTGTCTCTCCTCAGCCGACACCACCCCACCTGTGGTCACCACCTTCCCAGCTGATGTCAGCGTCACGGTGCCTTTTGGGATCGACAGTGCCACGGTGACCTGGGAAGAGCCCACGTCCACGGACAACTCCGGTACCGCCACCCAGGTGGCCTCCATTCAGTCTGGAAGCAGCTTCCCGCTGGGCACCACGCCGGTCACGTACACCTTCACTGACCCCAGTGGGAACACCGTTGAGCAGACTTTCAACGTCAGAGTCATTCAGCTGCGTAAGTTTAGAAATAAGGAATCCTTGGAGATAGCCGGGTTTTGTATCTTAATTCTGGAAAAGTTTCAGTTTGAAAGTGTCATTGACTCCTAATTAATTTTGATCTTTTTGTTACCAACTTTATACCTCTGTTTTAGAAATTAAGACTTCTTTTAAGCTGAATCTTTTTTTCAGTGAAAACCTGTCAAAAAGTCGACATTGCTTTTGGAAATACTGTTTCATACTTGGCAAAAATACAAAATGTGAAATTTTGTCTTCTGATCAACCATTTTTTGCTGAGAATTTTGCAAAAGTTTGAAACATTTCAAGTGTTTGGTTATAAGTTACAAATTCACCTGGCTTTTGCCGTTCCCTGATGTATGAACCTGAACCTGCCTTAACAAGCAAACAGATGTGAAACCCTTCCCTTTTGTCACTATCCAGCCGACGACATCCGTCCAGTGGTCACCAGTTTCCCATCGGACATCACCATCACCGTCCCCTTCGGCACCACAAGTGCAGTGGCCACCTGGGACGAGCCCACGTCCACGGACAACTCAGGCACCTCAAACCAGAGCGGGTCCATCCCCTCTGGTAGCACTTTCCCCCTAGGCATCACGCCGGTCACCTACACCTTCACGGACCCCTCGGGCAACACGGTTACCATGACCTTCAATGTCAACGTCGTCATGGAGTGTAAGTGTTTCGCACGACTGTGGGCAGGGATCCACAGCCGAAATCATGGGGGGAGGTCGGGCTAAAAATTGTCTTCAGGGGACAGAACAAAATGTCGGAATGTTTACATAGCCCTTAACGATCTTTCTGAGGGACGAGGCTTCATCTCGGGGCTTTCCTGGAAGGGAAATGAAAGTTGCCTTCCTCTTAATTAAAACAAAATGTGCTTCTTTTATTGGGGGGGGCATGGACTGATTACCCCCTTGAAGCGCTAGTTCAAATGAGTGACTTCGGAGCTGGTAGATTTTGCAAAAGGTGGAATTTGCGTGTTCGATGTGTGTGCAGTAGCATGATTGCTAACGGTTCCAAGATGCTGGCCATTGATCAATTTACAAATGTCTTTTTTAGTGATTGAGAATTTATTTTCATGGTGGTTGTGCATTGTACCTCTTGCCCCTCAGCTGATAACGAACCCCCAGTCGTCGATAGCTTCCCCAATGACGTCACCGTGACTGTGCCGTTTGGCACGTCCAGCACCCCGATCAGCTGGCCCACCCCGACGGCCACCGACAACTCGGGCACGGTCAGCATCAATTCCAACCGGGATCCGGGCAGCAGCTTCACCCCGGGCTCCACCCAGGTCACCTACACATTCACCGACCCATCTGGAAACACCGTCACACGGTCGTTCAACGTCAACGTTGTTGTTCTGCGTAAGTCGAGGCCCTTCCATTTTCCGTCACTCCTCTTCCCAAAGCTGTGGCCATAGAAGTAGCTGCGTTTCAAATGATCACTTCCATTACCACAGCAGCACCACACTTGTCGGCAGGTGTGAACGCATGTTTTACATGCCTTTTTGACCAACAACAATCCACAGAAAAACCCATGCACACCCCAAGTCGGAGGATGCCCAGATGAGTATCGTACCCATGTGGTAATGGTGTCTCCCTAAGTTGGCCTATACAGACACAAAAGAATCTTGTAGAACCATTCAACATTTCTATCGATTGTTTGTACTCTGTTCAACAGCTGACGGTGTCCCGCCGGTGATCACCAGCTTTCCCGCCGACGTCACGGTGACGGTGCCGTTTGGCACGACGGGCACCACAGTCACCTGGGATGAGCCCACCTCAGTGGACAACTCGGGCTTCTCTTTCCAGAACCCCTCCAAGACCCCTGGCAGCTTCTTCCCCGTAGGCACCACCCCGGTCACCTACACCTTCATGGACCCCACCGGCAACGGCGTGGAGATGACATTCAACGTCAACGTCGTCGAGTTGCGTAAGTGTTCTAGAAGTTGTTTCTGCATTGACGGCCAAGTCCCACATAGATTATAGATAAGCTGTAAGAGTAAAAAAATCCTCTGGTCTCAAGATGATTTTACATAGACCCTAGGGGGCAAGGGTTAATACCGATGGAATGTGACAACTGACGTTTCCTTCAACTGCAACGGTTATGAAACTTTCCTCTTGACAGAAAGAATTTTCGACTTCAATTAAAGTGACGTTGACCTAAGCACTTACTTATTTTCATGCAGTGTTTTTTTCTTCCTTGATTGGCTGCCAAAAGGAAATCCAAACAGGAAAAGATGAATAAAACGCGATCACATTTGCAAATCTGGTTGAATCAGTTAACTCTCGATGTTCAGCGATTTCTCTAAAGGAAAAAAGCTTGCCTCATTTTGGAATGTTGGATCATGCATATACTCGTCTTCCTGTAGACATCGAAGGTATCCGGTAACAACGTGAACTTCCATTGGAGCAAGAGACTGCAGCAGGTTTTAATCTCACTTTCTTTTTACTCTTTTTTTGCCTCCAGCTGATACCGAGCCTCCGGTCATCGCAACATTCCCCGAGGACATCGTCCGGACGGTGCCATTCGGAACCCTCAGCACCCCAGTCTCGTGGCAGCCCCCGACCTACACCGACAATTCGGGCACCACAGAAATCGCCACCAACATCCAGCCGGGAAGTTCCTTCCTTCCGGGCACCACCCCGGTCACCTACACCTTCACCGACCCCTCCGGAAACAGCGTCATCCGGTCATTCAACGTCGTGGTGGTGGTTCTCCGTAAGTATACACGCTGTGTAAACCCATCGAAAGATGTCATCTCTATGTTCCAGTCTTGTGCGGCGTAGAATATTTTATCAAATCTGATTTGATTTGGGCTTGTTTGTGTACGGAGCACAGGATTTTTCCAAGCTAAGGAACACGTTTGACTTGTAAAGTCAAGGAACATTAAAGAGATGTTACATATCGATATTGCTAACAAGGTTTCTAGCCAAATTTACAACAGGGTTTAGAGCCCAGATTCAGTCCAAATTAATTTTTCGGGTTTTCCTTTTTTTTTTTTAAATATTTTTCAACAGCCGACACTGATCCACCAGTCGTCTTGACGTTCCCCTCCGACATAACCGTCACTGTTCCCTTCGGGACCGGCAGCACCCCCGTCACCTGGGATGACCCCACCTCCACTGACAATTCTGGATCGTCCTTTCAGAATCCGTCCATCACGCCCGGAAGTGCCTTCCCTGTTGGAACTACCCCGGTCACCTACACCTTCAACGATCCGTCTGGCAACACGGTCACCCAGACTTTTGAAGTGACTGTCATTGAGCTGCGTACGTCTTGCTTTACTTCATTAAAATCCTGGAAAGGAGACCGGGCAGTAAATAAATTTCTGGCAACCTTTGGGATGTTCACAGGGATTATATTTCTAGTGTGATACGTAGGCCAGATTTCATTGTATTGCAGCACAGCCGTTCAAGATTTTTGTTCGAAATTTATAAGTGGAAAAAAATGTGTTCTTTTGGAATGGGAGTTGCTACTTCTGAACTAACCTCTGCATCTTACCTTTATCCCACAGCTGACACTGAGCCACCGTCTGTCGAGACCTTCCCCAGTGACATCACGGTGACCGTACCATTCGGCACCCCATCCACGTTGGTGAATTGGCCCTTCCCGACTGCCACGGACAACTCGGGCACGGTCAACACCTTCACCAGCAACGAGCCCGGCAGCAGCTTCCCCGTAGGACAGACCACCGTCACCTATACGTTCACTGACCCCTCTGGCAACACCGTCGCTCGGTCGTTTGACATCAACGTCATCACCCAACGTGAGTGGCTAGACATCCCTCCGGTTATTGTCCAAATGAAAAGATTCTCTAATGAAAAAACAATCTTAACCGAAAATTCCATTGTTGAATATTGCAGTTTTTATCAGCTTTGAGCAGATTATTTGAATGTTATTTGATTCAATTGCTGTAATTCGAACTCGAAAATCTGAACAAACACAAAAAATTGCAATGCAGTTATCGTGGCAGGCTGAAATCATATTTGTTGAAGGAATCTTCATCTTCAGCCTCCAAGTGTCTTTGCATCGCGACTTCGACTTCTTCCACACCTGTGGTCGATGCGTTCAAGAACAATTTCCTTTTGCTCTCTTCCACAGCGGACTCGGTTCCGCCTTCAGTCACCTCCTTCCCGGACGACATCACGGTGACCGTGCCCTTCGGAGCCACCGGGACCGTCGTGACCTGGGACGAGCCCACCTCCACAGACAACTCGGGCGTCTCCATCCAGAACCCCTCCAAGTTGCCCGGCAGTACCTTCCTTGTGGGATCCACCCCCGTCACCTACACCTTCACGGACCCGTCTGGGAACATGGTCGAGCGGACCTTTACCGTCAACGTTGTTGAACTGCGTAAGTGTGGAGATTTTATGCTGATGGGTAACTTGAGTTTTGATGCCAATCTTATAAAAATTGGCACATTACTGGTCTGGAAAAGTGCTCATTTTCAACCGTACTAAAGCAACCAAGCCCTTGGTTCAGATTGATTTGAAACTTTCACATGCACAACTTGTACTGCCGGTGTTTATGCGGATGCCAAGTTCCTTAAAGGTTGGTTGTGAAAAAGCTGAGCAGAGGGGTGTGGAACTTGATTCTATCCAGCTGTGTGAAGGTAAAAAACCTGGCCCTTTGGGGGGGGTCAATGAAAATTGCGTATTTTAAAAAATGTTCTACAGAACTCTACCGCATGTATTTCCGAGTGATCCACTCGTGGACAGAAAATGCAAATTTTGTTGAGTGAATAAATTGTTGCCGTTTCTACAGCGGATACGGAGCCTCCTGTGGTCACCTCCTTCCCCAGCGACATCACCGTGACGGTTCCGTTCGGCACGGAGAGCACTCCAATCACCTGGGTGCCGCCCTCGTCCACCGACAACTCGGGCACCGTGGAGACCAACTCCAATCGGGAACCGGGAAGCTCCTTCCCACCCGGCACCACCCCCGTCACCTACACCTTCACCGACCCCGCGGGGAACACCGTCGCGAGGACGTTCAACGTCAACGTTAACGTGCTGCGTAAGTAGCGGCAATTGTTGTCTGTACAGTTGACCCAACCTGACAAAGTGACTCGCCGCAAGTCACCCTAGCCAGTCTTGACTCGTCTTCCTTAGATGTAACTCAAAAGCAACTCTCAACACGCCCCGATCACACAGCATACATTTTTATATCAGGATACCAAACAGACTGTTGCATTACAATCAAGAATTCGAGCGACTCTGTGAGGCGAGAATTTTTTGGGGGGGGGGGTCGGATCAGCCAACCTTCTGGGTTCAGAAGTGAAAAAAAAAATTATTTTGAGAAGTCTTGGATCTACCAACCAACAGTTTACCAATATAAGTTTAAAAAAAGTTGTTCCCTGTCCGACCACGGCGACGTCCCCGGTCCTAGTGCTAGTGGTAAGGAGTACCTTTTTTTTTATTTCTGTTATTTTGAAAATTTGTTTTTATTTGTTTTTCTTCAGACCACAAAAAATCTTGTTTTTTTCTCTGTCCTCTAAAAAGTTCTGAGTACCGACTTGTGATAAAATGCTGGCTTAATGTTAAATAGCTAAAATGTAACAGAAACAAGACCTAAGCATCACACGATGGAATCCAGACTTTGAAACCTGTCCTTTGTCTTTCTGCGAATAGCTGACACCCAGGTGCCAACCATTCTGACGTTCCCCTCGGACACGACCATCACGGTGCCGTTTGGTATCGACAGCGCCGTGGTCACGTGGGACGAGCCCACATCCTCCGACAACTCTGGGGGAACCTTCCAGACTCCGTCCAAGCCCTCAGGGAGCGAGTTCCCCCTGGGATCGACGCCCGTCACCTACACCTTCACCGACCCGGCTGGGAATGAAGTGTCCCGCACGTTCACCGTGAATGTGGTGCAGCTGCGTAAGTGGCACTGCATTTTGTCGCGTCATTTGCTTGAAATGAGCCCCTGCTGTGTTTCAAAACCCAAATGACCTCAGATGTGCTTCAATTTTGGCTTATTGGACCGTAGATCAAAGAACTAATTCTTCTGTAGTTGCTTGAATTCTGCAGCCGAAATTATTGGAGACTTTATAACGCAAATCCAAGCAATGTTGTGATTTTCACTTTCTGGTGGTTCTTTCCTTGCCTTCCACCCATGTGACCCAAGGGTTTGAATTCCATCCACGTCAGCATTGGATTTTCAACGTATACCAGATGCTCTATCTTTTACCCAAAGTTTTCTGTTTTTTCCCAAACTGAAACTAAACATTCCTCTTGTAAATTGCTAATTAAAGAATTTGGTTTTCAATTTTGTTTGCATTGTCCAACCCCTTTCATCTCCTTTTGATGTCATTAGGGGTTTGACCACCATGCATATTTCAGCACATGTAAACTGCCGTACAATTACTGTGAATATTGACCATTTTTTTATGTGCAGCCGACTCAACTCCTCCAGTGGTGACAAGCTTCCCCTCGGACGTCACCATCACCGTGCCGTTCGGTACCACCGGCACCCCGGTCACCTGGAACGAGCCCACCTCCACGGACAACTCGGGCACCTCCTCGCAGAGCGGGTCCATCCCCTCTGGCAGCGTCTTCCCCGTGGGCAGCACGCCCGTCACCTACACCTTCACCGACCCGGCCGGCAACTCGGTCACCCAGTCGTTCATGGTCAACGTCATCATGCTGCGTAAGTGCATGGGCGTTGCAGGGGTGGAGGGTCGGGTGTGGATAGTGCTTCCCCTAAAAAAGTTGACTCGATGTCTTATCAACACCAACCCTCAACATTTTCTGCCCATATAACTTACATTTTCATTGGAATCTTGACAACCAAGAGAGCTTGTTTTGCTCTCTCGAATGCAAACTAAATAATTACTCATAAATAATTGCCCTACCATTAACATTTGTGGGGTCCAGCCAAGAGGACTGAAAACACTTTCGACCGTTTACATTTTTCTTGTTTGTCACTTTTTCAGCTGACACCGAGCCGCCACAAATCGTGGAATTCCCCGACGATATCACCATCACGGTTCCGTTTGGCACGGACGAGGTCCCCATCAACTGGCCTGTCCCGGCCGTCAGCGACAACTCGGGCACGGTCAACTCCAACAGCAACAAGCAGCCGGGGAGCAACTTCCAGCCGGGCACCACCCCGGTCACCTACACCTTCACCGATCCTGCCGGCAACACCGTCACGCGGACGTTCAACGTCAACGTGGTGGTCGAACGTGAGTATGCGGAAAAATTATTCGCGCCCACGGTAGGGTGTCTTTATGCTATGCCACGCTATGCAGGAGAATGGCTTTTAAGTAGACATTTTAATGATCATATTTGCCCCCCCATTTCATAGACCTTCCATAGCAGAAAAATGTTGCACAGCCACAGCCGTGGCCAAAGTTACTAGGCCAAGGCTTAAAATTACACGCGACTCTATGGGAAGTGGCAAAAGACACTATCATAGACTCCTGTGTAATTTCAAGCCAGTCAAGTGATAGGGACATGGCCTAATTTGTGTGCTAAGCAAGAGTCGGCTGGGAACCGGTCACATGAAATGTACAGTGCATTGCACTTTGTCTGGTGAACAGATTTTCTTTGCTTAGTAAATTTCTGAGCTCCGAAAAATTGGGCCCATGTACCGGTGCTTCTACATACTAAACATGAGAATTATCTGAGCCTATATGAATCCGGTTGTTGTCTTTCAACAGCTGACACGTCGGCTCCAGAGATCAACACCTTCCCATCGGACATCACCGTCATGGTTCCGTTCGGCAGCACGGGCACCACCGTCGACTGGGATGAACCCACCACCACCGACAACTCGGGGACCTCGATCCCGAGCAGCAACCTGCCGTCGGGAAGCTTCTTCCCCGTCGGCTCGACGCCGGTCACCTACACCTTCACCGACCCATCGGGCAACACCAGGACCGAGACTTTCAACGTCAACGTCGTCATGATGCGTAAGTGTGGAGCCGCACGACCTGTCGAGTTCCCGCCCAAGTCTGTTATCAGCGCTTTGAAATTCCCCCAAAAATATAACTCGTAAAGTTTCAGCATGTATACCAGGATTTAATTTTAGGACTGAACATTGAAAATCTGATTTAGACCGATCTCTCCAGTGCTGTGCCCAGGATGAAGAGGCTACATTCCATATCTCGGAGAATCTTCTCAGTTTTGAAAATGTCTACGCCAATGGGCATTACTCTTGCGTACAAAAGTTGTAGTTTTCATCCTTGGCAAAGTGTGCCCAGCAGTCCGAAAAATTCTTTGAGGCAAAAGCCATTACCAATCATTGGTGAACTTCATATAAATGCGGGGCTGTCTGCAAAACGGCAGGATCCCCCCCCAAAAAAAATCTGTTGCCATCCACTGAGTTTCTTAATCTCTCCTTCCTTGTCGTACTTCCCCCCCCCAACAGCCGACACAGAAGCGCCCGTCGTCCAGGAATTCCCCGAGGACATCACCGTGACTGTGCCGTTCGGCTCCGATAACACCCCTGTCACCTGGCCGCAGCCCACAGTCACCGACAACTCGGGCACGGTTAACAGCATCACCAACAAGCAGCCCGGGTCTTTGTTCCAGCCGGGCACCACCCCCGTGATGTACACGTTCACCGACCCGTCCGGCAACGTCGTCATGCGCACCTTCAACGTCAACGTCATGGTCCTGTGTAAGTGCCGCCAGGCTGCTCCTGAAAACGGAGTTTGCTCTTTTCAGTTTCGGCACGTAAACCAGTTTGTCTTGGAACTGCAACCTACAACAGTGTTTTGCAGTCTCCTGTAATGCCTGTGCCAAACATGTCTTGAATTACGTGGCCAATCTAGGCAAACTCTGGGATCTCGTTTGCGCATTGTGTAGTGTTGAAAAAAAGCTGTCCTCAAGAACAAGTTGCTTCATGCATCAAGGCGCCTTTCCATATGTTACGTGATGCATTCATGCATTTCACTTTCGTGGACACAAAAATCAACTCCGTTAACATAACGCACGTGTGCATTGCTTTGGCCATCAAAATTGCCCCGAGAGCGATTTTGACGGATGCGCAATGCTTGGCGCAAATGTTTGACTTTCATATGAAATGGCCTCTTTAGTTTGGGCAAGGAAGAGAAATAATTGAGGGAAATTGAGGGACACGTTTCTATTCGTCATGTTGACCAGAAATTCAGTCAGGGGGTCCTTAGCATAGTGTTGAACCTGTGTAGTGCCTTTTGATTGGAAAAAATTTGACATTTCCTTTTTTTTTTGAAGTAATCGTGATAGCACATATGTACACAGTTGAGCAGCCTTTATACAGTTCATTTTTTAGCCAGAAAACTCTCTTCCCCGTAATTACCAAAGGAAATCCCTTATCTTGACAGCCGACAATTCGCCTCCCGTGGTCACCCGCTTCCCGTCCGACATCACGCTAACGGTGCCCTTCGGGACAGACGAGACGCCGGTCAACTGGCAGGAGCCCACGTCTACTGACAACTCCGGGAGCTCCTTCCAGACTCCCTCGCTGCCGTCCGGTAGCACCTTCCCCGTGGGCATGACGCCTGTCACCTACACCTTCACTGACCCGTCGGGCAACACGGTCGAGCGCACCTTCACGGTCAACGTCGTCAGGCTGCGTAAGTTGAGCAAAGTCCCCCTGCATTTTCAAAGGATTTTTTTGGGCCCTTCAAAATCTGTCAGATTTTCAAGTTAGTCCCGCGTAAGTGCATTCCTTGTGGTACCAGATTTAGTCCTGTGTGGTTGCGTAGGCAAACGTGATGGTTATCACCTGCATTAATTCTGCGCATCCTAACAGATCCCTGCTTTTCAAAAAAAATTCCTGAATTGCAAGTTTTCCTGTTTTCGATAATCCGTGGTCGTAACGGTCATTGTGACTTTTTCAACTTGTTTTTATGCCTCACCCTAATTGGGCTAAACAGTGCGGTTTTGATGCGATTTTGCAAACACCCAACTGCTTCAATTTGTTCTCTTACGGCTTATCATTAGTCATTGCTCATCTAGTATGTTCATTGGGTTCATTTCTCAAAGTCCCCCGACAAGTATTCTTGCAGTCTTGCTGTGGCCAGACTCTAACTTTACCATTCTTTTGTTAAAAAACTCCAGCGGACAATGTCTTGCCTCTGATCGTGGACTCCCCAGAGGACATCGAAGTCTTTGTTCCCTTCGGCAGCACAGGTACCAACGTCAACTGGTCCCCGCCGACGGCCACCGACAACTCGGGTACCGTCATCCCCAGTGCCTCCCAGGAGCCCGGCAGCTTCTTCCCGCTGGGCAACACCCCAGTCACCTACACCTTCACCGATCCCGCCGGCAACATTGCCACCACCAGTTTCATGGTGAAGGTGACAGAGTTGCGTAAGTGTCTCTCTGTTTTTTTACGTCGTCATCACGTCTGGTTAAGTTGGCAAATTTGCTTGGATCTAATCCAAGTCTGGCAAATTCGATCCCCTTGATGCAGCTAGAGTTTCAGGGGATCTAAAAGTCGAGCTGTGGCATAATTGATTTACTCCAGCCATGCCGTCTTCATCTTGTGCAAACGCAGAGAAGGTGTCTTTGGATGAAGGCTGCCTTGAATTTCTGGGATTTACAGTTTCCAGGAAGTTGGACAAAGGGACTTTATAAGAGGTTTTTGTTTTTGTCCAGACACGTCCCAACTTGAGCTTCCAGGGAACCAGTAGACTGATTGTGCCTGCTCAGTCACGCGACCCAAAGTGGGTATCAAACATCGGCAAGCATGGCGTCCTTCCACAGAAAAGAGTGTAGTTTACCCCAAAAATTAAGCCGACGGCCATTTTGTTGGTAAACATTCATAACACTGTCTTTTGCGGAAGAATGCCACATTTGCCCATGTTTGATACCCACTATAAGTCGCGTGACTTCGAGCGCAATTGGTCTATTCAAATCGAAACCATGGTGTCCGAGTTCAACAAATCTTCGTGGATTAGTTTTGCTGTCTTAGTGTGTAATCACTTGTCCTTCATCGTTCATCTGCAGCTGATACCATACCACCCATGATCACCTCCTTGTCCGAGGACGTGACGGTCACCGTGCCTTTCGGGTCGCCTGGCACCACGGTCAGCTGGCCCGAGCCCACCGCCACCGACAACTCGGGCAGCTTCACCACCACCAAGACCGACGAGCCTGGCTCCTTCTTCCCGACGGGCTCGGTCACTCCAGTCACGTACACCTTCACCGACCCGGCCGGCAACACGGTCAGCACCACCCTCACCGTGCGAGTGGTCGAGGAACGTAAGTATGGTTGCCCTCCGTGACTAACTTTACCCCTTCATGTTTGGAGACGGTTACAGCCGAGGCTCTGTGTGAGGATTAGTGCATACCACACATACATTCTATTCATCGTGCACCTGCGGTTTCAATGTGGGCCTGCTGCCGGACAGGGCTTTGCATACTGAGCATACCGCAGCCCAGCAGTCACGTTCAAAGGAATGCCGGCGCGAAGGGGTTAAAATCCTTCTCCCAATTTTTAAACCTTTACCAAACCTTTGACAAAACTTTCACCCAAAACCCCGGATCCTTCACCGATTCTTTTCAGAGCTAGCCTCAGCGGAAAGGAACAAAGAACTAAGTCCTGCAAAGTCTGTTTCAGCAATAACGGCCAACAATAATGAATGTTACGCACAAAGCGGTTAAAACATTAACCCTAACCCCCTAGGGTGTATGTAAAATCGTATTGAAATTGGAGGATTTGGGAGTGTTGGGGTTAAGATATTCCCTGTCGATCATGTATTATTCAATATTTACTTGTACCTTATCCAGTTATCTTCAATATTTACAGGTGTCCTTAAATGCTTAACCCTAACCCCCAAGGTCGTATATAGGATCGTATTGAAATTGGAGGATTTGGGATTGGACAGAAATCTTAGTGTGCCCCTCAGCAAATTCAGTGTAAAGCCTTTTTGAAAATTGGAAAGAGACCGTATTTTGAAATGGAATAAAGACAGCCATGGGCATTTTAAAGTGTCGGCGGCTATGAACTTTTCCTCTTTGAATAAATTTGCCAATGACTTGAAAGGTTCCGGAAGAAAATGACTTTCCTTCAATTTAACGTTAAATACTTTGCTTGAATGACATGTTGTGGATCATTACTTCGAGGTCACTTTGCAGATTGGATTGCCATCATTTCCAAAACCTCAGACCATGTCCAATATCTTGGCTGCAGCTAGAATGATGCATTCTTATTTGGTTTTTTTACAGCGGACGAGGTCTCCCCCGTGTTCATCACCTGTCAGTCGGACATCACCTTTCACGTCCTGACGGGCAAGGCACCCGTGCCTGTCCAGTTCACCGCCCCGACGGCCAGCGACAACTCGGGCTCGGTCAACCTGGTCATTCGAACCAAGAACCCAGGCGACATGTTCAACGCCGGCCGCACGGCCGTGGAGTACAAGTTCGAGGACCAGGCTGGCAACTCGGCCTCTTGCACCTTCAACGTTGACGTCGTGGAAGGTGAGCTCTCCAAATCCCTTTCATTTCTGGTCGGTGAAACTGTGAAATCGCTAATCTTTCACAGCACCGTTTCCAGGGTCCCAACTAGAAATTACATCTCATGGAATAAAAGTTGGGGGAGACAGTAATTAAAGAAATGTTTATAGTCGGAAAGAAGACCCTAAATATTACAGGAGAAATTAACAGACCTACTTTAACTTGTCCAGCGGCAGATTTTATGTAAGAATGTTTTTTTTTAGGATCCTTCCCTCTCCGTTTCTTCCCAAAGCATGTAAATGCAGCCCCACAACCGAGTTTTTAGTCCACTCGTATAGTTGTCAATCAAAGTGGGTTGTTGACCTTCGGCACCACTACACTGAAGGGGGTCTCGGTCCATATCGACACCGAAAGCTGTGGCCTCAACGGGAATCGCGTTACCCTTGATCGGTGATCCAACTTTTTAACCTCTGACCTTTTTTCCTCGCAGCCAATCCGTGCTCGCCCGAGCCCTGCCAGAATGGAGCTGCCTGCGTGCCGGCCACCCTGACCACGTACACTTGCATCTGCCCAGATTGTTACTTGGGCGATACCTGCGAAATTGGTAAATTCTTGTACTTGACGGTGATTCCCATGAGAAAGGTCTTTTTTTTTATAACCTTTAAATAAGAGTCAACTACTCGGGGCGTATTTCACAGACCTCAAATGTATGCCAAAATGCTGTTGCCAATTAAGCTCAGAAATGTTCTCAGTAGTGAAAAATGCCTGCTTAGCAAACAGGGTTACCAGCTTAAATGGCATGCAAAGTACTAAGCTATATTTTTGGGGTGGCTTAGCAGCTCTAGGACAGTGGACGTTGCTGGTTACCTGCCAAAAATGTTGTACGGTGACCGCTGCGTTGGTGACCGGCTCCCTGACCCATCCATCCGTAGCCACAAATTCCCCAGTTCCTCACCGTTGTGCGTTTTCTTTGACAGCCATGGACGCTTGTGAGAACAACGCTTGCCTGAACGGTGCCGCCTGCGCGGCCCTGGCCGGCTCCTGCACTCAGTACGAATGCCAGTGTCCTGCTTGCTACACCGGACAGTTCTGTCAGACCTGTAAGTACAAGTGACCGATAAATTCTAACCCTATTCCCAAAACCACCTTCGCGAGACCTTTCAAAAGTTGCATGCTTTTGTGAAAAACAGCATTAGCCAACTGGTGTATTTTTCACAAGCGTGACCATCTGAAAATCAACAAATTACTGCAAAGTCACAAGTTAGAGGGCTGACTCAATTTTAAACATGTCGGAAACCTTATCAATAACTCAAACAGCCTTCATTTCTTCAATTGTTGGAGCACGAGGGACTCCTAAAATTAATGCAGAAAATCGTTGTTGCCATTTTACAAACACAAGGGGAAACCCTTGCATACTTGGTCGGACTTTTTGAAATTTTTCTAGTGCTCCAAGAAGCCCACTGCACGACGGTTGTCCTCCCTCGACAGTGGTTCCAGCTCCCTTGCCATCAAATTGTCCATTTGTTGAAACTTTGCGAGAATCTCCTGTGGTCCACTGACAAATTCAAAATGTTTACACGCTCCTGCAGGGCCACCGACTTTCCCCTCCCCCAAAACACCAGTGCCATTGTGATTCTGTTTTTTTTCTTTCAGTTGTTGACAGTTGCGAGAACAACCAGTGTGCCAATGGAGCTCAGTGTGTCACCAGCCCGGACGACTGCCTGGAGTACACCTGTCGCTGCCCGCCTTGCTTCACCGGACGCTACTGTGACATTCGTGAGTTCTTCCACTCTCCCCCACCATCCTTACCCCGATTCTTAAGACCTGAGATGCATTTCAAGCAAAAATAAAACCCTAACCACCCCAAATCCATCAAAATCCATTTCTACGTTTTGCCGTGGATGTTCATGGGCTTAGGTCCAGAAGGCCCGAGGTGACCAGACGTCAATGCCTTACGATAGGCTCGACCCAGGAGGCCTAAAGCAACAAATGTGAATTGTGAAGAGTGTCTGATTTTTGATGGATTTGGTCCAGTGCCTAAACCTAGGGAGTTAAGGTGTTAAAAACCTGTCCACGACAAGGGTGAACTACTGCTTTCACTCGCATTACTTCTTCTCCATGTAGCCGTCGATGCGTGCGACAACCACGGATGCCTGAGCGGCGGTATGTGCGTCCCGTCCTCCCTCACCACCTCTCTCTATTCCTGCTCTCAGTACACCTGCTCCTGCACGGGATGCTTCACCGGTGCACGCTGTGAAATCCGTGAGTTTCCATTGTTGAAAAGCTTTCAAAAATGTTCAAGATTTACTCTGGAAGCTTGGACTTGAGCTTCGACAGTGGGAGAGTTAAGAATGTCTTGAGAGAGACGCAGGGTTTTCAGAAATGTGGTGCATTTCCACCAAATGAGTCTCGAGGCCACGTTATTCAGGCCTTTTTTAGTTTGCGTTAGAAGGAGCAAATGCAGCTCTTTGTTATGTTGCTTCCCTCAGTTTGGCCTGCTGATGGAAGTGGACCCTATTTTTTGGGGGGGGGGAATTGTAGAGGATTCCTATTTGTGCACGTTGTACAAGGTTCCTTTGAAGTCATTATCAAGCGTCTCTCGTGATCGCAGAGTTTAATGTTGATGTCGGGTCACTGCTAGTCACAGATGTGTTGGGATTGGTCAGTCGTTTGAGATGTGACTGATTAATTGCGATCTGATTGGCTGTTTTCCCTGTGATCAGAGCGTGATGCCTGCAACCCCAACCCATGCCTGAACGGCGGAGCCTGCTCGTCCCTGCCTGATTCCTGCTACTCTTACACCTGTCAGTGCAACGGCTGCTTCACGGGCTTCAACTGCGAAATCCGTAAGTATCCGCCCCCCATCTGAAGAATTGTCAGCATTTTGACCCTTTTGGGGACCACCCAATCTTGTAGAAGAAAATGTAAAAATTAGTTTTGTGTAGATACACATAAGAAATGTCTTTGGTGGATTTCTTGTCATGTGATTGGTTACTATATTCTAATTGGACAGTTCTGATTACTTTGGTTCCGAGCTTGGCATCTGTCATAAAATTACCAGCTAAATTCCATTAAGCTGTCCGGCCAAAAAAGTTGCATGTAAATGGCAATAATCAAACTTAAGAAAGAAGAAACTTGATTTTGCCTGACTGTGCAGCACACCACTGCAGGAAATCATATAGATTTGAAAGATCTTTAAGTCGTGTGGGGATGATCGGACTATAAAACAGCGTCAGTTGACCAGTTTGAATGGTTTGCCGACATTTTATCTCGTCTTGCAGCCATCCCCTCGCCATGCGACAACAACCCCTGCCAGAACGGCGGCGTGTGCAGCGAGGTGCAGGGGGCCTGCGGTGCGTACACCTGCGCCTGCCCCAACTCCTTCATCGGCCTCAACTGCGAAACACGTAAGTCCCTCGCAGCTCTTGTCCCTTTCTGCTCATCGGGGTCCATGTTTTGTAGACTAAACCACAAGTTGGTGCCGTTACTGGGTAGGCAGTACACTTGCACTCCTTTCCCAAACCCAAGGCCATGAGCCCTTCTTTGAAAGTAAAAGCATCATTTTGGTCTGTTGTTTGGCATGCATGTTTCTCTCGTGTGTGAGCAATGAGTACCATCAATGTAGCGGCTTTGAATTCTGGTTTCCAGATTAACCTTCAAAAATGAAAATATTTTTTTCTCGCATATTTGAGTGAACGTGGAAATCTGGTCTCTTTTTTTGGTCTCTTGTTTAAAACTTAGGAGTGCACTCTTGGGTTGAATTTAAAATTCAGTTCACATAATTATGAAGTAAAGATTTTTATCTGAAGTCTCAAGTCTCTCAATCTGTCAAGAATATGGAACTCGAATTGATCGGTCTTTCTTGCACAACTGTATTTCATGCCCACAATGTGATCGGTTTCCAGCGATCAGCGAGAATCCCAACCCCTGCAACAGCTTCCCCTGCAAGAACGGGGCGTCCTGCCTGACCATGGACTCGGACCACTACATGTGCCTCTGCACCGGCGACTACGTTGGGCCCAACTGCCAGACCCAGAGAGGTAAACCACTCGTTCATGGGTTAACGTCGCAGTGATTGATACACAGCCACGGTGAAGGGCTGAACAGTAGTCGTGTTACAAAAATCCATCCATGGCAGTCCCCAGTCCACTCATTTCAATGTACGAGTCTACAATCCATTCAAGTTATAAATCGTCAGGTGTCCGTGTGAAACAAACAAGGCCCTAAGATTGGCTTTCGTAATACAGGATCACAAATATGCTTTGAAATAAATCCCTTCCACACAAGTGTTTCCAGAGGTCCATATCTTTAGCATGCAACCCCCCCCTTCAAGAGCCTTTTACTTATAGCAGAATAAGCTCGGGTACCAGATAAAAGAATTTTGAAAAATACCTGGATATTGACGTGACACTCATTCATTGTTGTGATACTCGACCTTTGCCCTTTTTGTCACCGGTTTGTTAAAAAGAACATGCCTCGTGGCCCAAACAGTTGGCCGAACCTGCAGAAGAAAACGTTCACTGCATTAAGTAACATTTCCTGCAATTTGAAGGGACTTCATGATTGTCCTCTCTCTCCTTCCCTGCCAGGCAACGCTCCTCAGCTGGACGCCTGCGGCTCCTTCCCCTGCATCAACGGAGCGGCTTGCTACAATAGCTTCAACAGCAACTCGGGAACCAACACGTTCATCCCACAGTACTCCTGCATATGCGCCGACGGATTCACGGGTACCAACTGCGATACTGCTACCGGTGAGCGAAAACTTGATTTGGCATCAGTAAAAGTTTCGTCATTGGTTATACAAATGTCGGCATGTATTGTTTATAGAGGCTTGGGAATGGAATGTACTGCTATGGATTTTGGGCATGTCGGTCGTCTCCGCCTGATCCAAACTTTTGATATGTAGGCCAAATGTACATGTAATAACTCTGACACTAAAGCTAATGATCTTGGCTGTGACTGTCTGCAACTGTCTGCAATTATCTGTGATTCTGACTGTTACCATCTGTGACTGTCTGTGATTGTTTTTGTAGGAGATGCGCCAGCCCTGAACATCTGCTCCCTCGGGGAGAGGCCACCATGTCAGCAGGGTGCCCAGTGCTCCAATGCTTACCACAGCCTGGACCAAGACGTGGATTACTACTGCGCTTGCCCGGTCGGCTTCATCGGCCACAACTGCGAGACTCCAAGTGAGATACATACCTTTTCCTCTCTCGATTAAGCCTAGAAATCAGTGATGGGCCAGTTTTTAAATTTGTACAAGGGGTGACGAGGCAGGGTGACCAGGGGCAAACAGGTTAACGTACAACTCCAATTGATGACTTTGATATTACAGATTTTATCTCTGCCCGTTAACCCTAACCCCCTAGGGACCATGGAAATCCCGCGTAATCCTTGTTGGGTTCAGCATGGTTAGGGGTTAATGAATAACGGGTTAATAAATATTTCAAAAGGAGGATCAAAGTAAATGACATGAATAGGTGGATGACGATGCTTTGTTTCTAAAACTGCACACCTCTGTACAACCTTCATTTAGTCTTGGGTTTGTCATAAAATCAGTTTTCCCCCAACTGAGTCTTGTGCAAAAAAACGAGGAAGTCTTACAGCATTTTACTGACAACGGTGGAAATCTGCAGCCTTTTTCTTGTTAATGCCCTCAGTGAATTGTGATTTTCCCATAGTGTTTGTGCCCTTCAATTTCCCCTTCAAACCGAGTCTTCCAAGTGTCTTCATAGGCTTTGCTTTTTGATCCCTACAGTCAGCGATCCCTGCGCGAGCAACCCGTGCAGGAACGGAGCCAACTGCATCGCCTTCAACACGTACTTCATGTGCGAGTGCTTGCCCGGCTTTGGCGCCAAGACCTGTGAAACCCGCGATGGTGAGTATTCGAGACCGAGACTGAAATGATGTCTCAGCTGCTACCCCGATTGAGGAGTAGTGGTTTTGAAAAGCTTCCAGCATTTGTAAATTGTGACCAGCCAGGCGATATCGGCCAGGCTGGTGTAAGTTGCTGGATCTCAATAGTCCAGTGTCTGTAATCAATATTTATTGAGACACTGAAATAAAAAGGTCAAATACGGAGGCATTTTCAGAAGACAAAATCTTAGAAAATGCCAAAATATAGAAATGCCTTCTTTACACGAGAAAGAACCAGACAAGGAAGACTGACGACGGATTATACATGAAAAGACAATTGCAGTTCAAAACCAGGGCGACAACAAAACAAACACAAAGACAAACCAACAGACTGAGATGTAAGAAAAACTGGAATTACCAAACACTAGAAACTATTGTGCTAGGCAGTGTGGGCATTTTTACAATGTTGCAAAGATAAAAATGGCTCAGCAATTAATGGTATGAAATTGAGTAGCATTAATGGATATTGGTAATTTTCAATTTAAAGCAATCCAGTGTTTTTACTTGACCCTTTCACGGCAGGATTATTTTGACCGTGACTGCTGGGCTTTGGCATGCCATAAATGGAAGGCTTTGTCCAGCAGCCGACCCCATTGAACCAGTAGCTGCGTGGTGAATAGACTGTATGTGTGGTATGCACTAATCCCCACACAACGGTGCGGTAGTAGCAGTCCTCCCTAGCGAAGGGGTTGAATTTTTCTCTTTCAAATTTGTCATTTGAATGTGTTTTTGACAAATTTTTTTTCTGTCACTTTCAGGTGACACCACCCCACCATCCATTAGCAACTGCCCTGCATCCGTCTACCTCGGCAACAGCGGTTTGTCCGGCCAGACCGTGTCCTGGACCCCACCCACGGCCACTGACGACTCGGGCACGGTGGTCCAGGTCTACGCCTCGCACCAGCCCGACTCGGTGTTCCCTCGTGGCGTCACCCCCGTCACGTACATCTTCGCTGACCCTAGCCAGAACTACGCACGTTGCGTCTTCTTTATCAACATCGAAGGTGAGAATTTGTGCAACGTACATGCCCGACAGCTTTGGATTTGACAAGGAGTTGTTTGGCCCAAGGCACTTTCTATTGAAGCTTAGCGACAATGGTCATATGATGTACATTTCTTCTTATAAATTTACCCTCCGGGAAGCCAGTGACACGTTCTCTGTACAATGAAGTTTTAGGGGGCAACTCCGACCCCACTTTTAAAATCATCTGCAAAATCCTCTGAACAATTTTGAAGGAGGATTTGGAGGGGAACAGATTTAATGGAACCGTCTGACACTCCTTTATCCAGATGGCAGCCCCGTTGCTGACAACGTCCCTCCGACCATCAACAACTGCCCAAATGACATCTCGGTGACGGCTACCTCCGGTGCCAACATAGCTGTGGTCACCTGGACGGAGCCCACAGCCACGGACAACGCGCCTGGCACTGTCACCCTGCAGTCGCCGACTGGGTCTGGCTCCAGCTTCAATCTCGGCAGCACGGTGGTCACCTACACGGCCACTGACGCCTCTGGCAATCAAGCCACTTGCTCATTCACCGTCACTGTGAATGGTAAGGCGATCTCTTGTCAGTTTTGCTTTTGGTTTGTCGTCTCGCGATCGAAAAGCAGCTTTTGGCACTGAATTGTGGTATAGAAGGTCCGTTTATTGGGGGGTGTGAAAGTAACATTAGCAACTGTTGTCACTGAAGGACTTACTGCTCAATGGTTATTGGGAATCGTCGGGCGTAAACTGGCCCAAAACTCTGGAAATTGATTTACCCCTCCCTTCACAATCCAAAACGTAACAGAACTACAAAGACGCTGAATATCTCAAGCCAGGTTCTCTCCTTGACCGTGAATTTGACCATCGGTCCAATTATGTCCGGTCACAGGTTGCCCTGGAAAATCAATCAGTGGGTGACAGATGGTCACTGACTGAACTCGGCCCAAGTTACAAAAAAGAGCCCACTATTTATAGCCTGTTGCACTCTGCTTTAGATTTCGCTACTCTGGACGTTCTATGTGAAGGCTAATTCTTTTTTTTTCTCTCAAATCATTTTCCAAATCAGCTCCAGAAGACAACACTCCACCAACCATCATCGGCTGTCCCACAGGGGCAACAGCCACCGCCTCAGTCGGCGCAAGCTCCGCCCCTGTCACATGGACTGCCCCGACAGCGACGGACAACTCCGGCGGTCAGGTCACCATTTCGGCCTCGGCGCAGCCCGGTGACAGCTTCCCCGTGGGAGCCACCACCGTCCTTTACACCTTCACCGATCCATCGGGCAACGAGGCCACCTGCTCCTTCATGGTCGTGGTTAACGGTAAGCCCCACCCCCAAACCAATTTGAAAGCTGTGAGCCAACCTAGAAAGGTGTATTGCCCCACCACCAGAGCCACCTTCGAGTTAGAGGCATTCAAAAGAATCTCCCTTAATTTAAAGTAAAAGGAATCCACATTTATCCAGCTTATACCCGTGTGATGTTTTTTCATAAAACATGGCCATTTTTATCAGGATGCCAAACTGAGTAATACTTCTGAGAGCTGCGTTTGCTTATTGCAGTGGAGAACGAAACATTAGAAATTGGCCTCGAGACTCATTTTGTGCAATCTGGTCACAGATAGTTTTGAAAAAACAGTTTTACAGCTTTACACAAATTAGGTACCTGTGTGTGGTAAAATTGTTAAAACCCATTTAAATTTTTTTCCAAAATCTGATGGAGGTGAGCGTAATTTGTCAGCGTTTCTTCACCTAGCTCTTTGGAACTAGACGACCGGTGACAGAGAACATTTCTGCTGAGCTTCTGATATCAAAAACTGGACCAATTGAAAACATTTTCTTTGCTGCTTTGTGCCCAACAGCTGTGGAAGGGCCAGACAGGGAAGCCCCGGTCATCTCGGGCTGTCCAGGTGACCAGTCGGTCAGTCCGGACCCGGGCTCCGACTTTGCCACCGTAACCTGGGTGGAGCCCACAGCCGTGGACAACAGTGGCCAGGAGCCCGGCGAGGCCAAGTCCCACCAGCCTCCCGCCACCTTCCCACGCGACACCATCACCCGCGTCTCCTACGTCTTCTTTGACAACTCGGGCAACTTCAACACCTGTGCCTTCACAGTTACTGTCTCGGGTGAGTTTAGAAGTTTCTGTAGTAACTCGGACCTTCCCAGGACCTTGAAAAGTTTTCTTGGAGGATTGCAGGATTTTGCATAGTTGAGGAGTGTCGGTGTCAAGTATAACTCCGATTGGGATAAACGATGAAGGAAAATGAAAGGATTGCTCAATTCAGAACAGTAAAGCTCAACCTTGGGCATTGCGAGGGGGGTATGAACAAAACAGAAATGGCTAAAAAAAACAAATAGGGTGGGATAAAAATCACCAAATTGGTTTAAAATTCCTCGGAATCCTTTTGACTGTTTGATGCCGACAAGTGCTTTTGCGCCCCCTCCTGGGAAAAAGAACCTGGCGACGCCCACGAGCTCAGCTGCCTCTACAGTACGGCTTGAGGTGTCACTCTGGTTGGGTATAGAGCCTTGCCGTCTGATTGGGACACGCTCAAGGTTTCTCACAAAAAGGGGGGCTTGGCCCAAATTAAATATTTTGCTTTATTTTTTCAGGTAACGGAAACGGAGGAACAACGGACACCACGGACCCCGTCTTCACCAACTGCCCTGACAACATCGTCTCCTACGTCAACGGTCCGGGTTCCACCGCCAGTGTTGAGTGGTCGGTGCCCACCGCCACGGACAACTCTGGTGTCCCACCCACCGTGACCGGCAGCCTCGCTCCACCCGTGAACCTGGGTGTGGGCTCGACGACGGCCTCCTACACGGCGACGGACGCTGCCGGCAATCAGGCCACTTGTACCTTCAGCGTCAGCATCATACGTACGATCCCGCCTCTGATGTCTTTTGCCCGTTCTTGACCAAAATGTTGCTTTTTTTCATTTTTTTTTATCAAGGGGAAATTTTTTGTAGTGGAATATTTCCAATGATTTCAACAAAATAATTTAATCTTGAATTTTGTGGGGTTGCTCGGTGTATAGCAAATCTCATTCTAGGGATATTTATCCAATCTGTTCTGTTTTTTCAGAGAAAGTTTCTTCGGCCCAAAAATCCCTTTTACATTGAAGAAAGAGGGAATCGTTCTAACCAACCTCCCAGATCCTCGACAAATCCGTCAGGAATCTGAGGATTTGTTGAATTGCGAGAGGTGGAGCCCCATCCACTTTAGGGGAAGGACTTATCGATTAGTCTAAAGATTGTATTGTGCAGTGGTAGGTCAGGGAAAGTCCTTTCAAAATTTTGCACAGCTAGGTAGAGATAAGACTCTGAAACACTGATGCCTTTTTACAATATCTTACCCTGACAGTGGACACGGAAGCACCAACAATCACCAATTGCCCATCTGACATCACGGAGGTCTTGCCAGCCGGCAGCAGCAGCGTGTCGGTGCCCTGGTCGGAGCCGTCCGCCTCGGACAACTCGGGCTCGGTTTCGGTCACCCGCAGCGACAACCCGAACTCTTTCTTTGCAGCCGGCATCAATGTGATCACATACACCTTCACCGACCCGGCCGGAAATGAGGCCATCTGCTCATTCACGATCACAGTCACCTCAGGTACCTAGTCCCGCCCACTAACCAACCCCCCTTCCTGTATTTATTAACATGGCTAATTCTGCATGACCACTCGATGTTCGTACTAAAGTTGAGCCTGTCGTCCAATTTGTAACTTCCTGAAAATCCACTGTTTTTCCCAACATCAACCCAGCAACACTTAAAAGTCTTACCACGGTATCAAACCTTACCCGTTTTTCTGTTTTGGCTAAAATGTAAAAAATACGATACGACACTGACAGATGACAGTGGCCGCGGGTTTGGATAGGGCAGGGTTTGTAGAGGCTGTTGAAAAAAAACAGAAAAGTTTGATATTTTTTATCTTCAAAGATTTCGCTATCTGGTCTGTCTTTGCAGGTAATAACACTGGCAACCCCTGTGCCAGCAACCCCTGCCCTGCAAACCAGGACTGCTATTACAGACCCGACCCTCCAGAGTACCTCTGTCTCAGTGAGTGTCTCGGTAGATGTTCTTGAATAAACCCCTCCCTCCCCCTTATTGACGAGCCCACGTGCCAATGATGTCGTGCTTTGTTTGCGCGCGTGCGCTTTCCTGCCGGAGCTATCTCGGATGACGGATTTCGAGCTCCACAGGAGAGCGTACTTGGGAACAAAGCCAGACGTCATCGACATGCAGGCTGTATATTCAAACGGTGTCTGATCGTGTAGGTGATGTACACTGATGCACTTTGTCCATTTGCCATCCTTGACTTTCGGTTTTGGGCACTGTTGTGTGGTTGTGGTTTTTCACCCTGATGTGACTGCATCAAAACAGGGAAGTTGTAGCCTGCCCCCTCCGGCTATCCAATTCAGACATGAATGCAAAGGATGTTGGGTAATGTGGTCTCGGGTGCAAAACAGTCCGACTAATCGATTCAAAACGCAGCCGGAAACCGCTGAAAGTGTTAACCTCGCCATCAAGTGTAAAATTCTGTCGTATAAACTCCTTGCTTCTCCTGCCGATTGAATGTTAATATCCTAACCTATCAAACTATCTAACCGAGTCCTTTTTACTTAAAGACTCTCGTGTGGAAACAAATCGTGGTAACAAGGGCCGCATTGTTGGCTACTGTATACTAACTTTCGAAATGATAGATGACGCGTTGCTGTCACCATTACCTGGGACCGTACAAATGACCCGTCGCCCTGTAGCCTAGACTTGTAGAGGGAGATATTTCGGGGAACTCTTCAGTTTGTACAGCCCCCTTTTTTTTCTCTGTAAAGCGAACATTCTCAAGCTTCTATTACGAGTTTGTGCCGACCCCAGTACATTTTGCCATCTGTTTTCAATCGATCAACTGTTCCCTTTCTGTCCCTTGCCCAACAGATCAGAGAAACAGGAGAGATGTCAGCCAAGGTATGTGAACGAACAAAATTGTTTTGATTATTCTGTCGTGAAATTAATGTATCAGGTCGACTTTCTCTGTCACTTTGAGACGACTGTAAAGGTCTGTCTTGGATTGAAAAGTCCTATTCCCACACTCCGAATGCCAACGAAACCATTTTGTGTTAAAACCGGTGCAAAGATTTTTGAACTTGATAGTTTTGGCAGATTGACCATTTGATTGGACTTTCTGAGCAGCCTGATATTTGCAATTTCTATTGGTCTTGGTCTCAATTTAATGTATAAATGCAAACCCCGGGGGTGTTATAACTAAACAATCACAATGAACCACTGGGGACATTTTAGGAAGAGCCAGTGTGTGGATAAAAGTTAGAAAAGAAAACCCTCTAAGCACCCTTGTGTTTGAATTGAGATGCATCTGGTGTTGACTGGTGTCCTTGGACCGGTAACCGACTTCGGTATTGTTTGTCACACAGATGACTGCATGTGCCTAAATGGCGGTGTTTGCATACCTGACGGTTGGAGCTACTCTTGTGCCTGCCCAAGCAACTTCACCGGTGTCCTGTGCGAAAAGAAGAGAGCGAGCATGGGTTCCGGTATGTAAACTGACTTTGGAATCTACAGAAGTAATCAATGGTGCAGAGGTGGCATGAAGACTTGGAAGATCCGTTGCATGTCCCGATAAGTTGTGTCAAAGTGGTTTGCATTTCTCTCTGGAAAATCATTCAGGAAAAGTTCATTCTTGAGAAAATAACTTCAGCTCTTCACATCACTGACATGGATGCGTGCTGTGGAATGTTCTCAATGGTGTTTGAAGAGCAATTACTGATGCCAGTCACTTTGACTGAAATTAAGTTTGTCCACTTCAAGTTTTAAGCGACCGTGGTCATCTTTGCAGTGTGAACTTTGCGGAGGAAGGGCTCTACCACTCGATATGCACAAGCTTTTCCAATACTCCTGGGCGACTTGGAATTAAGCCTGCAACATTTTTTGTATCGTGTTGTAAGTTGTATTCCCCCAGATTTTTCACGGCGTTGGGGAAAGCCTGCTTGGTTTTTCAGAATCCCCTACACTCTGCTTTCGCGTTTCACTTAATGCAGATTCGACCAAGCCGCTGACCCCCATGGAGCTAGAGATGCACCAGGACCGGGACGGCTCCTTTGAGACGTGGCTGATGGGGGCCGTGATGGTTCTGCTGGGCTTTGTCATTGTCATTCTGGCCGTCACTGTCAGCCGACTGGCGCCCCGCACCGCCGCAGCCAGGACAGACGCAATCGACAAGGCTAATCTGGTCTACTAAAAAGGGCCCCTAGGGACTGTTTTGTGTATTTATATTTTTATTGCCGCAAAATTAGAATCGGCTTTTGATATTTTTTAACATTTTAAAAGTTGTAACTATTTTTTTAACAATAGATGTCTTAGTTTGCTTGAACTCGTTTTGATGTAATGCTGCGCTTAGTTTTGTGTTTGCATTTTGAGGAGCTCGGTACTCTGATGGCTGGTTTATCCACAGTTCTGGGTCACTTTTTGCAAATATACTAAAATAAAAATCATTTCTTAGAAGCTCACACATAGAAAACATGTATCTTTCCGTGCTATCCTTGCTAAGTGGTTTTTTTTTTTGGTAATTTGCTCTGTATGTATATGTAGCTCTGGGGAAATGTTTTAAGCGGCTATTTTTTTAATTTTTAAGTTTTTAAAAAATGTGTTTGCAATCAACCAAGAACCAAATTGTTTGGAGAATGTCAATCTTTTGTACTGGCTTAAATGGCCCCCTTTCGGAGTCTCTGTATCATACCCCTTTATTGAGAATTCTTTGAAAACATTTTAAAGGCTGAAACGAATATTTCAAACGCTGGTGCTTGTTTTTTGGATTTTACGAATGCGTTGCACGAAAAGCACATATTTTAAATTAAACTGGACATAATAGTGACTTCCATTTTTGAAAGGGTAGTTTTGTGGTAAACATTACAAAAATTGCAACATGAAAAATGAACAGTTTGTACCATAAGAATGACTTTGAAATAAAATGTTGTTTAATTAATAAGTCGTTTTTCTCGGATGCAGCTAAAAGATTTTTAAAAGGGGTCTTAAAATTGACGCTGAAAAGGGCATGCAAATTTTGAACACTTTTAAAAATAAAATTAAAACGTTTCTCCTGAAATTGTGGTTTCTGTGCATTGATTTCTTCAGTTGTTGATAGCCTTGTTTCACCCACTTAATTTCTTTTGATTGGCAACTACCCTTTATAAATGCTGTCTTGTGAATAAATAATGCATCCATCCAAAATAAAATACCCTTGTATGGAGATTTGAACCAACGGTTGAACACCAAATGAATGAGAAATGAGGATTTCAGTGGTTAGGAACGCCTTGACTCGTCTTAACTGAAAGAAATCAACTGAAAAAAGGCCTTGTCTTGTTTCCCCACTGGACAATTCTTTTCAAACAAATCCAGCCGTGCATTTGTGAGCTTTGTGAGATCTGTCTCGTTTAAATGTACTACAAAAGGAAGTCTTGTACCGAGACTTTGGAATTCATCAGGATGGAACATCCCTTGAAAAGTTGCCATATACGAGCCCCCTGCCATACAATCAGGTCAATCATAGTCAATCAGTTATACACCCTTATGTTGAGATACGGATCCTAGAGTAAATTCAAACCGATTTTCCTCATGTTCGAATCAAACTTGAAACCCTCCTTGATTGAAAGTGAAACTTATAAATTGCGATGTATGATATTAACCTGCCCGAAAGTACTGCAATATGAACATCTAACAAAAGACGCACGATGCAATAACAATGGACGCTTAGTGCACTGTTTCTTTTGTTAGATGTTCGTAGTGTGTATACGTGCGATCCCAATTACGACAGTCGGTGCCATTAGTAACAAGTTTAAAGATAGTAATGTATTACGTAACCCCCGAACATGGGCCCCCAATTTTTTTCTGGGAAGGGAAAGGCAATTAACACTTTTCCAGGGAGAACTTGTGGGAGGTCCATTTCGAGGTTTTTCCAAGTGCATTGCTGATCGTCACCTCCTTTAATCCTTTTTTTATTTCTTTCGCTTTGTTTTTTCATTTTCATTTTTTTTTCTGGGCAGGGCAATAGACCACCTCCCTAAATAAAGCTACACGACGAATGTCAAAGTTAGTCTCCAGTGCAGCCGTCAAATACTTAAGTTTGACCTGGGAGGTGACCTGCAGGTGGTCGCGTGACTAGACTCACGCCTTGCTGATTTTTGCCCACATCACCGGTGAAGGCGTGAAGTGTTGTCAGCTGACACTGAATGTACATGCACAATAGGTCCTACATTACATGAAGGCGTAAATTTATACGCCGTACATTAATGTTCTCGCGGAACGAGGGATTGATCAGCAAAAAACACTCAGAAAAAATTCTTTTTCCTCAGAATAACACCCGGTAAGCCAGCAAAGTGTCAGGGACACTGAGTTGCATGATCATGCCGTTACCTGGAGAAGATGAAGGATTCTGTACAGGCGGTCAAATCGACGGTAAGGAAAATGAGATCTGCTTGGTGCATCTATTTCGTGAAAATTTAGTGCAATTCCTTTTTGTGCGAATTAGAATGGCACATAGAACTGAATTGAAATAAAACAAGCAAACATAGGGCCTACATACTAGCTGAACATGTGAATGTATATTTACCCTCATTGCAACTGACAAACATTTCGTTTTTTTTTAAACAAGTTTAGAGTAAACTTGTCAGTTTTTGTGACAATCGAGATTGCCTAGGCTAGGGCCTATGAGTACAAGGAATATGATTTTGATCATGTTGGTGGTCCAGAAATTCTTTCCAAGAAAAACAGTTGTGCAGCATAGATGCACTCTGTGGAATTGAAACACAAAATTTTCCGTTTCATTTGGCCCATGGGAAACTGTTTATAAATTATAAAACTTGTGTTGTCATTTCAAGAAGGTTTTGGGATTTTCTAAAAAGGTACATTAAAAAAAGTCTGTAACTGGGTTCCACTTATTCTCAATTGGATCTTGGTTTTCAGGCTCTCTAGTCTTCAACAAGTCTGATCAACTGTATTATTCCCCTTGTTTAAAAACATTTTTCCAGCCATGGTGATGGCTATGATTGATACAGCATACGACAAGAACACGGGCGTGCGCACTATCATCGCCACGTCGTTGGTCAACATCGGCAAGAAGAAGCCGGGGCTTGTCCTGCACTCTTGCCACAACTACCTGCGCAAACACGGCAAGGTAGGTTGCTGGAGAAGCCCTGGAAAGAAATAATGCATCCTGACTCCGCATTTTGCAGTGGAAGTCAATTGTCATTTTGAAAGGCTTGATTCTGAGACTAAGGTGCTTGAGGAAAGTTGATGCCCCACTATAGACTTTGTATATGCGATCAGAAATTTGGCATCAACATCGGTATTCTTTCAAAATTTCCCCTGGGTAGTCCTTTGTGTTACATCTGTGACTGTGTCGTCGCCAGGTCCCTAATTTTGCCAACTGTCGTCAAGTCTGATTGATTTTCACAGTAAGTGGAATAATAAGTTACCTGGCGTTTATATGATGGTGGATGTTAGAGAACAAGCAGTGTTAATATTTTTCCCAGTCAGTCAAAAGGTCATAGGTCAGATTTACCCAAGAGTGAGGTACGCTATGAGTAGACAGAAAAGGAAGCCACACAGAACAACTTGGGTCATATGCATATGATGCTCAGAAATTGTGCAGTACGTACGTCAGGCGTCCTGAGCATGTTATGCACATGATGCACGTCGTTCTACATGGCCTCCTTTTTTATCTACCGTACGCTATGTGTTGTCAAGGAAACACTGTGGGGGAGTAGTTATTGTTGATGTACCGTAATGTGGCGGGCCCCTCACAATAGTGTACTTTGATTTTTCTCCTCCAATGCCGTGTTTTTACAAAAAGTGTAATTTTGTCAAGCTCTCAACTTTCCTGTTCATAAGCCTGGAGTTTTACTCACCCGCAACAAAGTGTCACTGAGATTCTATGGGGGCTTGATTTTCCAATTTTTCTCTTTTTTTGTGGTGTGTAATCATCTCTCAAAAAAGTGCCCCAACATAAGAAAATAATTCTCTGAAAAAGTTGTAGTTTGGTGTATGTTGTATCAGAATTTGTCAACTTTTAAAGAAATTTGATATGTTCGTGTCTGATTTTGTAAGATTGGTTCATGCGCGACACCTCATGGGAAACTCTGCTGATTTTTTGGCCTGATATCCTAATTCCACCATGTTTATATCCTGATTCTACCATTTTTAAATATCAGACTAAATTTGGTGACACTGAAATCCTTCACAAAGGTCCAACAGAATGTACTTTGATGGCAATAGAACCTGCAGTTAAATGTAACTGAATTAATTTGAATTTCGATTTCAACAAAGAGGTTCGTCAACACTGAGGAAAGTCGATGGAAACATCGAAGTACGTCACCTTAGGGGATTGTGATAAAATGATTAATTAAAAAAAAAAAATTAACCACAGACCTGCCCTGAAAGGCATGTCGAGAGATATATCTAATCATTGACAAGATAGTCATTTCATGTAAGCAGGTTGCAAAAGAGTCCTTCATCCATTTATGTGCATTCATTTCTTCAACATGTGCAGACAAACCATATAATAGTCACTCATACATGTACAACGCATATATTATCATAATAAAATCATCCTCTGTGTCGTTATGTCAAGTGCTGCAGACTTTGCACTGCCCTGGGTTTTGCAATAAATGCTGGTACCAAAATGCTGCCGTAGCCTTCAGACGGAAGTCACAAGAGCCAGTCGGATAATTTTGTAAAGAATAGGGCAAAATACACGGGGCTGAGAGGACATGAAATAATATATTTATTTTGACATTGGAGTGGACATGTTTATATCATGTAGATTTTTGACTGGCATTGCAGTCAGTCCACTGCATTTCTGTTCTGGACTGTCCATGTTTACAATGCCAGTTATAAATGATAGTTCAAAATTGAATAAATTTATGTACATGTGTCTATTTGGAAGTTGCTATCTTCAACAGGAAAATGGATGCCAACCTTGGCCCTTGATGTTCTCCGTTTAGTTGATAATGATCACAATTTGCCGTTTAGCTGATAATGATCATAATTTGCTGTTTAGCTGATAATGATCATAATTTATGTTTGCAGTAGCCCAGTTTCCATTGCCAAGTTGGCACAATGCCAATGTTATTTGAACATCTGTGAAAGTAAACCAGGTGACTTTGGTACCAGTGTAGGGTTCAATTACAGTATCATTTTACAAGAGCCTGTGTGGACATTGTAGCTGCCTGTGTCTGCCTCACCAAAATTTATTTAACACAAACTGGGTTCCAACGCTCTATCAATATAATCTTCACCAAATCCCAGCTTTTTGCGCCCATCATCATGTTCTAATATTCCTCTTTATCTTGATAGTTTTGTGAAGTTAATTGCCGCTTTTCAAGTGTTCCTTCATTTCATCAGGGGTGTGTGTGTTTGTTTGTTGGTTGGTTGGGTTTTTTTTTTCTTCTTCTGGATTTCAGAATTATGTTTTAATCAGAAAATGCTCTATTTCTTAGCACTTGGGTTGTTCGTGTATTGCAACGTTTTTACTTCTTTGTTCACCCTCCCCCAAACAAACAAAAACCCCAAATACAAGATTCGCATAATCAGAGCCATTTCTGAGAGATCATGTGTTCTGTTGAGATATTAAAAGCCTCAAGAAAGTCGCACTACTTTCTTGTCACTGTTTCAACCCCTCTTTCCGAATACTTTGGGCGTATTCCAAACCCCACTCTGCTGGGACTCCCAAACAGTGTTCTTGGGTTTTTTATTACAAATGCCGAAGTGCAAATGGAGCGCATCTGTGCTAAACTGGAAGATGGCAGTCGCCATTTTAACACTAAATGAAAAGGTGGCGTGATATTTATGATTGTACCATAAATTGAATCCCAAAATATCCATGGAAAATAGTCGAGGTAAATTCTCTCCTTCAGCTTATGTGTATAAGCAAGTCTGGTCGGAGCCACTTTGGCTCATCAGGCCGGTGTTTATCTCCGGTTTCCTAGCCATGAAACGATTGAGAATATTTCTATTCCCCCCTGGATGGGATGCCCGTCCATCGCAGGTTGCTTCCCCAGCTAACGCTGGTACCCATTTATACCCCTGGGTGGAGGGAGGCAAGCAGGGGTGAAGTGGCTTGCCAAGGGCCACAGCATACTGCCCGCAGCTGGATTCGAACCTCCAACCCTATGATTGGAAACCACAGACCCCAACCACTTGGCCACATGCTTCCATGTATATGAGCATTTGGTAGTGTTTTCCCCATTGTGAGGGCTTTCTGTGCAACAAAATTAACGTTAATTTGCGGTATGTGCCCATGTCCGCCATCTTTGTTCCTGATGTTCTACTTCCACTTCCCAGTAAGTGGGGAAGGGTGAGAATCCTGTTAGCAAACAAATGTTTGGGTGTTGATTCTCGTCATTCGGCACCCTATTCTCATGTTCATCCAACACGAGAACAGGGTTTTGAAGACGCCCTCTGTGAATTTCTCTTCTTGTCCCAATCTCACCCCTTCCCCCCGTTTTGCATCACGCTCTCCCTGAAACCCCACCTAGCTCCAGAAGGACCATCGGGTGGTCGTCCTGCAGACTATGGAGCGCATCTTGAAGGAGACGCTGGACAGAGTTCCGGAGCCGCTGATCCCGGACCTGGTCAAACTGGCCTCGGACGAGCTGACCGCGTCCAAGGTACGCCGACTTGCAGCTTGAAGATAGGGCCCATGAGTCTCATATATTACCTTGTTTGAGTTTGTTCAGTTTCAAGCTGTGGGCATTTGGACGCACGGATTAGGTAGATGGAACATCGTACATATTTTGGCCAAATAAAAGCTGTCAATATTCAGAGGAGGAAACATTTTGAAAGGGGCTTTTTTTGGGAAGAGGGCTCGTGCCATAAAGGGGAAAAATGACAGAAATTGTTTGTTTCTGTTTGTGTACAATCACATTTTCAGGATAAGATGTGCTTCCGCAAGAAATTGGCACAGTTACGGAAAGAACCGGCAACCAGTGTAACATAACTGTTCAGTTCTGAGACACTCTAAGCTAACGATGGCATAGGTTTTCATTCCATGCATGCAAACAATGGACTGTCGCGTAACACCACTTAGGCAAACGTCAGTTTGCTCATCTTGGTGGTGGGTCATGAAAACAAAAAAACCAGGAAAGATTAACGGTGGACATTTTGGACCGGTATTTGAGAGATTCCTTTGTTTCTCACGGAAATTAATAATCAGCTTTTGGGTATCATCTGGGTAACTTGAAATGATTTCGCTCGGAGCACTGCATGTTCCTGAAGGGACCAGCTTTTCCCAAGGGATAGATTTGGCTTTGTGCTTCACTCACATGAATAAGCATACTGTTCTGGATAGAACGTGCATGCTCTCACCAAGGACAGATGTGTCTGAAATGGAACATTTGGAAAGGAACAGGGTTTTAAAAAGAGCTTCAAGGAGCACCTGAAGTTGTTCATGTTGGGTCGGAATCTGGCATCAACCAAAGTTTTCTGTTTCTTGTTTTACTTCAGGATGTGCAGCCGGAGTGGCAGACCGCAGCCAGCGGCGTCCTGGTGGCTCTCGGTCACAAGTACTGCAACGAGGTGATGGAGGAACTGGTCCGCAAATTCCAGCCGGGGACGCTGCCGCATTTCTTCGTCATCCAGACAATGGCGAACCTAGCCACGGCAAATAGTGAGTTTACACCGTTGGTAACAAACATTGTAGTGCTGTCTCCGTTCTGTAGCCATCTGGTATGCTGCTAAAATGCTATTAGGTTTGTGCGCATACAGTTGCAAATTTGGCTGTGCTCATTCAGTCGCAAATTTGACTGTGCTCATTCAGTCGCAAATTTGGCTGTGCTCATACAGTTGCAATTTTGGCTGTGCTCAGTCAGTTGCAATTTTGGCTGTGCTCAGTCAGTTGCAATTTTGGCTGTGCTCATACAGTTGCAATTTTGGCTGTGCTCATTCAGTCGCAAATTTGGCTGTGCTCATACAGTTGCAATTTTGGCTGTGCTCATTCAGTCGCAAACTTGGTTGTGTGCATTTAGTTGAAAATTTGGTTATGTGTATCCAGTTGAAAATGTTTTGTACACATTCACTTGGAAATTTGATTGTGCACATGGCAAAACAAGTTAATGATGTATTTTCTTTGGCCCTGGGGCATATTTTGGCCACCAAAAGTGACAAATTTCTAGAAGCTTGAATTTGACAGAAATAGCCAACTAGTATGTTTTTGTGGGTCAAATCGTATCATATAAATTGCATAGTCATCTATCATCGACATGTTTGTCCCTGCAGCTGGCTATAAATCATTGGGGATTATTTGGTAATTAAATATCGGCATGCCGATCAAATATAGAACTGTTTGTAACATTAGAATTGATGAACAGGCCAACCATTTACATGTAAGTGCACGTATAAGCTATGTATAGTTTCATATTTTAATGAAGAAAATAATATGACTGCCGATGAGTGTTAATTACTGTTCTTAAAATAATTTGCTAATGATCAGTGTTGAATTCCTCAGAGAAAATAAATGCATGCTAGTCATTTATTGTACATGACACACCAAAAACCATTTAGTAGTTTCTCGTCTGGGGTGATTGATTTCATTTCCGCATCTGTTGTAGAAAGCATTTCTGTAACAAAGCATTCGATAAACTTGCATAGGTCATCTGACTGTTTTGTGAATTCCTGTTGCATTTCTGGCTGTGTTGTACAGGTGGAGTGTACGTCAACTAAATAACTTGAAAAAGTGAAACAGGTTTTTGTCGCTTCATGGAGTTTCACTTTCCAGTGCTGTTTTTTCCTCCTTTGTTGTTTACAGTTCTTTTATACTTTAATTGCAGTTTTTTTAATATTTAAATTTATATTTATTTATTTTGGGGGGCAAATCAGACAATGCTTATAAAATTGCTTAGAAGTATCAATTTAATGGCACTCCTGTCAATTTTTCAGTTTTTACCAGAGTAACTTGAGGCCAATTTTTTGTCCTTCCTGGCGCCAGCCGCTGTCAGAGTTTGAACTTCAACCCTCCTAGACCCTGCAAAGTCTATCAGGAGGTCTCAGAGGATTTCTTTTTTTCAGATTTTGGTGGGGCTGTAGTTTTTATGCCCAGCTACACGTCCTGTTCATTAGCACGGGGCACGATGCCCCCTGGAAATTCAAGCCTGGGAAAAACGTACCAGTAGTTAGCTTCCCTTGGAAATTTTGAAGAATATTGGAAGATTTAAAAAGACTGCTGCAAGTTTGCTTCAGACAATTTTTGACTTGGGGGACAACACATCGTGTTCATTTCATTACCAACAGATTGTTAGTGTAAAATGTTAATATTATGATATCCCTGCTCGTCGGCCTATGTGTATACACAATCCAAAAGCCATTTCCTCTCCCTGGGGAGTGTGCTGTTTGAATGCCACCATGCTAGGTGAAAATGGCCAATCAAACACAGCAACCCGTCGCCGTCCTCGCACATACCGATTTATGCTCATAAGTGGGGAGAGGCAAGTTAGGGTGGAGTGGCTCACCCAAGGTCACAACACGTATGCAGCTATAGGTTCCGAACCCCCAACCCTGTGATCGGTAGTTGCAAATCCTGGCTATTTTGGCCACGTGACATCCAGAGGCTCCATGTCAACCACTGTGTATCTTTATAGGCTTTCTTTTTGTAGCTGCATCATATTTGGTTTGGGTTTTTTTGTCGCTGGCCATTGTATAGTGTTGTACATGTAGTCGAGTCCTTACAAGCTCCTGCAAGTCCATCTCAAGTCCATCTCAAGTCGTCCAATCTTAAGCCAATTCACAGGCTATTCAAATGGACTGTCACAAGAATATTCGTTTGTCACTGTTCACCGTGTCGCCTATGACCAGTCTCTTCAAAGGACTTGTGACTGTACCTTTGAAGGGAACTTGTAACAGGCTTGTAAGTTGCGATGGACTCACGCACAACACTGAACGGCTGTTTTCCTACCGACAGGTTTTGGATTTGTGCCATTTCTTACGGCTACCCTGGGAACCCTGCTACCCATGCTGGGCATGGCCAAACAGGACAACATGAAGTGGGTCTGTGTGCACGGTAAGTTGGGATCTGGTTTAGCCTGGTCATTAGGTCCAGAAAACGGGATACTGTGAGACTGGTCTGCGTGCATAATAATTCGTGATCGGGCTACAACACAGTGGCATGTGACTTGCACATGATAATCCAAATAAATAGTTCAGAAAGGGCAAAGTGACAAGAACCAAGATAGAAACAATCGAAGATTGTGCAGTTTCTAAACTGATTATAGGATCTACTTCTGACAACTAAACTGGCTCGTTTCGAATTTACAAAATCAGCCGCTGAAACCAGCTGTCCTCTTTTGAAAGTGTCCCCATGCCCTGGTGAGCCAGCCCCTGTCCTTTTGGGAAGAGTCGCCCTAAAGTAGCTCCATTCCCATTGGTCTTCGTTTCACAGCACTTGGCTCGTTTCAGCGAGAGCATTGAGGACTACGTGGCCAACATCGACAGCGCCCCCGACCCCACCATCACCAAGACCACCTACTCCACCCAGATCTTCACCGCATTCGACCACATCTTCAATGCCTGGCAACAGTCCAAGGAAGCCAAGGTGGGAGCCCGTGTTGACCCAGCCCAACTAAACGAGTTGCAAGTCGCCAGGGCCACGTTTGAGCCGATGGCCTGGGAAAGAAATCTGACACCAGATGAATCGATAGGAGCCCTCGACACTTTTCACCTTTATAACGCTCATTTCAGGACGCTGTACTGAATGAGACATCAAACCAAATCCCAGGTTGCTCTTTCCGCTGCAAACCGAGACAAAATTACCGGGCGAAATGGCGTTAAAGACTCATTTTGCGTGATCAGGCTTACATATAATAGCATGTTAGGCCCCCCCAAAAAGTCTTTCTTCTCTAGTCAGTGCGTGCGTTGATTTGAAGCATGCTCGCGTCAGTCTTTTTTTTTTTCTGTGCGAGAGCTTGACCAGCGCCCTCTATTGGCACACTGCCTCAACATTTTTGTGGGCAGCTCCATCTTTTACTCAGGGCAATAGATCCCAACGAGATCGATGTTGAACAATGATAGCAGACCATGGATACAAAGTTATTTGTTGTCAGCGTATAATCATAATGAAGCTGGTCTAGTCCCACAACTCGATAACGTGTCTGCCATTGTCCGTATAGTGCATCCCTGGAAGGGGGGAAAAAAAGCCGTGTCACGGCATCAGTTTCAAAACATCAATTTGATCGGAGACAAACTACTTTTTTTAAGGGGTCCTTACCCCGAAAAAGGTGTTCATCAAAACAGATAAAACTTGTAAAACTCCATTTGAATCTGACTACACTGCCAAGTAACTCTTTCCTCATGCATTGAATCATCCACTGAGCAGCATTGATTTGCATTGGAACGAATCTGACAAAAACCCATGAGTGTGATTGTTCTGCTCGTCTCGCAGCTGCGTTTGATGGTCGTGGAAGCGCTGGGCCACATGTCCAAGATAATCCTCCAGGAACGCTTGGAGGAGCAGGTTCCCAAGCTGATTCCGTCCGTCCTCAACTTGTACAAGAAACATCCGGAGCCCTTCTTCGTCACACAGGTTCTTGCAGTTGCCTCTTTACTTGAACAGTGCTACGGCACTTTGATGCCTGTCATTACTCGGTGTTTTGACTTTTGTCATACGCAAAGTTTCTGAAATTAAACAGGCAGTCTAAGTTAGTGGAACAGTCCAAATATTCTGATGATATTTTGATGCCTGTTATGCGTCAGTGTTTTGATTTTTAAAACTTTTTTCAAACATCTAAGGAAGTGGAATGATTGTAAGTCATGGTGTAAACTGTACCGATATCAAGAATTCAAGTTTTAGGTCCGACGCTGTGTATCTATCATAATGTTGCCGAGGCAGGCATTGCTCCTTAGAACGTTTCATTTTGAGAATTAAACTAAACAATCGAAATAGTTGATTCTTGTTCAGTGTAGATCACTAGCCAAGAATGATCGTACTCACAAACCCTACCGATGTTGAAAGTGACATGGATGAAGTGCGTGTACAATTAAAGTGGGGTCTTTTATTTCCCGACAGGGATTGTGTATGATTCTAGAATCAGCCGTTGCCGACGGAAGCACCATGCTGGAAGCACAGTTGGAGATCATACTGAACACACTTCATGCCCAGGTGAGAAAACAAAGATATGCCTCCCCGGGGCAATGCTGAACTGGCACCACCTCTGACACATCTCCCTTCCCTCCGTCCTCCGAGACCACTACTAAAAATGCAACACTAAACGCTGTGCATGCCCAGCTATGAAAGATAACATCAACAACCGTCGTCCTCTCCCTCTGGCCCCACAAAGTGGGACCCACTCACTCCACCTTTAGAGAATTTAAGGTATAACAGGTGGTTGCAAAAGTAATTTGGTTCAGAGTTAAAAACGTCAGTTGTTTTGACCAAGAGATGGAGTTTGGCTCAAGCCCATAAGCCAAACCTGAACACGGGGCAGAATTGGCTTCAGTACATGACCGTGTTTGGTCTGCTAAAAACGATTTTTTAAGGAATATGAAAATTGAACAAAATTGAATTGACAGTCTTTTAAAAGAGGATGTCTTTTGTCGTAAATTCAGGTTATTATTCCGATTAATTTGTAGCTACCTAGCTCGGTCAATCTAAGCATTTCACATTTTCACCAAACAGTGTGTAAGTTTCTTCCTTAAGGGATTACTGTTCACAAATCTTTAAAGGTTATAGATTGTTAAAAGCTATTGAGAGTGTATGCAGATGGAATATTTTTACAATTAACTCTCCCAAATTGATCCTTTGGAAGGTGTGCGTCCCACCGGATTTCAACCACCCCTTGACCATGAAGAATCACAACGAGCTACTCCGTTGCTTCGCCATCGTGGCCCGTTCCTTCTCCGACCGGGTGGTGGCCTATCTGCTGCAAAAACTCGAAGGCAACGAGAAGGTCCGCATCGGCACTCTGGCCGTCTTCAAGCAACTCATCAATTCCGCTGGTATGGATGAAAAAAAAAGAAGAAAAGAAAAATGGACAATGGTTCAAAAACTTCAAGGGCTTCTCATTGGCGTACTCGGGATGTAAAATTACTTTCCTTTCCAGGTTGACGCAGTTCCCTTCATGCATGCGAGTTTTCATTGCAAAAGCCAGAGTTCTGGCTTCTTTTTTTATCTAAAATTATCGACAAATTTCAGGACATGATAAAGTTTATATTTATGCTCCTTATCTTTGGACTCTTGACGAGAACCTGGCTGGCACCCCTGTCTCTTTATCTTGATTCCCAAGCCAGATTTGGCTGAGAACTTTCCTAAATCCTAACAAATCCTGCACTGTGCAGAAAACCAGTGGAAGAGTCTTCGTACTCAAACCTATTAAGACATTTAAGTCCCATCCGGAGCAGCAGAGACGATGCCCATCTTTTCAATTGTGTGAAACCTGTGAGAGTTTTTTATAAACTGATGAAGATATTCCCACAGGGGATAACAGACCCTGCGTTTGTGGAAAATCAGTAACCGTAGATTTTTCCAACCAAAGGGAATAACATGTGGTTAGGGTTTGTAACTTCTATTCGTAGGCTTCGGGGTTTAAATCTCGGCAGGTGGTTTCATGTTGTGACCTTAGGCAGGTCACTTTACTCTATGTGTGTCTCTTCACCTAGGAGTAAATGGGTACCTATGGGGACAGATGTGGTTATTGAATTTAGCTTTTTGCATATGCAGCAAGGTATGAGACG
>NW_019091370.1:1785872-1821291 GCF_001949145.1 Acanthaster planci | reverse complement strand
GTTTGTGTCTGACATGGCAACCTTGGCCTTTTATACTCCCCAGGGAGCTGAGATGGTCTATGGAATGTTCAGATATTGCGAGCTTGGATAATGATAATACATTGTTACCGTTAAATGGCAAGATACTGGACATCTTATAAATGCCCCGACATTTTTATTATCATGAAATATTTTTCACGTCAGGAGAAATGAGCCGATATTTTAGAGCTAGGCAATATTACACATAAGCAAGTGATGAAAGCTTGAATCTGTTAGGATGTTTGTTATCTTTTGCTTCTAATAATGGTCAATTTTTTATTTTCCTTTGCAGGGCCTCACATGGAAAACAAAAAATCTCTCGTGCTGTCCGGGCTGAAAATAGTGTTGGCCGATCAGAGCAACAAGGTGTGTGAACATTCCAAAACTTTTTATGAAGGAACAGTAAATCCTTATTGCTAATACAGCATGGGTGATGTTGCACAATGGAAGAAAGGCATTGTGGGAAGGAAAAAGAGGGCAGTGTTTGCTCCTTTTTCCTTCCCACAATGCCTTTCTACCATTGTGCGAAATCACTCATGCGGTATGAGCAATAAGGCTTACTCTAAAAATGCTGAGGGTTGTCGTTAAAAAGATGATTATCTATTAGTTTTATCCAATAATATGTAATATTAAAATGATTTAGATTTTAGGTACGGAAGTTTTCCTTGGAACAGCTTCGTCTTGGTCAGAATCCTGTGTATGCCATTACAAATTGAGCAAATATTTCTATACAAACTTCTGTGCATTGACTGGGTTCCCACGGTCATTGAAAATCTTGAAAACTTTTGGGGAAAAATTGTCTTGGACAGTCGTGGAAAAAATTGCGAAAACAGGGGGTGTCTCGACTGCTGTTGTCATAGGAAAAGTTATGGAGATCGGGATTATGGAGGGTTTCTTTGGGTGGCCTCCTTTGGATGTGATTACGGAATAATGATAAGTGTCCTCATAAGTCCATGGTAGTTGCAATCTGGCATTTAATGTCATGGAAATTATTACAGTTTCGTCCTGGAAAGTCCAGGAAAAGTCACGAAATTTGGTTTTCAGATTTCCTCGAGAACCGTGATTGAAACGTGTCCTCTGTTTTTGCCAACGTCCCAGTGTTATGCCTGTGGATTTTATAAAACATTTTGTGTCAACAGGTAAAGAAGATATTTGCTCAAGTTGTCATCGCCATGGCCCACCACGGTTACCTTGAATTGGAGGGCGGAAACTTCATGATTGAGTTTGTCGTCAAGCAGTGCGCCCTCCAGCTCAACGACATCCAGCAGACGGTATGAGCAGCATTGTGGATTCAGGACCAAAGTCTCAGGTTCTGGTTTTTAAGATGTGGGAGGGTTCAATGCATGTGAAGGCAATGGGTATGAATTATTGATGAGAGGGGGAACTTATAGGTGTCCACTTCATGTAGACCAAAGAGTCTCGATGAAGCAGTGCTCAGTTCCAGTAAAGTCATTTACTACGCATAAAATCTGCAAATTGAGTGGAACAGTGCTCAGTTCCGTGAAGTCAGTTACTACGCACAAAACTGCAAAGTTAGCGGAACAGTGCTCAGTTCCGTAAAGTCAGTTACTACGCACAAAATCTGCAAATTGAGCGGAATAGCTGATTTGTACGGCAGATCTCACGAGACTTTGTTTCCTGTATCTGTAACAATGCACAACTGTGTGTCTGTCTTCTGTCGTCTCTCTGACCCTGCAGAGCAAGAAGGAGAAGGCCGATCCGGACCAGGTCACCAATGCCGCCCTGCGCGGCATGTGCGACAACGTCATGAATCTCATCACAACCACCGTCGTTGACATGGAATCTGTAAGTCAAAAATTCTGTCTGCACATTGCTGACCATGGCATTTCCCCAGCCTTTCGGAGAAGTCAGTACTGTCAGGGTTTTGGGTAGTAAACCAAATTCAGTGCTTTTTTTGTCAACGGTTTTATTACTGGTAAATATGCTATAAGTTGCCGCTTGCTTTGAGCCACTCTGAGGATCTAAACTGGTCTCATTTTATGGAACCAGTGTCAACAGAATGTGCAGAAAATGTGTTAATTGGCACCTGATTACCTTCACTTTACAGTTAATTAATGTTCTCATCACTAGAGGGCAGTATATACACGAACAAAAACTTTTATGTTGTATTTTGTAAAAGTTTGAATGAAGTAAAAATCTGCCATAAAGCACCCTGACTTGACAATTTTAGGGCAAGTCCGAGTGATCACCTTTTGGTGACCACCGGTCAAATTTCCTCAGCCATCTGTCTGCAAACTATAGCCTGGTTACCACTTTCCAAGCAACATTGATCGGTGGTTGATCTGATAAAACGTTAAAGCGGACCTCTTTTCAAAGCCTCAAGTAAAAACAGTCCAAGTCGGACCAAACAAACATCTTTGTCGCTCAGGTCCTGTGGCCCTTCCTGCTGGAGTTCATCGTTCAGCCGCAGCACACCGACGCCATGGGAACCCTATGCCAGAGCCTAGCATTCATCGGCGCCAAGAAGCGTGATGAGGAGGCAGACGACTACCGCCTTCTCTACGAGGAGCTGAGCAGCCTGCCCAAACCGAACATTCTCATGGCCAGGCTAATGGTGAGCAGTTTTATAACACAAATGGCATCTGCACTCCTGTAGTGCATTTAATTGGGAACTGGTTAAGGCTGAGTCCATTCCAATAATTCACTATTCGAATATTCGACCTTCAATTTGATCGAATATCCGAATATTCGGTGGTACCGTCCGCCAGATTGTTGATGGACAAGCCATATACAAAATCAGTTGCAATAACACACACAATTGTACATTATGACCAATATAATAGCTTCTCACATCTAGGAGTATCTCCAGCCACAATTTAGGAAGATTGAATAGATGAACAAGACTTCTTGCCCTATTGAAAATTTCTATTCTTTTAAATTGTTTAATGAATAATTTACTTTTTAAATTGTTGTAAGATTTCTGATGCTTTTCATTTGAATCTGCTTGAAACAAGCCTCAATAGTGCAATTTTCTCATTTAAAGCAAAAGAAAATTTTCCCATCCTTTCATGACTTTTGCATTCGAATATTCAAATTCGAAAAATAATTTTGGAATATTCAACAATCGATCAAATATTCGGTAATACTCGGCACAGCCCTAGAACTGGTCAGCATAGTGTATTGTTACCCCTGACCAACAAGCTTGTATTTACTCCTGGATCCACGTGGAATGCGTCTTAAACCCACACAGCCTCAAAAACCTGATTCGTACTTTACACAAATATATATTTTACACATTCAATATGGAAAAGACTTTTTGGCGTGTAAGTAAACAAAATTTCTGGCAAAGTGCCAAAACTTTCCATCAGTCAGGAAGGAGATGTTGAGATGGTCTGTCACCTGTGGCCAAAAATTGAATACAAAACAATAACTAAATTTGTAAAAAGCCAAAAGCAGGGAAAACGGTGAAACTTTATACAACCTATAAATAAAGAGGTAGGTTTTTATTTCTGTTAAATCGAGTTTGATTAAACTCGCATGGGTTGGACTTTTTGTGTCTCTGCAGGTCATGGCAGGACGACCGGGTAACGGGCGTAAACGGGGAATCCACGTGCTGAAGCTGATGTTAGCGATGTCGCCCAACATCCATGACGCGCTGGTGGACATGTGGGATGCCGTCATCCCAAAACTCATCCAATACCTAGAAGGTGGGTGGGAGGAAGAGAGCACTTGTACTTGCGTTTCTGTAATAGGGGTTCGAACCCTGTTTGTCACGGGCCAAGCTTTATTGAATACGTGGTGGTGGTTGGTGATACTGTCATCCATTAACTCAACTCCATACTTAGAAGATTGGTTTGAGGTGAGACCACTTGACTTGTGGTTCTCAGGTGAAAGGTTCGAATCCAGCTTGCTTAGGGTCAAGCAAGTTTTAATTTTGGGATCTTATTATGTCATGAATTTTTTCTCATCTTTACATTGAAATGAAATTAGTTAATTTTTCATTTTTGGGGGGCTGCAAACAATGTGTAGTTTAAGTAAACATTTATTCCGTATTTGGATATTATTCAACTGCCTAGTTTTCCAATTCTGTTCTTTTGGCACAGAAAATCTCGACGACGAAAACAAGTGGTCCCAGAAATCGTGGGAAGATTTGCTGTTAAAAGTATGTCTTTTAGTGACATTACAAGATACAAAATAATGTTTGTTTTTCCCAAGCAAATTGGTGAGGGATTTTGTCATTTGTTTGTCAAGCCCATCACAGAATTATTACATTTTTACATCGGGGCCAAGCAACATGATCGCGTCCCCCTCGTTCTCGCATACCACCCTCGAAACATCCCGGTACGTAATGTTCTTCTCAAACATTTTTATACACTCGGAGATGATGCGGCTTCCATTTTCACCAAATCTCTGATTTGCACGTTTAGGCACGATCTTTCTGTCGGGGACACGGTTGTGCACTCCCAGTTAGATTCTGTCTCGCCGTCAAGAGCAGGCAGCAATTCCCCTTGTCAGTGCCCCAGATGTAACACCTGCCCCTACAAAGTTAACGGCCCATCGGCCTTCGGCCCCTGCGGTAGATACAGAATACGCGGTGATCATACATGCCTTTATACAAGTAATGGGGTTCATTGCATTACATGTCATTGCTGTGGCAAACTGTACATCGGAGAGACCAAGCGTCGCCATGGTGACCGCTCCGCGGAACACTTGTGGTTTCAGTTTGTGACGTGCGGGCTTTTTTTTTTTTTTTTGGTTTTTGTTCCCTGAAGTTGCTGTCCAAGTCTCTGGATACCATAGAGGAAGAGGATTGGCACTGTGAAATTGGCACGGCCCTCGGTGATCACCTACCGCTCTACCAAGACATGCCCGAGGAAAAGGTTAGCGTCGCCTCTCTGTTTTGCCTCTATAATACGAGATATTAAGGTCTGAACACGACCGTTGAATGTCAGACTGTGTTAGTTTTCTTCTTCATTCATCTCCTTTTGTTTTGGGATAGAACTTTCTCTACAAGTGTCTGGGTGTGGTGATGAGAAAAGTCAAGAACACGCAGTTCGTTCAGAAGCATCTGGACATCATGTTCTCCTCGGTCCGACACAGTAACCACTTGGAGAGAGAGGTCAGTCAACCGTCCGTCTCCCTCGTTGTCTTTTGGCAGGGTCGTCTTCATCCTCATCAGCGTCGTTGTCGTCTCCGTCATGGGTCATTGTCACCGTCGTTAGTTATTCCCAAAAACCCTCAGATCCCTCATCTGGAGAAGGATTGCAGGAGCTAAAACGTGGGTGGATCCCACTTGAATGAATTAGTCTCGGAACCATATTTTGGAAGTTTGGGCATATAGTATATTGTTTGACCAATAGTCAATTGCTTTTAACAATGCACACATGAAGCATAGTCGCACTTGAACGACCCTAGAAGAATTATTTCTTAAGCTGTCACTGTCCCTCACATTTTGCCGTTGGCTTCGACTCTCACGGCGTTCACGGTCAGCAAAATCTCGGACAACTGTTTTCATGTGAGTGGTTGAAGTTCTTGTTGCTTTACACCCTGCAAGATTCTTGGGAAGGCTCTCAACTCAAAACTGGCCCTGGTGACTCATAACTCATTCGTTAGGTTGGCTGGTATTGAGGCTTTGTTGTAGTGGTTGAGTATTTCTGTTGTTTGTATCCGTTTCTCATTCTATCTTTCTCCCCTCCCCAGGGTTGTGCCTACGGCCTGGGATTCTGCGCCTCTTCCCATCTGGACATCGCACTGGCTAAACTGGAGAGTGTGGCCAAGATGGACATGGCCCGCAAGTCCACCGGTTTCTTTGGACTGGTCAAGGTGAGTCTTTGGGTTTCCAGGAATACGCCCTCTTGTCTTCTCGATCTCCTGCTAAATTTGCAACAGTTTGAGCCCGGTGTAGGTGTAAGGTTTGTTAACCTGTCAGCTCCTTCCAGAGAGCATCTTCACGTCTATTTTCTTATTTTCAAACCCTGAAAGCAACGAGAAATGCTTTTTTCTTCTAGATAGGACACAAGGAAGCCAGTAGAGTAGTGAATTTGACCCTCATTGGCAGAAGTATTCGGCCTTCGGCATCATTTTGGCCATTTGCTTTGGTATTCCTAATTTCTCAACTCTTTCTCTCGTCTGTCTCATTTTATCACTTCCCCAAAGAACCAGGGCTTGTTCTCTGTAAGTTCTTATCCGCGAACCCTTCTCGTGTCGATGTTTTGTTGCTGTGAAATCAGCATGCTGTGTTCAGATGCGTGACGTGCTCAGAATAGGCATGACCTTTTGGTGCCTGTCGGCTCCTCGTGAAAAGTTTGCTCACGCCATTTTGTACAAATGGATTATTCCCTGCACTGTGCATCGTGTGAAATGGTACCTTGTAGTTTGTAGTACACCTGGATGAACTCTTTTCACTCTGACTTCAAAGCACCAATAAGGCCCCCAAAAAATTGTCTCCGGTTTCTGGTCAGCGCGCGTTGCCGTAGACCTGTGCATTGGCAAAATAAAAAAGTTTGTTATTTGGTGTAGTACAGTGTCCAAAAGCTGCCAATCGACTAGGATCCTGCTACTGCTTAATTTTAATGTGTTTTTGATTGGTGCGGTTGAGTAATATGTGCAGTAAAGGAGTCTCTCTAGGCCCCCCATACATTCAGTCGGACACTTTTTATCAGATAATGTCATTTCTGTATTGTACATTTACATCTTGGAACCAGACAAATGAGGTGGTCTTGTGTCCTGTGTACATCTACAAGCCGAAAATGCTTTTTAACAGTAAATAGTGAGGGGGTCCGTCTATTTCAGTGTCGGTAGTGGCGGTATGTTTGTACAAGAACATGTATGTGTACGTCATTTCTAGGGAAAAAAACAAAGGAAAAAAAAAGCTGCATCGCCACACCAGTTTGGGAGCCAACCCTGACCAGAAACCACAGACTTTTTTATGCCTAATTTTCCTTTTTTTTAATTGTAGAATGAGACAGTGATGAAACAAGTTGTGACACAGTTGTAGTCGATGTTTTGATCCAAACGTATCATATTATTTGATGTGATTATTAGCAACGGCTGTTTACTGCTATGTGCAATAACTCGAGCACCCTGTAGAAACTGCATGAAGTGTTACGGTGGCCTTTAGATGGCAACATTTTGTTGAATTATAGTTCATGTTTCTGGCCTGTGGAGTAGCCACTCGTCAGGAGTCCATTTTTTGTGTGATGTGGTAACGATAGTACTTACCTGTTGGTCACACCTCATCGTAGCTGTGTTGAGTTTGTTGGCTCTTTTCGTTTTTAGCGTTGTGTGTCCATTCGTTTTTGGGGCTCTCACAACTTTCACTAACTGATGTTTGACAGAGCGTATCAATTGAACTGGAACTTCTTTTGTGGTGAACTTAAGTCTGTGGTCTCCTTTCCAGGATAAATCGGAGGCGGACGTGGAGAGAATCAAGAGCACTGTCATGCTGTGTTACGGCTACCTGACTCTGTTTGCTCCTAGTGATATAATAGCGTCTCGAGTGGAGGCTAACATCCTGCGCAACATCAACCCACACTTTGCACATGTCAAGGTAAGTGAGAGAATGATAGTGCTTGTCTGTGGTGTGCCACAAGAGGTCCTCTGTTTGCAGCCTGTCCTCCTTTGCACACCATACAGACACAATAGGAAGTCCTCAGTGAAGTCCTCGGTGACACGAGGTGACACACAAGCATGCATGACTAGTCCAGCTCGCATTGAACCTCGGACAAAAATCCAAGGGCTATTGTTGAGAATTTTGCAACGTTAAACAAGGCAGAGCTTGACTTTTCATTAACTTGTGATTTTTGATAGACTTGGCATTAACTTGGGTTTGTGATTTGAAATTGATTTAGGATTGATTTACGTATTTAGGTACAATTTGTTTGTGATTGCCTTGTGATTGACATACGATTGCTTTGTGATTGACTTGTGATAGACTTATGATTTGTTTGTGATTGACTTGTGATAGACTTATGATTGGTTTGTGATTGCCACGTGATTGACTGATGTCTGGTTCGTGACTGCTTTGTGATTTATTTATGACCAGCTTGTGATTGCCATGCAATGGGCTTTGATTTGCTATGAACTGATTGTGATTGTCTTATGATTGGTTAGTAATTGTCCTTTACAGGACACGGCTGTCAAGCAGAACCTGATCCGTGCCGTGGATCTAATCGGCAAGGCCCTCCACCCCGACCACCTGAAGCGCAATTACTCCTTCAGCAAGAAGACGGAGCTGCTGAACCACATGCTGAGCTACATGAAGGCCGAGAGCACCAAGGAGCTTCAGAACGAGACCAGGAGCCTGGCTATGCAGTCCTGCGCTACCTTGGTGTATCCTTGTCCGAAAACTTGGATTTAACTGCCCGGCCGATTGTCGGCCTGTCAGCCCGAAGAGACGCGTTGTAGACAGTGCTCACGTGCAGAGTTTCAATTTTCAGTGCCGTCCGATTCCGTGTGGAATTTATTTCTCAGCCTCTCGGAAATTACAAAATATAGGAATGTACATTTTCTGTGGGAAAACGCAATGGTCACGATGCAACATTAACCCAGTTGTGCATGGAACAAATATTAATGAGGTTGGAATTAAGTTTTTGTAGAACTGTTCGGTGCTTTTCAGATTTATGTTGACTTTCGAGAGTGATGAATAGTTATCATTTTAAAAGCATCCATAGTTTAAGAAGTGCATAGAATAGTTCTTGAAACAAAGTCACAGAATTTATATGGGTGAGATTTTTATGGGTAATTTCCAGTAAATAGAGATTTAATTCACACGAAGTACAGAGCTGTAACAAAGGTGCAGTGTGACCCACTATGCAGATTAACTTCCAAATGATCACGTCTAGGGTCTCGATCTCAACTGGCCAATTCCTCCTTGACTTTCCTGCGACCCTCTCCTCCCTCAGCAAGCTGGAGCCCCACCTGAACGACGCCGACACCTTTGACCTGGTCAAGACGAGCGTGGAGTGCCTCTTCAAGCTGCCGGAGGGTCTCCTGGCCCCGGGTAAGGGCAAGGAGGAGGTGAAGGAGGAGCAGGTGCGGGAGAACGAGGCGCTGGCCGGGGCGTCCTTCCGCAGCCTCCACGAGCTGCTCTGCGAGGTGCTGCGCAAGGACCTGACGCCCCAGGGATTTCTCAACCTCTTCAAGGTGAATGGCGAATCTCTGTTTACACACACCTGTAAGAAATATTTCTCCTTTCAGGACGGTCATATGCTCACGGGCATCACCACGATTTTATCCAGGGGGGGAGGGGGTAAGGACTTTTCCGGGAGGGGGGGAACACTCATCAGCAGTGAACTGACAAACCATTGTCAGTAAAGAGGGGTCAATTTCAAGATTTCTTTTCTCTGATCACCTCTCTTTTTTTCATATCTTTTAGTTTTGTTTACCCTGCCCCCCCCCCCCCCCGTGCCTATGCAATGTACTGCTGATACCCGTCTGCACTCTGAATGTTTTGTTGTGAGGCGGGCAGAAGTTGGCAAGAACAGTGTGGTGTATCCAGTTCGGGGGTCGGGGATGGGGCAGGGGGCGTCCTGGCCCCCTTTGGTACTGGCACCCCCCCCTGGGGAAATTGTGTTACTTGTGGAAAAAAATTCCAGAAAAAAAAGTTCTCTTTGTACTGCCCGTGGACTCAAAACCTGGATGCGTCACTGCTTCCCCAAATAAGAACCTTTAGTGAAAGAGAGCGCCAAGCAAAGTAAGGGTGTTGGTGTCCACAAATCCCACATCGTTGCCCTCAAGTATGGCCATCACAAGCATATAGGAATCCTTACATAGAAAGCACAGTAAATCCTAGCCGTGTACATGTGGCACAAGTTCCTTTTTTGTTACCCTGTTGTTGTTTTTGCAGCATCTTGAACCTTGGATAGTCTCCACCCAGGATCATGAGAGACAGCGATCCGTCGCCGCCAACCTCACCCTGCTGAAATTCTACCTGGAAAACGTGACCGATATGAATGCAGTGAGTTGGATTGTTTCTTCCCAATTCAATCAAATTGGATGCACGTAACAAAAGCCTCCACCAGTGTCGTTCAGAAAACTCATGGAAAGTTTTACTAAAGGAAAGGTAACTCTCTGGTTTGAACTTCCAGGGTAACGGATCCTTCACTAACATGGGGATGTTGGTGGGTCGACTGGTACCCCGTTGCTCGGATCCCAACCTGACGATCAGAGAAGATGCCGTGCAATCCGTTCAGATTATCCTTCGCATTGATCTTCTCTACCAAGGTAAAGAAAGTTTTTTCCCCTGTCAAATTTTTGTAAATTGTACCTGTACCCCCTGATTTCTAAGGCTTAAAAAAAGAAGATCTTTCGTCTCGTTTTGTGTGGATCGGCAATTGATTGATTGATTGATTGATTGATTGAGTGATTGATAGATGGAAAGCAAGCCTTGCCTTAATATTTCTTTGACTAAGAAAGTCATAATTGCACAGGGAAATGTCAGAGAATATTGGGTATGTGAACATGCTATGATGTGTACTTCAAGACCGGCCATTTTACATTGGAGGGGCTTAGGTGTCTTTGGTCTATCAGTGTTGTATTCTAGTCCATCACAAGTCCCTGGAAGTCCATCAGTCTTGAGCCAATTCACAAGCTATTCAAGTGAACTCTGACAAAAGCATTCTTTTGTCATTGTTCACCCTGTTACTTATGACTGGCCTTGCGAAGGGACTTGTGAAAGGACTTGTGATGGACTCGAAAACAAAGCTGTGGTCTATTGCCCGAAGTGTTGCATACGACACCTGCTCTACGAAACAAGTGAATCGTTGGATTGTGTTAACATGTTTTGCTGTTGGGGCTTTGAAAGATAAGAGTTTGCCCGTGGAATTGTTTTGGTTGTTATGATTTTTGGATTTCTTGTTAGGTAAGACGTCATCCTTCCAAGATCCTGTCGTTGAAGCCCTGACGGTACTGAGAGAGAGGGCGGCGCACACCGACCCCAATCTCCTCTACAGCCTGGTCAATGATCTCTCAAAGGTAGGTCAAAGGTCAGCCCGACTGGGAACTTCAAGGCATGGTTTTGGAGAAATGCTTTCTTGACTAGATGTCACCAAAATTAATGGTCAAGGGAAGAATGATGTTGTCACTTAAAATGACCCCCGAAAAAGATGTCACGAAGTGATGAAGGGAAAAATGATGTTGTTGCTTAAAATGATCCCTAAAAAAGATGTCACCAAATGATGAAGGGAAGAATGATGTTGTCACTTAAAATGACCCCCGAAAAAGATGTCACGAAGTGATGAAGGGAAAAATGATGTTGTTGCTTAAAATGATCCCTAAAAAAGATGTCACCAAATGATGAAGGGAAGAAAGGTGTCATCACTTAAAATGACCTCCAAAGCAGATGCCACAAAGTGATGAAGGGAAGAATGGTGTTGTCACTTAAAATGACCCCCCCAAAAAAATACTTGCCTTTGCTTGAGTCATTGTGCTTTGTGTAGCCTCTTTCCAAACATTCGCTGAGAAAACGTATTAAAGGTGACTTATTCTGATTGAGGTTTGGTTATTCCCCCAATTGATTATGATTCTGTAATTGTTATTAACATCTACTTGTTTTTTAAGCGTTCATTCAAACAGCCAGGTTTGCTTACAGCTTAAGGAAATAAGGAAACAGAAAGTTTTGAAATGACATCGGAGACAATTAGAGAAATTGTATGAGTTGAAGAATTTGAATCAAGTTTCAGAAGAATCTGCTGGGAATGGGAATTTCATTGAGAAATAAATCCATCTATCATTTTAACCAAGGTGGGGTTAGAACCTTGTTCACAGAAGTGCAAGTCTTGTGTCTTAAGACCACGTCATCCTGGCGGAATGCCAGCTTTTCCCCCACACCAACTCAACACCAATCACCCCCCCCTCTCTCCCCTTCTCTCGTCCTCCCAGGCCCTCGCCAAGAAACTTCCCTCAGACCACCTCAAACCTTTCATCTATCTGCTGATAGAGGGCCTCCTTGACTTCCAGTCTCACTGCTCCAGTGGGGCCTGCGTCGTCCTGAACACCATACTCAAGACCAGAGGAACGGAACTAGTGGTGGATGTAAGCAAGGGCGACTCTAGTAAAAAATTTTTTTTGGGGGGGGGTTGTTTTTTGGGGACTTCAAGATTTTTGAACTTTTTAATTTGACCTTTTATGGCCTTTCTTAGGATGAGGTCACATTTTTGGGGCTTTCTGCAAGCTCTTGGAACATGAGGTTAATGAAAACGACCCAAAAAATTGCCTTTCTGTCATTATTTTTTAACCATTTGCTGCCGGGGAACCCCGTTTTGAGCACCATGGGTTTATACGCAGAGTCGGGGTGCCCGAAATGGGACAACAGGTGTAATGAAAGACTGTACTCGGAAGAAAAGACCTGCTACTGGGAATTGCCATCATTTTTTGGCTTGCATTTTTCGAAGGTAGTCCGTCACTGTTTTTAAACAGTGTACCACTGTTTTGGGCACAGCGCACCCGCGGATTAGCACCGCGGACAAAAGTGCTCCAGGGCCCCATTGATGAGTGACACAGCACTGCTGCATGCTAATCCAGCCGCGTTGGAAAAGACGCCACTCGCATTCACTGGGGACAAAGGAAATTACACAACACCTCACAATTCTGGGCTCTCTTTACAGGGCGGCAGGCCTGGCTGAAATATTCAGGAGTCAGTGAAGGTCACCTGTCAGATAAGAGTTGCAACCAGAGAGTCATTCATGTGGGTGTAAACGTCCATTAAATGAAATGATGAATTTTTGAAGAATTTTGAAAACTCAAACTCTTGAAAATCGCCCGTATGTATGCACTGCATTTTTCAAAGCACCCAGCAGCATGTGGTAAACTGAAATATTGTTTGGCTTTTTTTATGGGGGGATGACCTCTGTTGACCCCCCTGGATCCACCCTTTGGCCTTAAGTTGTTACTGCCAGTCAGTGTTTCAGATTGCGAGAGGGTTTAACAATTTTTCTGCTGTGATTTTTCATGAGAATACTACTTTCATTGTGACAGCTCCATTCCAGCAAAAACTGTGGTATTGTGTAGACATTACAAAAAAAGGTTTACTCAATCCAAAAGAACAGAGCTGACGATCAAACGTTCAGATCGCAGGAAGACTAAGATTGGAAGACTAATACCGTGCACTTCATGTCATAAGCTTGAGACACCAGTGTACACCAGTGCCTTGTTTGGTTTGTACTGTATGTGGAAATTGGTTTTGTATTTTAATTTTTTGCTTGTAGGTGGATGAGATGATCGCGGCCGTCCACTTCAAGCTAATCAACATCACCTATCAGCAGACTCGCACTGGTACCCTGCGCGCTGTCCGCACACTGGCATCTAACTCCTTATCGAATGTCACTGACACCTTGCTGAAATATCCACTGCCCTATGATGTGTAAGGAAGACTTTTCCTTGATGAAATTAGTAAAGCCAGTAGTTTGTTCTCCCAAGACATCAACTGTTCTTCCGTATTTTTGTCAGGCCGAGAGGGATCAACAAAGAGATTGTGTGTTTTGAAGCATACCCAGTTCTGTGAAAAAGTCTTGTTGATTTGAAGACTGGGTCTCTTTCGAAATGTTGAAATGACAAATTTTCTCGGAAAAATTACTCTGGAATCTTTGAGAAAATTTTCTAGAGACCTGTCAGTTACAAATTATCAGGAGAGTTGGTTGCATTGCCAACACAGTTAAGATCCTCAACTCTTTCGCTGAAATGTTTCAGTAAGTTCACTGGTACAATGTTCTTAGAACAAAACCGCAATATATTCCCCCGCCCCGACAGACACATCCAAGACTGCTGGAAGTCCCTTGCCAGCGATCCCGTCATCCTGAAGCACCTCTTCGACAGCTTCATGGACAGTCTGATGCGTAATGTCCACTATGAGGAGAAGATTGACCCCAAGACCAAGAAGACCCTCTCCAAGACGGCCCACCTGTCTCCCATGGCGGTAAGACACCTGACCTGGGCCCGTCACTCCGCAGCTACGGGACCTGTCTCAAGACCAGCCATGAGACCAATTACTGGGCGTAGCGAAATAAAGGAAACCCAAACTCAACCGTAATTTACAGGAAAACTGCAGATTCCCCAATGAAGCATTACATGTCTCCAGAAAGGCCTGACTGTCTTCTTTCCAGTGACGCCACGTGCTCAATGTTGCGGTTGGACGAATAACAATGCATTTTTGACTAGCAGGTGAAGTTTGCACTGTGACAGGTTAGCGTACACGCTCATTCAAAAGCCCTTGTTTGTGTTGATCTAAGCACATTGAAATGTCTATCATCTTACTGTACGGCGGAAGCTAACTTGGGTTTCCTTTGATTTTGATGCGCCTCGTATAAAGAAAAGGGTGAATGTTGACACAGGAAGACTTTTGTTACCATTCATCTGAACAACTTGCAATTTTCATTCTGACTGGAGGTCTTTTGTCGGTCTCACGATGGTTTCGTGGATTCTTGTGATGAAAATAATAGGGGTTGACTCAAATCAGCCATGAACCAGCTCCAACAAATGGACATCAATTGTACGAGGTTTTCGGCTGGTGACTGGCGCTTATGTAAAGAAAACCTTGATGGGGGGGGGTCATTGGGATTGCATTCTTGGGCAGGATTGTTTACCACAATCGCCTCTCTCGGGGACGGGGATCTATGGGTTCCATAACCTGCCCCAAGTTGAGGTGCAACCGCATCAGCAGAGAAGAGAAAGCTTGGTTGAAATTATTTTGGGTGCATACGTAAAGACCGAGCTTGCAAACAGAAATCGGTCGTGCTTGCTCAGCATATCCCCCCCCCAAAAAGGGACGAGCCTGCGTGTGCATGCGGTCAAGTTTTGTTGCCACGTAAAAACGGTCTCCCTCTCGTTCTCGCTCGGAGCAGAGTAGGGAGTGGAATGCGCATATATGGAACTGGGATGAAACTTAATCTCACGGGGCAGGCATTGTGTAGTGGTCGCAGACACTTTTGAGACGCTGTTGTTTGCAGATCGTCCATGCTCTGATTGAGATCCTGGAGGTAGAGGAGACGGAAGCCTCGCTCCGGGACCAGTTCCACCGCATCTTTGCCACGTTGCTGATCTACGTGGGCTCCAGCGTGGGCGTCAAGCCTCCCGCTCCCCCCGAATCCACGATGAAGAACGGCGCCAGCAGCAAGGACAAGAAAGCCATGACCAAGGCCTACGCGTCCATCAAGCCCTCCGTGTGAGTGACTTCTCTTCAGAAGTGGCCCAAATTTTTGTATCATAGCGCTGTTAGTTATGCATTTTAAATCTCTGACATTAAGCTCTCTTTCTGATGCATTCAATTTTTTGTTTTTTTTTAAATCATTTGTCATGATTCATAGCAGTTTAATTACTGGTTTCCATGGTAAAATTTGAAAATGTTGTCATTGAAACAGACAGACTGCAACTCAGAGGACAGCCGTGGTGTATTTAAACTTATCATAGTCACTTTGACACTTCTGCGATATTGCCATGTTTGAGACATTCTATCTTTGATTTCGTAGACGGCCCTTCTCTTTTGTCTGTTTTCGTTGGTTTTCAATCCAAAGTTAATGATCTGAAAAGAAAAGGATCTTTGACTGACTGTTCTGATAGATCAATTTCATGCAATACTGCCTTGTGCCTTAGAGCCTTGTACATGTCCGTCTTAATCCCTGCAGGGTTGCAGTAAACGCCTTGAAAGCCCTCATACTGAGAGGTCAAGGGTCAGAGTTGATTCAGCTCCTAGACACAGAGGGAGTGTGGGACGCGCTGCAGGACGCCAACAAGTACCCGGACGGGGTAACCATCTTGGCCCAGTAAGGCGGTCCTTGATTCCAAATCCATTCTCTCACACCCTGTCTGTTCTATCCATAGCTATTGCATAATCAACATGCTTCCATCTCAGCCGGTTTTGGAGCCAATTTGGCTGTTTTTCCCATGACGTCGTTTCTCCGTCTTTCCCTTTGTCTCTGTCTCTTTACACTGTCTGATGTCTAGGCCGTGTCAGAATTACTTGGCTGCGACTTGAAATTCACACAAGTCTATGGTTAAAGCTGTGGCCTCTGCCCATACAGTCATGTGTAGTTTCCAGCCGCAAGCAATTCAGACACGGCCTTAGTTTTCCTGATTTTTTTAAATTACGGCTAAGAAGCCTTTTGCGAGTTAAATTTGAATAAAACCTGGTACACTGAGTTATCTGATTGCACATAAATGCAACAATTTGAATTCCCCAGACTAAAGACACTGTTGCTATACCTCGTGATTCCGGGCAATCTCTTGCATAGCGACCACCACCTCTGGAATAGACTGGTTCCTTTGTGCCCTTCTTATCCACTGAAAACAGTGTATTGATGCAAGGCGTACTAAGCAAAAGCTTGCCCCGAATCATGAGGTATAGCAACAGCGTCTTTAGTATGGAGAATTCAAATTGTTATGTTCACATGAATTTAAGAAAACTCAAGTGTACCAGATTTTGTTCAGATTTAACTGGCAAAAGGCTCATTGTGAATTGCTGGTTTACCCTGAGAACTTTATACTGCACGATTTAAAGTCAAGAGTTTGGGTCTCTTCACGTGGTCTGATTGTTCAAGGCCTACAAATGATTGGTTCCAGGGCCATCGACGAACTGAAAACTTGAAGCCTGTCTTTGAGTGAGGAGTTGTGTAGCATTGACCTGTTTTTGAGAACGACACTGTCCATTTCATGCCAGCTTGTTACCACATATGGGCATGCGGCCTTGTGGTTAGGCTTTGCGAACTGCAATCACACCCTTACTCACCTCATTCTGCCGAGGTCACAGATGGGCACTGTACACAATGGTCATTATTATTTCCTTTTTTCCCCCCGACCTACGACCACAGGGGCATGGCCAAGCACATGACAGGCTACATTGCCAAGATAGTCTCCTGTCTGATCCCGTCCTTGGCCAGTCTGTACGAGCCGCAGCGCGTGGTCACGGCTGCCTTCCTAGCAGAGGTGAGGTTCTCTCCGTTCACACCAACTAGTCCCGCCTACTCAACTTAATTCCCCCATGTTCGTTTCGACCCGAACTATCCAGGGTACTCGGGCCAGAAACCCTGCCAGACATATTCATATGCATCAGTTGTCGAGAGGCGACTTGCCCGCAGGGTGAGAGATTCAAAGTTTTCAGTTTCCCATTTCAATATTTGTCTCGCAGTTGGTGAACCAGAAGTGCGCCGGGGACGTGCAGTTGGTGGAGGACATCATGAACAATTTGCTGGGCCGAATGGTGGACTCCTGCCACGTGGTGCGCATGCTTTGCATCCGCGGAATGGGAAACGTGGCCAGCCTGGGCCCACAACAGGTATTTTCCACTTTGCGTCTCACTGTAGCTTTGTATTTTGTAACTCACACCGTAGTCTCTTCTGGGTAATATGAGCTGTATTGCAGGCTGCACACGGCAACCGAGGTCGAGTCAAGCACGCAGTCCGTTTCGGTGGACTCTTCGGACCTTGTCTCTGTGCACCGAACCAGTTCAGAAATGAGGCGCATCCCAACCGCTGAAGACTCAAGAAAAGCTTTGAGCTGATTGCTCAATAGGTGCAGAAGGCGCTGTGCCAGGAGCCTTCAAAATTAGCATTTTTTAAAAATTTGATGGCGTTGACATCTCGCTCTTAATGTTCAAGTTTGGAAAAGCTTGACACCCAGTACAATACAGCGTTACATCAATGAAATGTGCAGGTTTGGTGCTTACTGCAGCACCGTGAAATTGGTGTTGGTGCCCAGGGCAGGGTGGGGTCTCAGTAACACCGGTGCCCAAGGTTTACAATAAAGGCCCCTCCCCATAAACATAGGCAAGATCATGTTTTATACCATTTCATGAAGAGACAGCAGGCATTCCTGACAGTCGGTGACCTTACGCCAAGTTTTATCATCCTTTGAATTTTTCTTATTTTTGGGGTTTAGACCCAGAAATACTGCACGACGGTGTTGTCGGCCATGATGGCAGGCATGGACGACAAGGAGGACACGGATGATCAGATTCTGCTGGAATCCATGACCGGCCTGTCGCGCATCCTGATCAAGATCGACGAGTCCAACATCAGACCCATTCTGGTCAACATAGCTCTTAGGATTAGACCGTGCTTTGAAAAGGTAACAAAAATAAGGACTCTTAGAGAGACTTGTTCTTTTCAATTTGCAGTTTTTTTTTTCAGAAAGTCAATAAAAATGAGAAAATATAATGCAGAATGATGGGTTGGAAATTTATCTTGTTTTGACATTGAAAGTCTTCAGGAAATGGCATATGTAGTTAATTCTTTGGGTTTTCAAAGAAAAACTGGGCCCAAACCAAAGCATTCCTTGCTGGTTCCTTCTCTGTTTGCCTACTGCTTCCTCACATTTAGTAAATCAGTGACGTATTAACCACTTGGTGCTGGGGTTCCCAGTGCCGGGTACCTTGGGTTTGTACGCATGGCCTGGGTGCCCAAAATTGGACAAAGGAGCTGAGCCTTGTGACAAAAGACCATACTCAGAACAAAAGACCGAGCTGCTGGGAATTGCCATCATTTTTCAGCAGGCATTAGGGGAGGTGATCTGTCATTGTTTCGAAGCGGTATACCACTGTTTGCGGTATTCAGTGCCCGTGGATTATCAACGGGGACAAAAATGCTCCAGCACCACAGCGATAAGCGATACAGTACCGCTGCACACTAATCTGGCTGCATTTGAAAAGACACCTCTGCCATTCAGCAATGTACTGGGCCAATTTTGGGAACAAAGAAAATAACTTAACACCGTGAGAGGTTGTTACTTAAACCCGTCTGGTAATCCAATTGCCTGATCAAGTTAAGTGAAATGGCTGAGCTAATTGACAGGTACCAGTTTTCTCAGCCAGTTCAATGAGCGGGTGTAAGAGAACATCGGTGTAAAAAATGAGTTCAGTAAGCTGGTTTTTCTTTAACCAGGAGACTGAACCAGTTTATGAACCGGTTTGGTTAAACCAAGTTTGACCGTGAACTCTTTGAAAACACCAAGCACACAATGTTATGAATATTCATCAGTACAAGGGCACACCCTGTATGTTGAAATCTTAATCACCTTCTCCCCCCAGGATAGAGCCACCGTCAGGGCTGTGTCCTTCTCTCTCTTTGGCAACCTGAGCCGGTTTGGGGACGGGCCCTCCAAGGCACCCTTCCTGGAGCAGATTCACACCAACTTGGTCAGTCTCCTTCTCCATCTCAATGATGAGGATGACGATGTCAAGAAGGTAATCCAGGCCAAGTTAAAAAAAAAAAAGAAAATTAGTTTCTTGGGCCCGCCCTGCCTGCCTCCATTTGACAAAAATTGTTTTCCATTTGTAATTATCCAATTATTTTTATGTTTTTACTTGTTTTCCAATAAGATGCATAGATCTAACTACAAGTATAAATGCAACTGAAAGCTTCTTTAACTTAAAATTATCAGCATGAGCCGTGAAAAGGGATCTACCATCTTGGAAAAAGTCCACCGTCTGAGGAAATAAAAGTACCCAGTACGGAAGAGAGACTTTTCCCTGTCTGCTCGACATGTGGCAGCGTCGTGTTCGAGCCCATCACAAGTCCCTGCAACACCATCACAACTCCATCACACGTCCTCCAGTCTCAAGCCAATTCACAAGTTATCCAAATGAGCTGTGACAAAAAGCATTCTTTTGTCATTGTTCCCCTGGTTATTTGTGACTGGCCTTGTGAAGAGACTTGTAGCCGGACTTGTGACGGGACTTGCGATGGACTCGAATACAACACTGACAAGCGTAATAATTGCAACGCCAATACGTGGCACCTTCCTATTGTACCAATGATCTCAAAGTGCTTACAAGCACCTCACAACCTCATCGCAAAGTCGTCAGGTCTCAAGTTTAAGTCCAACATTCTTAATTTCATCCAGTTGTCGTATGTCCTGTCAGATCAGCCCCAATGTTTTTCAGCACACACCTCGCCCATCTGTACATCAGATCACATCGGAAGGGTTTGCGGCAGGCTTAAGACTGTGTTTTTCACTCGCCCAAGCTGTCTCTGTGAAAGGAATACAATACCTCTAGACACTAACAAGGTGATATTTTTCCCCGTTTGTCTTGCAGGCCTGTAAGTTTGCACTGCGGGAGATAGGCCCCCTGATTGGCTCCGATCCCCTCAATAAGATGTTTCAGAAGCACCTGTTGGACGAAGGGTCGCTCAACTATGGAGAGTTCATGTTTAACCTCTCCAAAGTTATAGTAAGTGTGGCGTACGAGACCCAACCTTGACAAAATGTCCAGGATTTTGGTTTGAACAGTGAAATTCAATGAGACGAAATGCAAATTTCACCAACTCGAGTAATGACCAAAGTATTTTTCCCCCCAAACAAAAATTAACAGTGACATTGGGCATGCTTTTTAAGGACGATAACGGGCATTTCAGCCTCAAATTGTGGAAGTAAGTGAACGTCATTTCGTAGAGGGTCTACTCGATTTCCTTGTTTCAGACTCCAAAGACAAATTTCATGCAAGTACTGAACAAAAAACCTTACGAAGCTCATATGATGCTTCCACGGCTGATTAGGTTACCAGTTAAAACATGGAGTGCCCTGTATACTTCTTGCGACTGGTACTCAGTTGATTTCAGTTAGGTGCATAATTTTGTGCCTTGGGACACTTTCAGCAACTGCCTGAGATGGGATCCTGGCTGTCATGTCACGTTCTGTTCCGTTTCCCGGTAGATATCCGACTTCCTCCAGAAGGTCAACTTCTACGTGATGGCCAATGTGGGGTTCTTCAAGAGCTCCTGGCCAGACGTCCGTGGGAACGCGGCCATGTTCGTGGGCTTTTTACTGGGGAACTTGCCCGAGGCCAGCCACACGCTCATCACCAAAGAGCACGTCTGTGGAGGTAAGGGCACTGTGCCTCTCTCCTTGGTATTTGATGACGATTTTGCTTTCATTTGGATTTGATGTGTTGGCAACTGTTTCAGGGGTCTGGTTTTTTTTTTTAATTTTAGTAGTTGCTATAAATGTACCTGTCATATTTACCCTCCGTCTCCCAAATCAGACGAGGGGGGGGGTTAAACACCAACCCCATGCCAAAGTAGGTCTCATCTTCAGCAATTAACTATGCCTCTGAGTGTTAAACAGCAGAGAATGTAAAAGGAACTTTCCTAATGACCCGGCAAAGGATTGGAATTCTTCCTTTTTTTCCATTCCACTTCTAGAGGACGTATGCATGTTTCGTTTCATTAGTAATCGGTTTCCTTATTTCTGTCTCCTCTCGCCGTTCAGCCCTGATTCTACTCCTGAAGGACCCAGACCCCACTGTGAGGATAAAAGCGGCGGAGGCCATGAGCCTACTCCCCCAGTACTGAGAAATGTCCCATGCTGCACTGTGTTGCCGTCACCTTTGAACTCCTGACCTGGCCGGCCGAGGTCAGGTTGTCGAGCATGTGTGGTACCGGCCTAGTGGGACGATATCACTGTTGTACATGTAGAAATATGGTCGAGACGGAACTCAACTCGTTGTGATCATGTCCTGAAAATTTGAACCAAAAAAAAAACCAAAACAAAACAGGTGGCTGTTCTTGTAGTTATTAAATATTTCCTCTTTCAAATGGTATAAAACAGCTGTAAACCATCTGTAAGTCTTTTCTTCGGGGATGTCTGGTTGCCTTGACAACCTCTGCATCATCATTGCTCTGCGTATATATACATACAAGTGTGTTTGGTCATTTTTTTGCGCTTTAAACAGTAAAAATGTGTGTTCATGTGAATGAATATTCATGCGCTCTGTAAAATATGCAGGTTTACATAATGGGGAAGTGGGAGATATTCGTTTCTTGAAAATGTTTACGCCCTAGCTATATTACGATATACGTCAACATTCCCAAATGAGTTTACCAATCGGAATATTCCCCAGGGATCACGCTGGAGCACATTTGACATAGACTGTCATTTTTTTTTTTACTGAAAGTTTCACCTCTTTCAAACCAGTTTCTTAGGGCATTTGAGACATTTTTTTCCCTCACAACCTACCGCGCAAAACGGTTGGCTCAATTCTGCCCTTTTGCCAACCTGCAGGTGGGGTGCTGTCACTCGACAAGAAATTCCCTCAAAACAGAAACGCAAGACAGCTGCAAAACGGGAATGGAAGTTTTACTGTTGCTCTGAGTGGGGAAAACAGTCATTTTGCAAAAAAAAAAAAGAAATGTTGTGGTACTTGGGAGGTAGCATACTTTAACTTTCCAAGGGGGATGGTTAGCTGTGCCTTCTTGCACTGCTGTGATTGCCAAGAAACCAAAGAGTCGTGAACAGGGAGTTCTCCGATGCTTTGAATGTCAAGGAAAGAGCTTATAAATGTTTGTACTGCATCGGTGTTAAGGATTCATCCGGCTTTGGTGTTTGCCAACGAGGCTGTTATTTTTCGACAACACTATCTTTAGACTCGAGTGCCTGTTCTTGGATACAGCCTGAAAATGAATGACACCATCTGAGTCTGGTGCCTGTTGTGCCACCACCCATTTGTGAAAGTGGTGTATGCCCTCGGGGACATGACCAAGATCTTTAACGTGCAATTATTTAGTTCAAGTAGGAGTGGTCCAGTAAAGAAAAAAAAAGAAGGTTATAGTGCCACAACAGTGCAAGGGAACGTACTAGTTTGATAGACAATATAATCTATTCATGCACAGGTACATTGAATGCACCGTGTAGACGAAGTCTACCTCCAGAACATTGTCTAATGTGGCACCAACACTGAAAATGTTCAGGAAAGATTATACATTGAATTGTAAATGCTATGGTCAAATATTGATATTCTATCTACCAAATGAAAACTATACAGATTGATCCTTTGTTTTCCAAGTTATTTTTAATTCTATTTGTATTAGACAAGAGCCATATGAAAGTGTAAGACTCATGTCGCCCCGTGAAGATGAACAGCGGCAGCTTTATTTTGCTTTGCATAACATTGAAACAAAAACACCTCAAAAGTTACTATTTTATAATTTTGTTAATTGTCACGAAAAATTTTTTGCAGATGTATCACAGTATACGTACTCCATCATCACTTGAATTATCCATCAAAATGACAGATGTATATGTTAAAATGAACAATAGTATATAAGCAACGTGTAAAGTTACTAACAGGAATTCAGCAATGTGGATTTAAAAAGTGGCTTTGCGCTTTGAAAATCATTGCCCTGCTGTGCCTATTTGTCTTACATTTTTGCAATTTTACGGTAATTAAGCTTGACAAATATGACGAGAAGTTCTGATTCGATTGATTTCTTTGGGTTTAGAATTTAAATCGGAATTATAAAGCATTAAATGCAGCAACCTTTTGTACAGATAGAGAGTGCGGTATAAGATGCAATTTATAGCTTTCCTGGTATTTTTTCATTTTCTGGTATCAAAGTCGTAAAAACAAACCATATTGTCAACTTCAACAATTGATTTTTCCTTTTATCGGATCAAAAGATGACTGTTTGGTTCAAATTAGGCATTTCTTTAGATTTCCACAGTCTTTTTGGAGAAGTAATGGAAATGCGCAAATCTTTTGCTGGTATATCTCTTTGTCCCGGTAATGTCCAACTCGGTTTCCCTATTGTGCTTTTGAAGCATTAAAAAGCTTACTGTTAGCATTAAAAGAATAAGAATCATTTGCCTTTAAAAGTACAGAGGGATTTGACGTAGACCATAAATGTATTCCTGCAGTGCGTTCACTTGTATCAGTGTTGTTGCAGCTTCAACAGTTCCTAATCATGAATATGCATTTATGCAGATTTCCAATTAAAAAGGGCAACAGGTGCGCGAAGGATTGCCAGTGCTTTTCATAAAATGTGGCACAGTCGGTGGGATGCTATTATATAGTCTAGATAGAAATTTCATTCCGAGGTGGCCTCGCTAATCATGGATTTGATCTGCTGTATGAATTCAGTTTGGAAAATGTCAAATAAAGAATCGACACGAGTCAAAACTGTACGGCATGCCAGCGCAATCTGGGTTGAAATCTTTGTAACAGTTGTCTCGCACTCGCTGTACAGCCAGGTTCCAACTGTGAATTCTTTTTTTAAAAACCCTGAAAATTCTATCAATTTTGTTTCCTCAGCTGAACTACGGATTAATTTGTCCAGTAGGGTTTTTTGGCACTCATTTCTTAAGTGTTGTGTTTTGTTTTTTTCCCACTGTTACTGGATTTATTTGCTTACTCAATGTAACTCGTGCTTGATCTCGTACAGCACTTGCTTCAGTCTTCGATCGAGTTGGCGTGGATGAAGTCGGCCACTTTCTGCATGAGGTCGGATTTCTTCTCCTTGGCTTTGACCGGGATGCCCTTGTCTTGCAGCCACGTCGCCAGGGTGATTGTATTCACTTTGGACAGCTGCAGATAGAACGAGAAACTTACCAATCCAGCTGGAGACTTTTATGGAGAGCCCAAATAAGAAGTGTGACCAAACAACCCCTAAACTGATGAATATACATGAAAACAGGGCACAAAAACCACTGGATACTAGGTGCTTGTGGCTCTTACATATATATATATATTATCATTAACCCTGAACCTTGAGCTCACATTAGAAACATTCCCAAGACCATCTCAGCGCCTTGAGGAGTATAAACTAGCCCAATGCTGCCATATCAGGTGCAAACGGTTTAACATAACCATATCCACCCTCTCACAGGTACCCATTTACTCCTGGGTGGACAGAGGCACACAGGGGTCACAGGTACCCATTTACTCCTGGGTGGACAGAGGCACACAGGGATCACAGGTACCCATTTACTCCTGGGTGGACAGAGGCACACAGGGGTCACAGGTACCCATTTACTCCTGGGTGGACAGAGGCACACAGGGGTCACAGGTACCCATTTACTCCTGGGTGGACAGAGGCACACAGGGGTAAAGTGTTTTGCCCAAGATCACAATATGTTGCCACCAGCTGGATTCGAACCCTCGACCCTATGATCAGAAGCAACAAACCCTAACCACTGAGCCACGTAACCCCCTCTTTAATGCCCATTTATAAGTAACCAAGCTTTCTGCAGACAGAAACTAGGCCAAAATAAATAATTTGTATGTTTGACAATTCGCACCTTCCCCACTCACTGTGCACGGATCATCTGTATTTTCAAAGTGCTATAAAGTAAAGCTTCCTGCCGACTTTCTGTATGCAGAAAGCTTTGTTGGGTTTTGGGTAATAAAAGGTGTGGAATTTGATATATTTCATATGGTGTCACGAAGACACAGCTTTAACCCCAGTAAGTTTTTAAGGGATGTTTAATTACACTCTGTTTGAGAAAATTTCAGTTGAAAAGGAACTTTGTGTTACTGTTGAGCACATTCATGCCCGTATGTCATTAACCACTTCTTGCCGGGGCATTTTTCAATGTTGATGATGCTGGGCCGGCATGACTATCATTTTTTCCATTTTCAAAATCCTTCAAAAATTCATCATTTNAGAGCCCAGATTGTGCGGTGTTATATAACTGTCTTTTGTTCACGAACCTGGCTCAGTGCACTGCTGACCTCTTTTCAATAGGGGCAGATTAGCGTGCAGCGGTGCTGTGTGGCTAGATGAGATAAACATGTACTCAGTCTACAATGATGCATCTACTGAGAATATATTTGGTCTTAAAGGAGACCAAACTTTTTTGCAGTAATTCCATGATAAGAGACGGGACACTAAAGCTGTGTCAGTCAGTTGAATAGCCGTAAGAAATTCCTAGCACCTTCCCAGCAAGTCCAGTTTGCAACTCGGTATGGTAACTTTGGGCATGATCACTTTTAAGTACCACAGATTTCTCAAAGAGCATTTTTTCTATCATTAGGACTTGCCTGATCGTTGATGGCAAGTAACTGAACGTTGACACCTTCCTGGACTTTAGGCTTCACGCGGGCCTTTTTGGTAGCGGTTGGCCCTTCAGTAGTGTCATCCTAAGTGTAAACGTGGACAGATGTTAAATGTGACTAGGCTTGTCATATTCCAGAGGGGGGTTTTCTTTTTTTGAGTGTGATAGCAAGGACAGATGCTAAATGGAAGGAGGCCGACAAACTGTTGATCAACGACAATGGATAACTTAACTGACAACAGCAAACGAGACAAAGATTGAGCACAGAATTATGTAAAATCCTCATTTTCAGATGGTTGGAAGAAAGAGACCCTTTTTTTGAGAATGATTCAAGTATGCAGTGAAAAAATATCACCTGAGTGACAACAGTTACCTTGGATTTTCTTTTTGTAGACTTGCCGCTGTCGTACTTCTGATGGTTGGCCCCGCTGGGAATCTTTATGACCACAGCATCCAGTGTCTGTTGAACCTGCTTTTTAGCAGCAGTGGGCTCTCTTGTGGCTTGAGAGGAGTCTCTGTGGGGAAAGGATGGCACGAACACAGGATCGGCTGCTTTTGGTTGATCAAAAGCAGCCTGCATTGGACTTGAAAGGCCCACTGCGTCCAGCGCACGTGGTTGTGGGAATGCTTTGTTCGTTGTGTCGAGAGCTGATGTGCCAAGCTGGCTTTTAGGGTGTAGGTGAACCTTCTTGGTGGACTGGAATGATGGGACAATCCTTGGAGATGGATCTTCCCCTCTGACACAGGCTGTAGAAGCCGGGAAGTAGTTTGATGTCTGGGGACGTTGGGTCTTGAAGCTAGGGATGATGCGTTGAGGAGCCGGAGCCACAGTGTGGTTACCGGACTGGTTGGCACTCAAAGCTGTCACTACAGGAAGGCACTGACTGGTTGATTGAAAACCACAGCTGGTCATCTCGCTGAAGGCAGAGTTAGCGTAAGCTTTGCCGTTCCAAGTATTTACCAAACCAAAACCAGCCTGATCACCCACAATCGGCTTTGGTAGCACAGGCCTGAAAGCCGTATGTCTTACCGGTGGAGAAACGGCAATCTGGGCACCCAACGTAGTGTTCGCCGGTCCGTTGAGTGTGCGATGACCATGTGTGGCAAACTGGCTGTCGACGTGCTGGTCGGTTGGGGAGACAGGGTGGGCCCCAGGGAAGGACACGCGGCCAGCGATGGAGAACGCCGCGTTGATCTCCCCAACGGTCCCAGTCAGTAGGTTGGCGGTGGGTGACCCGAAGACGGAAGCTGGTTGGGTCAGGCTGGGAACGCTGAGGACGTGATCACCGGCAAAACCTTGGAGAGAGATGGGTCGGGTTGGGATGCGACAGATGGATGTCGGTGGGGGAGTGCTTGACAGGTTTAGGTGAGGCAACTTGTCTTCCTGACAAAAAACCACAGGATTGCTCAAAAATAAAAACCTTCTTAACAAATTCTCAAAAATTCACTCGCTACCTGTATTACTACAGACAAATGGAGTGAAGTTAATATTGAAAATGGTTTTCTGAAGTTTGCCTCCAAGGAGGAGTTTCTTTTTGGATGATGTCTTTTCTGTCAAACTGCCTGGAAGCAGGGATACAAGCAGGTTTTTAGCAGGGGCATCAAAGCGACTGAAATAAGTTCCTCGTCAGTGCAGAAATTCTTGAATTTAGAGGTAGGAATGTGTAATCAAAGAGGACGAATAAAAACCCCTCCTTGAGTGGCAAGGCGCGATGTTATACAATTGGCCACTTGAAATAAATCTGAGAGAGTGATTCAGTGAGGACACATAAACTCTATACTCCAAATTAATTTCTCTATTAGAAGAACCTTTCGAAATTCTTATGATCTGAAAAACTGGAGAAGCTACTCTTTTGGCTATGATACGTCCTTCAGAGCTCTGGTTTCAGCTCTGAGAACTTTCTGCCAAATCACATCCGATGATTGTCTTCAAGATTCTCGGTTCCTAGCTCTGTCTTGGATGTGATTCTTTTCTCTTTCTACCTCCTTGCCCGTAGGGTAGAATCCCGTGCTGGTGTACAGGGCCTTTGGGGTGATCTGGAAGGAGCTTCCACACACGGACGGCAGCTTGTGTCGCAGGTCAGTCAGGAAGGCACTGATGATGGGGGCCGGGTCTACGCGGGCCTGGAGAATGGGCTCGTCCTTGCGAATGCAGAACTCGGGATAGCTGGTTTGCTTTCAAGTTACAGAGACTTTTCAAAAGACTTTTGAGATCTTTCAAAGTGTCAATATTTGCAGTTCTGATTTATGATATAGTAAAAGAATGTGACGCCAATGTTGTAGATTTTGGCGAGGATCAGATCCGAACTTGATTGTTTTACTACAATTAATGTACAATTCCAAACAGATATAATTCTGTGATATATTATCATGGCAACACCCAATTGATACATTTGTGTTCTGAAGTTATTTTTTCTTTTGGACAACAGGCATTAGACTGCAAAAAATAGCTGATTTCTGACCAACAAAATGCTTCAAGTAGCTCAATTTGGAACATAAGGGATACGTGAAGAGTGTAGGTCCAATGGCAGGGAAATAAATGTTGTAGTAAAGAACTCCGACATCAGACTCGGGTAGTCGATAGCCATACTGTGGATAAAATGAACCAACCAAACACCGTGATCGGAATGTTAGCTCATGCAGCTCACATTGAGGGATAACAAATGACGGTGGACGTGTCAGATGACAAGCGTGTCTGTCCTGTACATACCGCGTTCTTCCAGTATCTCCTAATTTCCTTGTAGGTCTTGAAGGGACTGGTTGACGGAATGTTGTGACTGATGCTGACCACTTTGCCTTTTTTGAGACTGAGAAGGAAAAAAAAAGAGCCAACTTGATAAAAGGTCCGACTTCACTGGAGTACGACTTCACTGGATAGATAGGTGGTGATTCCAAATTTTCCCAAGTCCTCCAAAATTCATCATTTATCGTGTAGGATTTTGATAGATTTAAAACTGCATACGGGCAACCACTTTTACTTTATATTGGCCCTGGTTATATTGCCCGGTTGTAGAGCATTTTATTGCCCAATGATACACTATTCAGCGCGGGATTTGGTGTATCCCAGAAATGGCCCAAAGTCTACAAAATGCTCGACCAACTAGTTGAAGATTTTAATTTATTTTAACCTTAATTAACAATTGCCAGTGCATTTGCAGTGATCCCATGATTCCTAATGGGGTCATTTTCTACCTGGGTAAAACAAAGCACCACTTGCTGTCAATGGAGTACTCAAAGATCACGTTGTTTGTAGATAGGAAGAACTGATCCAAAACGGGTTGGCACACATCAAAATCGATTAGCTATTATTGATAAAAATAAAAACTGTGAAGGGATAATGAGCAATTAATATTCAGCAAAGGGTAGTAATACCCTGGAATTAGAATGTAGGCATTTCAAAAAATAAAAGTTGAACTCTAACTGTGCTGAAACTATATCCTGAGATTGTAGCTTCCAATTCTGTTCAGTCTCTTTGTTCTATTAATAGAAGAGTCTCCTTATCAAAGCTTAAGAGATTTTCAGAACAAAAAAAACCTTACTGATGTAAGGTTGGAACATAAGAACAAAGGTGACAAAATGAGTTATTTTGAAGGATAGTCCTTTTTTTGCCAGAGGAATAGTCCCTGTCGGAGCTCTGTCTGAAAGTCATAGCTGTGGTTGCTGTGAAAATACGACAAGGGCTAGTGAGGTCACCAGCTAGTGGCTGCCAACATTTCTCATAGGTTTACAAATGCGGTTTTACTTCGAGCTCGAGACTGTGGCTTCAGACCCAGCCTGCCGACCACTTACAGAGCACTGAGGCAGCTTCACCGTGAGGGGGCGCAGAGCCAGGCAGATTTCAACCTCAGTCACGTTCACTTGCAGATCTAACGATGCAGTAAGTAAAAAGCGTCAATTAATTTTGGACTTTTTTTGTCCTGCCCGACGTGTATTTTAACACTGTACACTCAGTGTATGCCCCCGAAGGCTTGTGAAAAAAATCACAAGCGTACTCGGGTGGGACTCGAACCCACAACCTCCTGCTCGCCAGTGCAGACTTCTTAACCACTCGACCAGCGAGCTTGCCGGTGTCAGCTGGCTTGTTCGAATCAGATGTAGCCGCGGGTACCACAAACGACTATTTCAAATCCATCTTTGAAAGAAGCATCGAATTCAGACTAATCTAGTGTGCCTTTGGACTTGCCCACTTTTCAGGTGATACCTTGTTCGTTATTTTTTGCCGGACAAATGAGCCTCACAGACTTTCACAATTTTTCTTCACTAGCATTTTACTGTGCCAACATCTGTTCTTTTCTCCTGGGTCATTTTAAAAATAAAAGGCAGAGAGACATTTCCCTGTTTTATCGTTTTTCCTTTATTGGCACACTTTGAATTGTTGCTGTCTAAGGAAGGGAAACATTTGGAAGTTGACTGTTCTCAAATTTATAAGCTACCGCAAATAAAAAAGAAAAATAAGAAGCCAGTCTAGTCGCACTAAATCATGGGTATTAAGCACCACAATTAATTATGTTAATAACACAGACATACTCAGCTGATTTGTTTACAAATAAGGGACAGTCAAGAACTCTGGTAAAAAAAAGTAGGGAACAGATATACACTTTGATTCTTGTAGACGATAGTAGGTGCAGAACCAACTTTTTTTGGAGGGGGTGCAAATTTTTTGGGGGATGGGACAAACAGTTCAGGCTTTTTCTGTGGGCTTTCTTGGGTGTCATTTGGGGCTTTTTGCATACTCTGGGGTGGAAGGAAAATGGAAACATTCCAGAAATTTGTTTTGAAATTCGCCCACCATGCCTACAGAAAGATACACTCACCTACTGCAGGCACTCTGCCCGAACTCAGCAAGAAATCTCTGCCTTGTATGTACCAGTTCCCTGCCTTGTTCCACAGAGGTGCCAACCTGGCTCTGATGGTGTAGGCCAGGCAGGCTTGGAAGATGGGACTGATGACTTGCATGGGTTTGCTCACCTCGAAAATCACATCACAGGAAAGACATTCAAATGACTTAATTATTCATAAACAGATTAAGATTCGTATGTTGACAGATTGAAAAAATTATGGATCTCAACTGATTCCCCCCCCTTTTTTTCAAGAATTCTTTCTGGCACTCTAAGAGAAAACCTTTCATTAGCTTGAAAATCAATACTGTAATAATATGAAAAGTCTTGCAAAGTGTCTGTGTCCATTTTGTTTCCAAACCGTGAGTTAATAAATTCTGCCTTACAATACGTTTTTGTGTCTTTCAGTAAACTTAAAAAGTATTTGTGCAGTTTTCGTAGCTCCATTATTTCCATCCAACCAACTCCTAATGTGTTGCCCCATTATTTGAAAAAAATCTCACGCTGACATTATGCATCTTTGTAAAACCCTTTCCCAAATTCGCCAAAACTTGAGAAGCCCTTTATGAAATTATTATTTTAGGCACAGAATCGATTTTTCATGGCGTCTCGCTTTACGACAGACCAGAATGTGTCTGTGAGCTTACCACTAGTCCCATCTTTTGGCATCGTGACTGCAGCCGGCCCGATCGCCAGACTGATTGCTGGAGGACGACATAGATGTGTCCTTCCTGCTGAAGGGAGGGGGACGCTAATAGGCCAGGCTCTGTGAATATCAACTCTCTGAAGGGCAAAAAACAGAAATCTCTTCAATAAACCTCTCTACTGAACCTTCCTGGATCTGCTGAAGTCCAACACATGTAGTGCAACCCAATACAGCCATTGGCAGTCATCGCACTTGTATAAATCTGAAGCGATTTGGTCAAGCAAACTAAAGGTGAAGGATGGGCTCTACATTTCTGACTCAATTTATAATACAATAATATTCAATTATTGTGAAGTTTTCGATATTTGGCAGATGGGGAGACAGATGAGGGCAATGCATGACAGGTAAACAAGAACATGAAAATACAAAGTCAGAATACTTGGGATAAAAATGACTGTCCTTGAATACAACCTGACCAAAAAGATTACCTTTTCTGAAGAACAAAACGATTGTATTAATGTCACTTGTGCAAAGCCCATCAATTGTTTTGAACGTTCACATTTATAACTAGGCCAACTTGCCTGCATTTCACAATCTGAGGCTGGGAGCCCACATATTTGCTGGCCGTCCCGCCCCTTTTTGCAAACGACGAAGCACTGTCCTGAACTTGAATTGTGACGGAGCACAGGTCCTTGTAGTCAGGCACAGTTGCAAAGAAGATACTCGACGTAGTCGGTTTGGATGCCATGTATTACATGCAGGTTTGCTATCACTGAATTGAAGATTCTGGTGCTGTAACCTAGATAACAAAGTTAGACCTAAATACACTAAAAAAGAAACGATCCCCAAGAAAAAAGTACATAAAAACATACAGTGAATTGTGTCAAGTTGGGTTAGGCTTATTAAGGGGAGGGGGGGGGACTTTGTAACAGGTTAAGAATGAAAAATGGTGTATCTTGACAGACATGATATGCTTTAATAGGCCTACCCTTTTGTGTAAATTTCAATGACAGGCCTACTTTCTGTATAACAGTCAACATGCATGCTTTCAGCTCAGAATATATAAACAAAAATGAGAGTGTTTAGCTAGGCCTAAGCAAAATACAGGCCTAGCCCTAGCTTTTTAAGCTAAACGGGCACTAGGCCTAAGTGAAGCCAATAGGCAATAGGCCCACTAGTAGGCCCTACTACTAGTTTCAGCAAGTGGCTGATGATGGTTTTTGTGGAGGCCTATAATTATTATAGCCCTTCATCTGAGTGGCAAAAAATTGATAGGCCTAATGCTCTCAGTTGTTTTCTTATTCTAGCCTAATTACTGGGCTAGGTCTTCTGTCATTGTCTGTGATGGGCCTATCAAGCCTTTTCATTAAAAACACCTCTAAAATTTTCACCTAACACAAAGTTAAAACCATGAGGTGCCCCACTTGACAAATTTTCTACAGGACATGTTCTAGGCCTACCATGTCTACATGGGAGGATGCTGGCATGGCTGGGGGAAATCCAACTTGGGCCTAGGCCTACATGACTTGAAACTTTAAAAGCTAAAATCTTGGCTCTGGAGTTTTCCAGAAGAGGGAATCTTCAATGAGGCACGAAGACTGGTCTCTTTCAAAGAACCATCTTTCTCAGGAAAATACATGGTGTATCCCCAGACAGCTTGGACGTTAAAAAAAACCAAAAACACGCGCCCCGCCTTTTCAGTGGTCTCACTAAGTTTCAGAACATCTAACGTTACAGGTGAGCGGTCTTCTCAAGTTCTTGTGCAAGTTGTGGTGAGTTTTCAACTCGCTAAACATGCTAAACAAGAACAGAAAGACAACCAGAAAAAAGCAAGTATCCCTTTAAAAAGTGAAAGTTACCTTGACTGTTATGCTCAGCCTGCTATATTGTTATACACATAATTTTCGGAAATTTGGAACTTATAACGCGCTGCAGACGACCGTCACTCGCGTCAGCGCTGAATGTCAAACTTCGGAACTTTTTCGCGGTTTTACCAATAGTTGGTACTCTTTCGCCAATTACTAACATCAGAATGAAGTGAAGTCTGGGTGGCAGATTTTTAGCTTAGTTACTGTACTTCTAGATATTAATTGTAATGATCACTTGCTGGCTGTTTAGCAGGGAGCCCGACGGTATAATCACATCCAAAAAGGTGTGTCGTGTATCACAGACATTGACAGATGGAGGAACTCATTTGTTACTATTTTGGTAATTTGCCGAGAGAATTTAATTGTCTTTGTTTAAAATCTTGGGAAGAGTTCCATATACGGACGCCAGTCAGTAATTCTTCCCTACAGTGACTTAGTAGCCATCAGATAGCAAAAACATGTCCAGAAAAGTTCAATTTAGGAGGGAAGTTTCACCATAAAGTACTGAGAAAACACTCAGAGATACCAGACTTTTTCAGACCAGTTGTATAGGGTTTGTGCACAGGGTGTCAAGTGGCGTCCGTATATGGAACTCTTTCCAAAGTCTTTAAATCTGAAAGATTCGGCATGTATTCATTCCCTGAGTGGCACGATTTTATTTTCATAAAAGATTAAAGAAGAATTGCTCCAGTCTTTCAATTTTTGTCATGTTCGTCTGTCAGTCATGTTGGTGGTTGCTGGTTACACGACAGTAGAGGGAAAAGGAGGACCTGTTGAACGACGTGCGTCATATGCATATTAAATTAGAAAGTGTAGAGTACGTATTTTGTGCGTCCTGAGCATAATATGCATAGATGACGAGCGTCAGTCTACGTGTCCTCCTTTTCCGACTAGGCTTTCTTTACGTGACTGCCAACTGCCGTGGCTAGTTAATTAAGTAGCCTAACTGTAGTGAGAAGCAGTGTGATCGTAGGCTTCATCGTGCTGCGCTAGCTTTTAGAGCGATTGGCCAGCTGATCTGCATGATTATGATTGTACGATTACTTTCTCGCAGTCGGCATGATGTCTGTACGGACTTTTAACTCGCAGTAAAGGCGCAAATTTACCCTTCGCACTGTTCAATAACGTACAGAAGTTCCTGGATGTCTGACCGCGAGAACAGTAACTCAGGGCCTACGACAACCGTCTTCCACATCCGTGAATGAGAAAAAAAAGTTGATTGGCCATTGGCAGAATGGTGCAGTGATATTGACTAATTTTGCAAAGGTCAAAGCACGTCAAGTGATTGTGCATGTTCAGCGCAATCTTGAAACTTGTACCAATTTATTGTATAGGCCTACTCCATCCTGAGTTGATTTGCCTTGGAATAAAATCCGTTGATGGAGTATTAAATCAGCTCAGGAGGGGATTCAGTAAATTTACGCAAGAGTCAAGATCATTGCTTGACGTGCTTATTGACCGGTTACCCCTGTACATATGCATTTCAAGTTGTAGTTAGTGGCCTCAGAGAGAATACGGCATCCTTCATCCATCCTTCATCCATTCATACGCACAGTTCAGAAGATTGAAAAAAAAAGATTACAAATACACGAGTCAGTGTGTGACTGAGAAACATTTTCACTGTTGTTGGAAAGTATCAATTGTCATTTCTCAAAAGAACTCTGTACACAACTGAGGACTTGGTTTCTTGGGATATAATGTTCTATCTGCGGTCACTTACCGAACTGATATTTTTCGTACTAAATTTTAGTTTCCCTTTTTGACACTTTCAGTGTCTGCACAGTAGTCTAGCACCATGCCTGCTATCCAACGCCAAGGGGCAGTGACCCAGGTCAACGGGCACAGCCACCAAACTGACCACCACGATGGTGACCCTCACCACGATGACCACGACGGCCACCACCATCACCACTACATCCAGGATCTCCATGGCGACATCTTGACGCACGAAGGCGGCCATCTCAGGCCCCTGGTCATCATGGAGATATCGGAGAAGACCACCGAGGAGACGAGGAAATGGCTGATCGAACGCATTGAGGCGCCCCCAGAAAATGGTGGTGCTGGTGAGCCGGTTTCTTTTGGAGGACGTGTTTGAAAATTGGGGAGGCCTTTATTGTTTAGCATCAGTTACACATGAAAAGATCAGATTGCGTGTGTTATTCTCGATTCATTAAGAACGGCACTTTGAAAATTCAAAGAAGTTTCGTCAATGAAAATATTAAATATCTATTTGTTAAGCCCACATATCAAGCTTTTTGAATGCTGAAGGTGCTACAGTGTTGTTGCCCCCCTCTCATATTTCCATGAACTCTCTGAGTAATTTACATGAGATCAGT